>OZ002737.1:25893265-26421791 GCA_963924305.1 Polygonum maritimum | reverse complement strand
TAGCTTCCTTATAGCTAAGAGTGTTAGGTTTACTTGTTAGGTTGAAAGGAGTGTTACTAGTGAGGCTAAGGACGGACGCTTAGCTCAGAGAAGTGTAACGACTCGCCTAAGTTGTAAGGACTCGCTCTTAATAAGATAAGGGACGGCTATTGAATATCCTCCAACGGAGGTAGAGGTTTACCCATAAGACTAGTTGGTCTTAGTGGGGTTCCTCTATAAATACTCGTGTCCACTTATCTTGTATTCTGTTAAGTCTTTTTTCCGCTGCACTAAAGGACGCCCTTAACCCAGTTAAGGACGCCCTCATTAACTGACTTACGATCCAACACTAGATGCCGGCATTATTTATCCTATTTCCGATACTAATTGGGTTAGTCCTATTCATATGGTTCCTAAGAAAGGTGGGATGACGGTAGAAAAGAATGAAAAAGATGAGTTGATTCCTAAGAGAACAATCACGGGTTGGAGAATGTGCATTGAATATAGGAAATTGAACTCGACAACCCGTAAAGATCATTTCCCTCTGTTGGATCGTAAGTCAGTTAATGAGGGCGTCCTTAACTGGGTTAAGGGCGTCCTTTAGTGCAGCGGAAAATAGACTTAACAGAATACAAGATAAGTGGACACGAGTATTTATAGAGGAACCCCACTAAGACCAACTAGTCTTATGGGTAAACCTCTACCTCCGTTGGAGGATTTTCAATAGCCGTCCCTTATCTTATTAAGAGCGAGTCCTTACAACTTAGGCGAGTCGTTACACTTCTCTGAGCTAAGCGTCCGTCCTTAGCCTCACTAGTAACACTCCTTTCAACCTAACAAGTAACCTAACACTCTTAGCTATAAGGAAGCTATCACTCACGTCTCTCACGGTTCGTTGTGAGAGACAAACTACAACTCTAATTGATTTGTGGTTTGTTTTGGATTTGATGTGGTTGGACTTTCTTTCTCTTGCTTCAAGCTCACTTGATCTTCTTGATCTTCGTTCGTGTTCTTGAATGCTTCGGGAGAGCTTGAGAGAAAGTCTTCAAAGTCCACTCTTGCACCCACATCCCGCTATGCATACTCCTTGGAGAGTATTTATAGCGGAAGTGATTTTTGTCCTCTAGCGTCCTCTGAGACTTGGCAGGATCCTCGATCTTTGATCAACGGTGCGATGAGCGTCTTGAGGAAGTCAACTCTGTTGACGCTTGGGAAGCCTCCGCGTGGGTAGGGGACCATCGCTAGGAAAGCGACGTCTTTGGCATTGTCTACACGTGCCCAGACAAAGGAAGCTTCCTTCTGAGGACTAAGGCCGGACGATGATGTAATCATGTTGGGGCGGCCTTGATTTGAATTTGAACTTCGTCCGTATTTTGGCGCGCGTCCCTTCTTGATGAGGACTCCGTCCTATCTTGCGCAGGGACTCCGCCAATTACATTTAGCTTTGGAAGTTCTGGTAACATGCGTCCCTACAGCATAGGGACTGCTGTTCACTTGTTGTCCTTTTCGCTCATGTGCGTCCACTGGACTTACCTGAGATCAAAACTTGGACAACTTATCAAATACATTTGAGTTTGTCATTATCAAAACAAGGGACGATTATTATTGGTTTAGATATTAACGACTGACGTCCTTAATATCGTCCCAACAATTTCCCCCTTTTTGATGATGACAAACTCTTTCAAATAATGCACACAGAAGTAAAGCTTTTAGCATGAGGAACTACACTTTGATTTTCTTTTCAGCTTAGATTGGCATGCAACACATTCTTTTAAGTGCGTTCTATTTTATTCCTAACTAACGACCGTTTGACTTGGCCGAAATTCCCCCTGAACACATGCTTTCTATGATAACTTAAGGACAATCGCATCTCTGCAAAACTATACTTCCCCCTTTTGGCATCATCGAAAAGGAGAACAAGTCGAAAAGCATGCAAGCACAAAGTCATAACTAAAGAAAGGTACGCTTAGACAAAATGAAGCACAAATGTAGTGAATGACATTCAGAATGAGAAACGAGAACGTTCATTACAGACATTCACAACAAGTGTTCAAAACGGGGACAGCGTCCCATTGTCTTAACAGAAACTCAAGAAATGATAAATTGTTTCAGGGTTAGAGAAGGGGGAGGTGATCATTTTCTGGGACGCTTGCCAAGGGCTTTGAGGTGTTGCTCCTGAAGATGGTTGTTCTGGGCAAGGAGCTCGTTGTTGCGCTCAAGAAGGTCTATGTGGACGTGAAGTGTGTCGTGAACCTGCTGAATTAGATCAATCATTATGCACTGGTTCTCTATCATCATGCCCATCAGATACTTCGTAGAGTGCCTCTCAGCCTCATCAGGGACGCTCATACCATCGAGCTCGTCCTCGTCATCAGCAGTGTCCTCAGCTGGCGTCCCAACTACTTGGACATTTTCAGCTTCGTGATCTCCTTCTCCAGGTTCAGCAGCAGCAGCAGCTTGAGCTCTCCTCTCAGCTTTGGCTTTCCTTTCAGCCTCTTTCCGTTCCTTTTCCAGTTGGCGCTTAACGGACGGAAGGGGCTCATCACACCTGAGTTTCCCAACTGGAGGGAGTGTAATTTGCCTGACATCCCAATGAATGCCAAAGGAACGCTCTTGTTTAGGAGCATAGAGTCCCTGCTGCTTCAGAATTTGCTTGACCAAGCAGGGGAAAGGAAGAGAGTGCCTGCCTCCTGTGCACTTGCCCATGTGTTCCAAGATTACTCGGGGCAAGTTTATCGGCTTGCGTTCCAAGAAAGCGTCCAAGAGAATACTATCAGTGATCTGAACAATGGACTTGTTCTCTTGGCGGGGGACGACCATGCGCACAATGAAGTGATGCGCAAGGACGCCCGTCTTGGTGAGGCAATGAGCAACTCTGTCCTTAGCAGCTGGCTGTCTCCCATTGAATATTCTGTTGAGGATTTCATCTTGGGAGAAACGGCCAAAGTTCTTGCACGGCAGATCGTGCAGAGCATCTTGCGGAGAAGGACGCAGGCCTAGCATTTTGCGGACGGTGCCCTCAGCAATTGAGTACTCGTCCCCATCGATCTCAAAAGTCCCCTGAGGCTTCCCGTTTACTTCTGTGATTTCGAACTTTGTGTAGAAACGGAGAACCTCATCAGGGTCAACATCAGCGGCCTCAGCGCCCAAGTGCGTCCAACCCTGGAACTCAAGAAGATCCAAGAACTCTTGGCGCTGGTTCTCTGCCAGAAACTCGGCGGTGAAGAGGAGCGGCGATAGGATTTTCTTGAAGTGTTTCTGCTTGGAGCCATTACTCACGATCACTTCATCACCAGCATCTTCTTCATCTCCATCTCCCTCCTCTTCCTCAGGTTCCTCATCCTGGGGAGGGGCGTCCTCGTCATCGGAGGCTTCGTTCCGTTGTTCTTGGAACTCAACCATTGCAGTGTCCTCAGCTGTGGACGCCTGTTCTGTGGGAGGCGCGTCCACCGCTGGAGTCCTTGCCAAGGACTCTGTGGGAACGGATGGAGGAGACGTCCCTTGAACTTGAGCAGCTTCTTCGACGGCCGGAGCAGGCGGAGGAGGAGAAGGAGGTGAAGCTCTAGGGGGAGAGGGAGAGGGAGTGCGGAGCTTAGCTTTTGGGGGAGGAGCAGAGGAGGAGCTGGGCGGAACCACTGAGATTGGTTTCACCTTGAGCGGAGCAGAGGGAGGAGGCGGCAGAGTAGCAGGGGTAGCATCCTTGGCCTGGACCTGGACTTGTGGAGCGTCCTCTACCCTTGGAGGAGGAGGAGGGAGTTGACGAAGGTCCTGCATACTCGCTTGGATCGCCTTCTCAACGGCTGCTTTCTCTGCTTGCTCTTGCTCTTGGCGCGCCTTCTCCTCTTTTGCCAGTTGAATTTCGGAGAGGCGAATGGCGGCCATTTCTTCATCCGTGACGCCCTCAAGCTGAGCAGAGGTCTTGAGGCGTCGTTTTGGGGCAGGAGGGGAGGAAGGGATTGGCTTTGGTGGGGAGGAGGAAGGGCCTTTAATTTGGAGCGATTTGGACGGAGGGGGAGAGGAAGGCCTTTTCCTTTTTTGAGAAGGGATGGAGCCCGTAGAAGCCACAACAAACTCCATTATATCAGGAAGTAGTTTGGCGAGCTCGTCCACGGTTCCACCAAATGAGTCAGAAATGATTCTTGGCCCCATGAACGGTGGGTTGGTGTGATTGGTTTCTTGAAGGCGGGGCTTGACATATGTGATCATGAAGTAGTGGAGGAGGCGTTGGATTTTAGGAGCATGTTCGTGAGTGGACGCCCTAAGACAAATGTTGGCGAGCGTCCTAGGCTACTTTTCAAGCCAGTTCTCAATGAGAGGGTCAAGGGGAGGACGGCGTTTGGGTTGAGAGGGGAGCCGGCCAATTGAGCCACTGTAAACAGAGGCTTTGGTGATATTTTCTGGCTCAGGCTCGGGTTTGAAGGGCTTCTCCAGAAATGAGAACCTCTTCGGCTGGGTTTTGGATTGAGAGCGGGATGGTTGTTTTTGTTGAGGAGGTTGGGAGCGAAGGGGTTGAGGAGGGGTGTTGGAGTGGCGGCGCTGGGTGCTTTGAGAGGAGGAATGGTGGCGAGGGGGTTCTTGTCGGCCGGAAGGTCTGCCTCTCGACTCCATTATTGACCGGCCTTTCACCGGAGGAGATCTCGAAGAGCTAGTGTTTTTCGCTGCCGACGAGGGTGAGGGATTCTTTGAGGCTCTTGTGTTGGCCATTTTTGAGATGGTTTAAATAGGGGAGGATTAGGGTTTGGAGAGAGATTTCGGGATTCGGTTGAAGATTTGGAAGATCTTTGAGATTTCTAAAAGTGTGCAAACAGCAGATGAGCGAAGAAAGGTTTTCGGAGTGCACAGGTGGGTATATATAGGAAGAAGACGAAGTTGGACGGTCAGGGGTAACAGGGTCTTTACACACGGCTTCCTCCACCCGCCTTCCCACCCGTGGCTTTCTTCTTTGCTAAGGAATACAGCTGTTGATCACTGTTTGCGCATATCCTGAGATTTTCGCTGACGATTCGTTAAAACGGTTTACCTTCCCAATTTCAACCATTCAAACTTCTCACAACTGCAAAGGACTCTGACCTGACGTCCTTTCAACACACAACACTACACAACACAAAACTGAACCACGGTGTCCCATTCATTGATCTCAACCTCTGTAATTAGAACTCTGTACAGACAACTCTCAGCTCTTAGCACGCGTCCCTTTGATCACTTAGAACCATTTTTGAAAATCAAGCAAGTACGTCCCGTAAAGGTGAAACAAGGAATCGTCATAGGACGCGTTTGCAAGATTCTCGGCTTGGGTAAGCTTAGAGTTCCCATCATTTCGGCTTATGATGAGGGTAGGGTGATCAGGGATACTCTTGAGATGAAAAGCGAAATGAATACCATTCAAGGACACAAGCGAATACACATATCTTAGACTAGCGTCCTTTAAAGATGACTTTAATGCATGACACACCTTAAAACAAGTTCTCAACAAGACATAGCCAATCATGGAGGGAATAATAGAACGGGACTTGATCATTTAAAAGTTATCATCCCCAAGAGCAACCGGAGGTGCTCGTAGGGACGTCTATCAAGTGCTTTTGTGAAAATATCGGCCACTTGGTCCTCAGTCCTAACATGATCCACTCTAATTAATCCACGTTCAACATTATCACGAAGAAAGTGATGCCTTATGTGAATATGCTTTGTCCTAGAATGATGAACGGGATTTTTGGCAATACTTATAGCACTGGTGTTGTCACACAAGATCGGGACTGTGTTGAGGGACGTACCATAATCTTCAAGTTGGTACTTGATCCATAGGACTTGTGAGCAGCACGAAGCAGCAGCAACGTACTCAGCTTCCGCGGTTGATAGTGCCACGGAGTTTTGCTTTTTGGATCCCCAAGATACAAGGCATGAGCCAAGGAATTGTGCCATTCCTGAGGTGCTCTTCCTATCCACCACATGGCCAGCGTAATCTGCGTCAGAGTAAGCTACCAGGTTCAGGGACGTCCTTCTGGGATACCATAGACATAGGTCATCCCGTCCCTTGAGATATCTGAAGATTCTTTTGACCTCTTGCATATGGGACTCCTTTGGATTTGCTTGGAATCGAGCGCACAAGCATACAGCGAACATGATGTCGGGACGACTTGCCGTAAGATATAGCAAGGACCCTATCATTCCTCTGTAGAGCTTTTGATCTACACTCTTGCCTTCTTCATCAGCATACAGGCGAGTGTTTGGGGAGATGGGAGTATCAATGGGTTTTGAAGAGTTCATCCCATACTTCTCAAGCATTTCACGGATGTACTTTTGTTGATGAATCCGCGTCCCATCTTTGAGCTGAGTGATTTGGAGTCCCAAGAAGAAGTTGAGTTCTCCTATGAGGGACATCTCAAACTCACTACTCATCAAGTTCTTGAATTCCTCTACAAATTTCATGTTAGTGCTTCCAAAGACTATGTCATCGACATAGACTTGGACAATTAAGACATCTTTATGAACTTTCTTTAAGAACAGGGTTTTATCAATGTTACCTCGTGTGTACCCGTTGGACAAGAGGAAGGACGCAAACCTATCGTACAATGCACGAGGGGCTTGCTTGAGTCCATAGAGTGCCTTGTCCAAGAAGTACACATGATCTGGGTGATCAGCGTCCTCAAATCCTGGAGGTTGAGCGACGTACACTTCTTCTTTGAGCTTGCCGTTGAGAAAGGCTGTCTTGACGTCCATTTGAAAAAGCTTGAACCCTTTGTGAGCGGCAAAGGCGATGAGGAGGCGAATGGCTTCAATCCTGGCGACAGGAGCGAAGGTTTCATCATAATCAATCCCTTCCTCTTGCCTATAGCCTTGAGCCACAAGCCTTGCTTTGTTTCTTGACACGCGACCATTCTCATCAAGCTTGTTCTTGTAGACCCATCTCGTCCCTATTATGTTTTTGTTTCTCGGACGAGGGACGAGGGTCCAAACCTTATTTCTTTCGAATTGATTAAGTTCCTCTTGCATGGCCTGAATCCAATCAGCGTCCTGGAGTGCTTCCTTTATGTTCTTAGGTTCAACCAAGGACACAAAGGCGTTGAAGGCACAGAACGCTATGTTAGCATTAAGGGACTGATTCACGGCTGATCTTGTTTGAACTCCTTTTGACATATCTGAGATGATTTGATCCGTTGAATGAAGTCTCGAAAGATGGGATCCCTTATGAGTATCGTCCCTTACGGGAGTACATCTATGGTCCGTCCAATCAGATTCATCTGAGTCAAACCCGTCGTCTTCATTGAGAGTTTCATAGAGTTCCCCCTCAGGTTGAGCGTCCTCTTCTTGACGCCGTTCTCCTTGTAGGCTTGATTCAGCGACCTCATGTTGAGCTGGAGATTCACTTTGAGATGGAACTTCCTGAACAACACTGGGAACTTCTACTGAGACTTCTTCAGGATTTTGAGTAGCGTCCTTAGGAACATAGTATTTTCCAGAGGACCCGAAATCAACTTCATCATCGGAGTCATCCTGCTGCAGAGGAGATGAGCGTTCTTTCTTACTTGGTTTATCTTTGTGATCCCCAAGATACAAAGATACAAGGCATGAGCCAAGGAATTGTGCCATTCCTGAGGTGCTCTTCCTATCCACCACATGGCCAGCGTAATCTGCGTCAGAGTAAGCTACCAGGTTCAGGGACGTCCTTTTGGGATACCATAGACATAGGTCATCCCGTCCCTTGAGATATCTGAAGATTCTTTTGACCTCTTGCATATGGGACTCCTTTGGATTTGCTTGGAATCGAGCGCACAAGCATACAGCGAACATGATGTCGGGACGACTTGCCGTAAGATTATAGCAAGGACCCTATCATTCCTCTGTAGAGCTTTTGATCTACACTCTTGCCTTCTTCATCAGCATAGAGGCGAGTGTTTGGGGAGATGGGAGTATCAATGGGTTTTGAAGAGTTCATCCCATACTTCTCAAGCATTTCACGGATATACTTTTGTTGATGAATCCGCGTCCCATCTTTGAGCTGAGTGATTTGGAGTCCCAAGAAGAAGTTGAGTTCTCCTATGAGGGACATCTCAAACTCACTACTCATCAAGTTCTTGAATTCCTCTACAAATTTCATGTTAGTGCTTCCAAAGACTATGTCATCGACATAGACTTGGACAATTAAGACATCTTTATGAACTTTCTTTAAGAACAGGGTTTTATCAATGTTACCTCGTGTGTACCCGTTGGACAAGAGGAAGGACGCAAACCTATCGTACCATGCACGAGGGGCTTGCTTGAGTCCATAGAGTGCCTTGTCCAAGAAGTACACATGATCTGGGTGATCAGCGTCCTCAAATCCTGGAGGTTGAGCGACGTACACTTCTTCTTTGAGCTTGCCGTTGAGAAAGGCTGTCTTGACGTCCATTTGAAAAAGCTTGAACCCTTTGTGAGCGGCAAAGGCGATGAGGAGGCGAATGGCTTCAATCCTGGCGACAGGAGCGAAGGTTTCATCATAATCAATCCCTTCCTCTTGCCTATAGCCTTGAGCCACAAGCCTTGCTTTGTTTCTTGACACGCGACCATTCTCATCAAGCTTGTTCTTGTAGACCCATCTCGTCCCTATTATGTTTTTGTTTCTCGGACGAGGGACGAGGGTCCAAACCTTATTTCTTTCGAATTGATTAAGTTCCTCTTGCATGGCCTGAATCCAATCAGCGTCCTGGAGTGCTTCCTTTATGTTCTTAGGTTCAACCAAGGACACAAAGGCGTTGAAGGCACAGAACGCTATGTTAGCATTAAGGGACTGATTCACGGCTGATCTTGTTTGAACTCCTTTTGACATATCTGAGATGATTTGATCCGTTGAATGAAGTCTCGAAAGATGGGATCCCTTATGAGTATCGTCCCTTACGGGAGTACATCTATGGTCCGTCCAATCAGATTCATCTGAGTCAAACCCGTCGTCTTCATTGAGAGTTTCATAGAGTTCCCCCTCAGGTTGAGCGTCCTCTTCTTGACGCTGTTCTCCTTGTAGGCTTGATTCAGCGACCTCATGTTGAGCTGGAGATTCACTTTGAGATGGAACTTCCTGAACAACACTGGGAACTTCTACTGAGACTTCTTCAGGATTTTGAGTAGCGTCCTTAAGAACATAGTATTTTCCAGAGGACCCGAAATCAACTTCATCATCGGAGTCATCCTGCTGCAGAGGAGATGAGCGTTCTTTCTTACTTGGTTTATCTTTGTGAGAAGAACTTTCTTTGAACACAACATGAATGCTCTCCTCAAGCTTTAGAGTTCGTTTATTGAAAACTCTATACGCTTTACTGGTGAGGGAGTATCCAAGGAATATGGCTTCGTCACTTCTTGCGTCAAACTTTCCAAGTCTTTCTTTATCATTGTTGTGAACAAAGCACTTGCATCCAAAGACTCTGAGATAGTCGATGCGAGGCTTTCTTCCATTCAGCAACTCATAGGACGTCTTCTTCAGCAAAGGACGGATCATGGCTCGATTGATAATGTAGCACGCTGTAGCAATAGCTTCAGCCCAGAAGTACTTGGGGACGCTATTGGCTAAGAGCACAGTCCTTGCCATATCCTCCAGTGTCCTATTCTTTCTTTCCACCACTCCATTTTGTTGAGGAGTCCTTGGAGCTGAGAAGTTGTGAGAGACTCCATGTTGATCACAGTAGGCCACGAACTCTGAGTTTTGAAACTCCGTCCAATGGTCTGATCTTATGGATTTGAGAGGCGTCTCAAGCGCAACTTCCACTTGTTTGATGAAGACTTTGAATGCGTTGAAACAATCTGTTTTTGAAGCTAAGAAAAGAACCCACGTGAATCGAGAAAAGTCATCTACAAGGACATAGATATACCTCTTTCCACCATAGCTTAACGTCTTCATTGGTCCACAAAGATCCATATGGAGAAGTTCCAAAGGTTTCTTTGTGCTGACATCGTTCTTTGACTTAAAGGACGTTCTTGTCTGCTTCCCTTTGATACATGCTTCACACTGTTCAATTTTCTCAGGATCAATTTGGGGAAGACCTTTCACAAGATTTCTTTGATGAAGCTTGAGGATTGTGCTTGGTCCAGCATGGCCAAGTCGGCGATGCCAGAGGTCAGCGTCCTCCTTTGACACAGATAAGCACAATTCAGATTTTGGCTTGAACTCCTGATTGAAGATGTAGACATTGTTCTTTCGGACTCCTTTGAGGACGACTTTGTTGGATTTCTTGTTGATGATGAGGCACTCCTTTGAGTCAAATGTGACTAAGTTTTCACCTTGATCACACATTTGAGAGACGCTTAGGAGGTTGAAGCCATGTCCTTCAACAAGGCTAACATTTGTCGCTTTGATAGACGGATTGAGAATAGCAGTTCCCGTCCCTTTGATCTTTCATTTGCCCTTGTTGCCAAACGAGACAGTTCCTCCTGTGGCGCTACTTTGGATAGAAGTGAGATGGATCTGGCTTCCTGTCATATGGTTTGAGGCGCCACTATCAATGATCCATGGGCGTCCCCTCACTTCCACCTGCCAAAACAAGGTTAGTGTATGGCGACCCAGGCAAGGTGTTCCTTACCTGGTTCGTTACAGAAATAGAACTCTGGTTCTGGCATGTAGTCACTTATATTCACATCATTTGAAATAGCATGCTTTCTGAAAGAACTCTTAGATCGTCTAGGACGTCTAGGGTTAGCCTTAGGGACGGACTTATCATTTTCAATGTTATTCCTAGCAGCTTTGCCACTTTCAATGTCGTTCTTCAGTTTCAGGCAATCATATTTGAAGTGATCTCCTTTTCCACAGTACCAACACGTCCTATAGTAAGTACCAAGGTAGTACTTCTTGTTGGGACGTTGGATTTTGTTCTTTTTCATCTTTTGAGGGTCACAAACTTTTGAACCTTCCCCCTTAGCAATCTTCTTATAGATCCTATGACTAGTGGAGTTAGTGTAATAGTCCCTTTGACCTTTCTCTCCACCCTCTAGGACTCGAATTCTTTCAAGAAGGTTCTTGGTCTTTTCCCTTTCTAATTCAAGTTCTGAGGTTTTGCTAGCCTCAAAGTCACTAGGGAGAGAGTTCCTAGTGTCAGACTCGTATCCTAGTCCTCTTTTGGCTGGGACAAACACCATTGGTTGAACTACCTCAGTTACCGGGCTCTTCCCTAACGCTTTCACCTCTTCCCTAAGCTTAGCGTTCTCTAGCTTAAGGCACATCACTTCAGTTTTCAGGGTTTTAACTTCGACATGCGAGGACTCTAGTTGTAACGAAACTGTAGCACAGTTCTCACATTCAACTAGCCTATTTTCACTTTCAAGTTCAAGATCATCCATTCTATGTTGCATAACAACACTTTCTTCCATGATTCTTTTAATGAGCTTAATAAGTTTGGTTTTGGAACAATTCTCTAAGGAGTTCATCATTGATTCACGAGTTACCTCTTGTTCCTTTTCAGAAGCGTCCTCTTCAAGGACTGGGGCGTCCTCCACAGCCATGTACGCCACTTGCTCATCATCTGAGGCGTCCTCTACGGCTATGTACGCCACTGGTCCTTCTGGTTCTTCATCATCAGAACTCACATTATCCCATGCGGCTTCGCACGCTCCCAAGAGAGCTTTCATCTTCATTTCTTTTGAGTTTAGTCCCGTAGTACACCTTTTAGCAAAGTGTCCTTTCTTGTTACATTTGTAGCAAGTAAGTTCCTTCATCTCTGCCTCTGTATACTTGGGACTCTTCTTTTTGTAAGGCATCTTGTGTTTCTTGGAATCTCTGGCCTTTTTACCCCATAAGCGAGCAACTTTGTGTAGAAGGGCAATCTCTTCCTCTTCTTCCAGCTGTTCCTTAGTCTTGCTTTCCTTTTCTTTCAAAGCTTGAGCACGCATCCTTTCACGATTCTCATTTTTATTTGCTTCCACCATTAGGGCAATATCTCTTTGGTGGCGCAGATACTCAGCGTACTCTGGAGTTGACGTCATCAAAGCAAGATCTGTCTGGGGGTTTCTAGCCAATTCAGCCATATCAGCTTCCCTTCTCGCTTCATAGCCTCTCAGCTTCCCATAGATCTCTTCCATATCCAGGGTTTTGTTGGCTGTGTTCTCCTTGAACGTATTCCTATCAAAATTCCATTTTCCTGTAAGCCCATCAATGACTACTCCGACTCTGTTTCTCATTGAGACTTCAGCTTCTGGGATGCCTAAATTTCGCATCTTGGTCACAAGAGCTTCAAAGCGGTATGAGTAGTCCTTGACAGATTCGTTAGGAAGCATTCTGAAGGCATAGAACTCTCGTTTGATTTCAAGCTTGACGTCTTCCTTCATCTCTGCCGTACCCACATGGTACTTCTCAAGAGCTTCCCATTGTAGTTTGGCTGTTGCCAAATTGCTAACTCGGGTGGCGTCCCTTTCGCAGAGGGACGCTTGAAGGAAGCATATAGCCTTAGCGTTTGTTTCCAAAAGCTTGAATTCGTCAGGACCCCACTCGTCCTCTTTGTCTCTCTTGTCATCAGGGATGGTAAGGTCACCCTTCATGATCACTCTCCAGCATTGATAATTCTGACTTCTGCAAAAGTTCTCGAAGCGGATCTTCCAGCGGTTGAAGTTGCCGTCCGTCAGACGAGGAGGCTTTACAAAAGAGATTCCAATAGGTTCCATGTCCATCTTGTACCTGCAACTCAACAAAAATCTAGAGCGCCTGCTCTGATACCAATTGTTGGATCGTAAGTCAGTTAATGAGGGCGTCCTTAACTGGGTTAAGGGCGTCCTTTAGTGCAGCGGAAAATAGACTTAACAGAATACAAGATAAGTGGACACGAGTATTTATAGAGGAACCCCACTAAGACCAACTAGTCTTATGGGTAAACCTCTACCTCCGTTGGAGGATTTTCAATAGCCGTCCCTTATCTTATTAAGAGCGAGTCCTTACAACTTAGGCGAGTCGTTACACTTCTCTGAGCTAAGCGTCCGTCCTTAGCCTCACTAGTAACACTCCTTTCAACCTAACAAGTAACCTAACACTCTTAGCTATAAGGAAGCTATCACTCACGTCTCTCACGGTTCGTTGTGAGAGACAAACTACAACTCTAATTGATTTGTGGTTTGTTTTGGATTTGATGTGGTTGGACTTTCTTTCTCTTGCTTCAAGCTCACTTGATCTTCTTGATCTTCGTTCGTGTTCTTGAATGCTTCGGGAGAGCTTGAGAGAAAGTCTTCAAAGTCCACTCTTGCACCCACATCCCGCTATGCATACTCCTTGGAGAGTATTTATAGCGGAAGTGATTTTTGTCCTCTAGCGTCCTCTGAGACTTGGCAGGATCCTCGATCTTTGATCAACGGTGCGATGAGCGTCTTGAGGAAGTCAACTCTATTGACGCTTGGGAAGCCTCCGCGTGGGTAGGGGACCATCGCTGGGAAAGCGACGTCTTTGGCATTGTCTACACGTGCCCAGACAAAGGAAGCTTCCTTCTGAGGACTAAGGCCGGACGATGATGTAATCATGTTGGGGCGGCCTTGATTTGAATTTGAACTTCGTCCGTATTTTGGCGCGCGTCCCTTCTTGATGAGGACTCCGTCCTATCTTGCGCAGGGACTCCGCCAATTACGTTTAGCTTTGGAAGTTCTGGTAACATGCGTCCCTACAGCATAGGGACTGCTGTTCACTTGTTGTCCTTTTCGCTCATGTGCGTCCACTGGACTGACCTGAGATCAAAACTTGGACAACTTATCAAATACATTTGAGTTTGTCATTATCAAAACAAGGGACGATTATTATTGGTTTAGATATTAACGACTAACGTCCTTAATATCGTCCCAACACCCTCTACCTTTCATTGATCAAATACTAGAAAGATTAGCTCATCATTCTCATTTTTGTTACTTAGATGGGTATAGTGGTTTCTTTCAAATTCCAATTCATCCGGATGATCAAGAAAAGACCACTTTTACATGCCCTTATGGCACCTTTGCATATAGGAGAATGCCATTTGGATTGTGTAATGCTCCCGCTACTTTTCAAAGATGCATGATGGCTATATTTTCTGATTTTATTGAGGATATTATGGAAGTTTTCATGGATGACTTTCCGGTTTATGGTACTTCTTTTGACTCTTGCTTGACTAACTTGTCAAAAGTGCTACAAAGATGTGAAGAAGCTAACCTTGTGTTGAATTGGGAAAAATGTCATTTCATGGTGAGTGAGGGGATTGTTCTAGGACATTTAGTTTCTAACCGTGGGATTGAAGTTGATAGAGCTAAGATAGAGGCCATTGAGCGGTTGCCACCGCCCGTTTCGGTTAAGGGTGTGAGGAGTTTCCTAGGACATACCGGATTTTATAGGAGATTCATTAAGGATTTCTCTAGGATAGCCAAGCCCCTTACTAACCTCTTGCTTAAAGATGATGAATTTAACTTTTCCCATGAGTGTCTTGAAAGTTTTCACAGGTTAAAGCAAGCTTTGACTTCGGCCCCTATTATTCAACCTCCGGATTGGACCCTTCCTTCTGAGATTATGTGTGATGCTAGTGATTTTGCGGTAGGGGCAGTTTTGGGACAAATAAAAGACAACAAGCTTCATGCCATCTACTATGCTAGCAAAACTCTTGATGATGCTCAAGTGAACTATGCTACCACCGAGAAAGAGCTACTTGCTATTGTCTATGCTTTTGAGAAGTTCTGTTCTTATTTGGTGGGTGCTAAAGTCATTGTGTACACCGATCATGCCGCTATTCGGTATCTCTTGAGTAACAAGGAAGCAAAGCCGAGACTGATTCGATGGATTCTCCTCCTTCAAGAGTTTGACTTGGAAATTAGGGACAAGAAAGGAGCGGAAAATTCGGTTGCCGATCATCTTTCTAGACTCACTCCTCATGAAAAGGCGATTCATGATGATATGCCTATAGATGTCTCTTTCCCGGATGATCACCTTTTTAGGGTGACCGAGGAAGTCCTCAAGCTTGCTTCCTTGCCGGTTCCTTGGTATGCTGACTTTGTTAACTATCTAGTTTGCAATGAAGTGCCTCATGGGTTGTCTTGGCAACAAAGGAAGAAGTTCTTTGCCGATGTGAGACACTACTATTGGAGTGAACCCTTCTTGTTCAAAAGGTGTTCCGATGGAGTGATTAGAAGATGCATCTCCGAGGATGAGGTTGAGAGTATTGTTGCTCATTGTCATTCATTGCCTTGTGGTGGTCATGCTAGCTCATCTAAGACTACCGCTAAGATCCTTCAATCCGGTTTCTATTGGCCTTCTATGTTCAAGGATGTGTATCGGTTCATCTCCGCTTGTGATTCTTGTCAACGAACCAGTAACATTTCAAGACGAAATGAGATGCCCTTAAACAACATCCAAGAGGTTGAGATTTTTGATGTATGGGGCATTGATTTCATGGGACCATTTCCATCGTCTTGCAACAACAAGTACATACTTTTGGCGGTGGATTATGTGTCTAAATGGGTACAAGCCATAGCCTCACCGACAAATGACTCTCGAGTGGTGTCCAAGTTCTTCAATAAGGTGATCTTTCCGAGGTTTGGAACTCCAAGAGTTGTCATAAGTGATGGCGGATCACATTTCATTGAGAAGAAGTTTGAGAGCTTATTGAGAAAGTATGGCGTCTCTCATCGGGTAGAACCTCCATACCATCCGCAAACAAGTGGGCAAGTTGAGGTTTCTAACCGTGAAATCAAAGCCATTTAGAGAAGACGGTGTCCCGATCCCGAAAGGATTGGGCAATGAAACTCGATGATGCTCTTTGGGCTTACCGGACGGCATTCAAGACTCCTATTGGTACTACACCTTACCGGTTAATCTATGGGAAATCTTGCCATCTTCCGGTGGAACTTGAACATAAGGCATATTGGGCAATCAAGTTGTTCAACTATGACATGAAAGAAGCCGGTGAGAAATGAATGCTTCAACTTCAAGAGCTTGAAGAGTTAAGGTTGGATGCCTATGAAAATGCTAGGATCTACAAGGAAAGAACAAAGAAATGGCATGACAAGCATATCCTTCCACGAGATTTCAAGGAAGGTGATCTCGTCTTGCTATTTAATTCGAGGCTAAGGTTATTTCCGGGTAAGCTCAAGTCCCGATGGAGTGGTCCTTTCAAAGTTGTCAAGGTGTAACCACATGGAGCGGTTGAGATTTGCAATGACAATGGAGACATCTTCAAGGTGAATGGTCAAAGGCTCAAAGCATATATAGAGGGAAATCCGATTGAGAAGAGAAACTCCGTTGATCTTCTCGATCCGAGCACTTGAAAGGCGACATGGTCAAGCTAAAGACCTTAAACAAGCGCTTCTTGGGAGGCAACCCAAGCTTTTCTTCTCATTTTTCTTTGTTTTGTAGGTTCATTTCAATAAAGGCTAAAATTTCAAGATGGGATTCCAGAGGCGGACCCGCCCGGGTTCGAGGTCGGGTCGAAAATGGGGTCGAGAACAAGAAACAGAGCAAGAAAACAGACCCGGACCCGGTCGGGTCTCGGGCCGTGTCGTAGGCCGGGTTGGACGTCAGGGAAAACCGCGGAACAGGGCAGGTTGCCAGACCCGGACCCGGTCGGGTCACAGCCCGGGTCACGGGCCGGGTCAGACCCCCCCTCCCACTACTTCATGTTTTCACTCGTTTTTCCAGCCCTTTATTCACTCTTCCTTCGTCCCGACCGAGACCCAGCTCCTCGCGCCTGCTCTCGTGCTCAGCCGCCGTGCTCCCGTCGTCCTTCCCAGCTCGAGTCGCCAGCATGCACCTTCCACGCCTGCTCGCTCCCTTCCTTCCGAGCCGCCCTTGCACCACCCTACAAGAGCGCAGCTTGCAGCTGCTCGCGCTACCGTCCACCACTCGTCGCCGCTCGCCTCCCTGGTGCCTGCTGCTCGCTCGAACTCCAGCTGCTCGCCAGAGCTCCGCCACAGCGCCGGCCGTCGTCCTCATCAAGCCCAGCCGGACCTCCACCTCACTTCCCTCGGTGCTTTTGGTAACCACTCTCTTTCCCTTTACTTAAAAATTTTAAACCTAGGATTTGGATTTTGGGTATAATTTGTTCAAATTTGTTGGATTTAGGTAGAGATTCATGCTTCTCTTAGCCTAAATTGTGCAAATTGTTGATGAAAATTGAAGACCTAGGTTGACTTTGTGGATTTTCATGCTAAAATTCAAGTTTGGGGGATTTGAGTAAAATTTGGGGACTTTTGTGAATTGGGTGTTTGATTTGCTTGTGGATGATGATGATGGTTTGATTGTTGCTACTTGATTGAGCTTAATTGCAATTTGTCTTGATTGAAGGTTGAACTTGCTTGAAAATTCTTGAAATTTCTTGCATTTGGAGGCATTTGTTGGGTATTGCTTGGTGTTGCTAGGTAGTGGCTTGGTTGTGTTGCTTGATTTCTTGGTTGTTGCTTGTGGTTGTCCTTGCCGGGACAACATTTGGCTATTTGTGCTTGTGGTGGTTGGTTGTCTTGTGGTGTGTAGGTACCTAGAAAAACTTCATGGCTCCTAAAGAGAAAAAGCTAAAGAGAGCTCGTGAGTCTAGCCGCCCCTTGTTGCTTAAAGATGCTTCTCCGGAGGATTTGGGTATCCATCTTGAAAGTAAAGAGCATAAGGTACGTTTTGATGTTCTTAAGAAGCGGGAATTTGATGGAACCCGGTTTTTGGATGTTGATTGCCTTAAGAGTTTGGGATTTTGGGATTTTGGGATGTTGTCGTTTACTTGGCTTCGTGGTTAGGATGGGACCGATTCATACATTTGGATGAGCCTACATACCCCGCCCTCACCCTAGAATTCCTAAGTACCTTGGAATTTCATGCAACTCCTCATACTAGGTACGGGATAGCCGAGTTCCAACTCCGAAACAAATCCTTTGAGCTCAACTTAGAGATCTTGAGTGCCATTTTGGATTCCCACCAACTACCACGCCCTCTCATGAAAACCAAGTTAGCCGATAAGCAAGGTTACCGCCCCGCCAAAACCAAGGCCACCGGAATATAGAATCCAAGCTTCCGAGTCTTTCAAAGATTCATGGCTAATACAATTTTCGGCCGGGGTGATGGTGGTAATGGTCTCTCTTTCAAGGTGCTCCTTTTCCTTTGGAGTGCAACTTTCGGCAATGCTCTCTCCTCCGCCGGATTCCTTTTCGGGCATTTGAAGAATGTTAGTGGAAAAGACAAAGGGAGCATAGCAATTGGGGGTTTGGTTACTCATTTGGCCAAAGAACTTGGAGTAAGCTTGAAGGACATTCCTCTTGGTCTTTCGTCTTCCGGGCAACCTCTTAGCTATGCCACACTTGTGAGTATGAAGGTAACTGAAAAGCATGGAGATCGCTATTTCTATGCCGGTGCCCACTTAGTCCCTAGGCTAGCCCCTCTCCCTTGCCCCCTGATGACAGGCCCCGATGTGCTATACCAATTCTAAGGATAGGGCCCCGGGTCAATCAACAAAAAATATTTGTATCACGACCCCGTTGTAGTACGGTGGTCGAGGTCGATCACAGGGAATTATTTCATGCGCGTTTGAACGGTCGATTTGTCTAACACAAACACAAGGGAAAGAGAAAACACACGAAGCAACTCGGGACCGAGGTTGTCAATCTCGGGACCGAGGTAGCTAGGCACAAACAAAGTCGGGCTCGAGGCTAGGGGACTCGGGCTCGACTCAACAATCAATAAAAAGGAAGAAACAAGCTAGGCTAAGGAGATCCTAGGGCTAGGGGTTCATGCCAACATCAACTTCACATGCTCTCATATAGATAAATGAACTAGAGGCTTTCGCCTTAGACATAGATCAATAATTCAAATCAAATCATGCCATTAATCTCATGGAACTAGGCTTTCGCATTCGTTCAAGCCAAACGACTCTCTATCTACTCCTACTCGACCGCGGGATCAAGAGACTCTCTCTTCATCCCTTCGAACCGACTTTCCTAGGCTTTTGACAAAGGATCTTGCTCATAAGGTAAATAGACATGGATCAAGGCAATCAAATCATGAAATTGGTTCAAGCACATGCAATTGAGTTGGGGTTTTCGCCCCCTACCCTAAGATCAAGCTATCTACTCACTAATCATGGAATTTAAACTAGCAATCATGATTCATGCAAGTCAAATCCACAATCAACAACACAAACTCAAAACCAAATCAAACTTGAATTAAACTAAGAAGAGGAATTCTTACAATCTCTACTCCCGCTCCAAGCCTAAGGGTTTCTTTCCTCTCCAAGGAAAGGAATTCACCCAAATCCTCCTCTAGATCTTGGGTCCTTTTCCTCCCTTGGAGAAGAGTCCACCCCCTTCTTCCTTCTACTCTCTCAAACGTCCCTCTCTACTCTCTCCCAAAGTGTATGTGTTTCTAGATTGATTCTAATGAGAGATTACAAGGGTTTAAATAGAGATTATTCCCCCTACTACAAAGACTAGATTACTCCTCTAAACTCCTTGGGCTCCAAGGCAAGTCCTTGACCTCCAAGGCTTCTAGAACTCCTTGATCTCCAAGGCTTCTAGACTCCTTGACCTCTAAGGAAGCAAATATAGTTTTGGGAATTAACAAGAAAATCCCAAAAAGAAAGGAATCCGGAGCCACGACCGACATGGATCGACACGGAGAACCTCGGGCCCGACTTGCTTCAACCTCGGTCCAAAGGAACATCTTTAAGGGACCTCGGGCCCGACTTGCCATACCTCGGACCACCACCTCGGGCCACCATGGTACCTCGGGCCCGACATGCTGGGTACTTCGGTCCTAAGGCAATTTTCAGCTTGTTTTGCTCCGTTCTCTCTCGTTTTAGCTCCGATTGACTCGATTCTTTCGCCATTCTCTTCGTCTTCACTTGAGGCTTCTTTCTATGCATTGTTAGATCCATTTTGGCTCTTTTTCCATCCTTGAATTCCTCCATCATGCCATGCTCCAAACTCCATGATTCTTGCTCCGAAATGCCTACAAAACACACAAAACGCGCATAGTCTCCGAATTTCATAGAAATGCGGGAACTAAGCTAAAAAGGGACTAAACACACAAGAAAAGAAGGAAAAAGGACTAAATCTACCAAGGAAAACACACTTAAAACACTACCAAAATGAGAGACATCAGAATACCCCATACTTAAACTTGCTTGTCCTCAAGCAATAACAATGTAAGCAAGACCGAAGCACAATCTTCAAGTAAAGCCTCATATGAAAAACTCAATCAAGCACAAGTGATAGACATGCTAGCAAGATTACATCATCACACATGATCAGGTGTTCAAGAAATAAAGTCTAATGCAACAAAGCCTCACTTTAGGGACATGAAAATGTGTATCATTCATCATGTGTTTAGGCTTGAAAATGAACACTCATACTCAACAATCATGCATGTAAAGACTTTACAATTGAAGCTAGTATCACCAATTCCTCCACCTAGAGATGCCTATTACAATGCACACAAAGAATATGAACTTGGCTCAATGGAGGTCCTCAAAGAGGTTCCATTCGGCCGGGTTGTAATGGGGTTTTTGGTATTTCTCAAGGTGGGAATCATTTTGGTCTTGTGGTGCTTGCAATGGGGATTGAACTTTCTAGTCTCTCACCAAACTCACCAAATTCTTCCACTTTCAACTTCACTCATCCAAAAGACTTTGATTTTTCTTCTCTTCTTTCCTTTCAACTTTCAACCCACTTTTTCACTTATCATTCCACTTCATCTTTGCACTACACTTTTTGTTGGATTTTAAACACTTTTCCACTAGGATCGACTTGCACTCTAGCTCGGGCCCGATGTGCACTTTAACTTGGTCGGTGCCCTTTTCTTTACTTAAGCACTTTGCTTTCAATCCACTACTTTTTTCCAACTTTTCTTTCTTTCTTTCCACCAAAGATGCACTACCCACTTGATTTATAACTCCATTTTTCGCCCTTCACCAAAGAGAATCTCAACTCTCCAAATATTCTTCCAAAACCTCTCACTAAAGTCCAATCCCATAAGGGTTAAGTCATATAAGCTTGGAATCATATTTTTGAGGAGTTTCAAACAAAGGTCTAAGGCTAAAACGGGGCTACAAACAACGGTTTCTCTTCAAGGTAGGATATGGAACATTTTGTGACTAAATGAAACAAAGTTCAAATCAATGTGACAAAGCATAGAACAAATCTCATATCGGTCTCGGAAAATAGATAAACACCTCAATAGCAAGTTTTACTAAGCATGCATGAGCTAATCACACAAGAAAATGAGGGATATGCAAATATGAACAGGCATCCCTAAAATGGCCAAAAATCATCTCACAAGGTTCACTCAAGCTTAGTTGCATCAACACTTATCCTAGAACTCATGTGCTCAATAAAAGCATGCAAGATATCACATCACATTAAAAGCAACATCCATTTAGAGGCTAAACTATCCAAAAATATGCAAAGGACTTTACATGCTCACATCATCATTAGCCTTCATATGGACATCTAAGATGGGAATTCCTAGTCCAAAACAAAATCTTTTTGACATTTTTCAACACAATTTTCGAATTTTTATGGATTTTTCCAAAAATTTTCTCCAACAAAACAAAAGACACACAAAGCACACACATATGTACAAAACACTAGGCACAAAAGAGTTTCCTTTTCCCATACCCCATACTTAAAATATGCAATGTCCTCATTGCATCCAAATAAGACCAACAAGGGAAAATGAAAAGGGAAACTCACTAGACAAGGCGTTTGAAGCTAGGAAGAATGGTGAATTGTTGACATCGGCACATGGGGAGGGAAAGGTGGAGCACTTTGTCGAACTTCTTGAGAGGTGGTCGAGACCGTTTGCTCGTCTCACATCCTAGTTGTTCGTCCATTTGCATCATACACCTTAACCCTTCGAGCTCATCATTTGAATCAAGAAGCACCTACAAGATCACACCAAAGATACATCCCAAAATACTTGCATTCAAGGGGTTTAGCGAAAGGGTTAGCACAATAAGCTCAAATCCTAGAAATAACAAATCAAAAGAACACAAAGGATACGAAGGATACGTCGGGTTGCCTCCCGAGAAGCGCTCTTTTAACGTCATTAGCTCGACGTGCCACCTAATCCCGGTTAGGGTGGAAAATAAGGCTCGGGGTCCATGAACTCTCCAAGGACCATCTCATCACTAGCAAAGAATTGAGGCCATTCACTATAGTTCAACCAAACATGCGCCTCGGCCTCGTCATAATGGCGGGGGACCCCATACTTAGACCAAGAATAATCGGAAATCAAATCCACCGGGTATGGTTCATCTCCACCATATGACTCATAAGATATCCTCACAAAAGAGCAAAGGAGATAGGGCAAACGAGTCTCACACATGATCTTGGAGGCTTGATTCTCGGGTTGGACCGACATAGGAGCTACATCGGGCCTGACTTGTTGCGTCTCCTCCAAAGCTTGTTTGAACCGAGACTCGACTTCTTCTTTAATCATAAGAGAGGGAGAGCTTTCCTTCACTTCAATCCTTGCACGCCCAAGAGCTATGAGATAGTTTTCCTCCATTGTCATCATCTCACTAGCAACCTTTTCAAACTGGACCGATATTGGTTCCACTTCGGGTCCGACTTCCTTCATCTCGGGCTCGGGGCAGAGTGGAAGCAGGGGAGGTGGACCGATGTCTAGGCAACTCGGGCCCGACATGTCCTCCAACTCGGTCCTGGGTTGTAGAGTTGGTCCGACTTGCGAGCAACTCGGGCCCGACACACTGGGTACGTCGGTCCATGCTTGCTCACTCTTCTCGACTTGTGGTGGCTCCACTCGGACCTCATCATAGCTCTCCTCATCATGATAGCTCGGAAGTTGCTCTAGAGAACTCGGGTTTAGGGATGCCCAATAATAGTCGGGTTGGGCGTTGTCGCTCATCCTCCATGAATTAAGTTCCTCGAATTGAGTCCTCTCTTCCTTGAATTCAGTTCTCATCTCCTTGAGCTCTTCTAGCCACTCAAGTTCCCATGGAGGAGTTTCCTCGTAGCTCAGAGGTTGGTAGGGAGGTACTCCTTGCATTTGAGTATAAGTGGGACTTCCGCAAGTGGGATTTCTCCAATAGGATTGAGCACCACCTCGTCCATCATAGTGGTCTCGGTTCCCATACACCTCTCTCATGTAACACTCCTCCTCATAGGCTCTCTCTTGTGCCATTCTAATCCGGTCATTGAGTCGCTCACGAGCTCGTCTCTCCTCTCTTTCCCGTTGCTCTTCTGCCTCGTGGAGTTTTCTTTTTAGACACTTGATCTCCATTTCAAGGTAGAAAACCTTCCACTCATACTCATCATCACTATCATAGAACTCCATTTTTTTGTTTTTTTTTTGTTTTTGATGGAATCACCAACAAAAAAGACAAAAAGAAACAAATCAAATAACACAAGAGGGTTCGGGCTAGTCCCTTACCCAAAACAAATCAACCAAACAAGCGCACAATCACAATAATTCCCCGGTAACGGCGCCATTCTGATGACAGGCCCCGATGTGCTATACCAATTCTAAGGATAGGGCCCCGGGTCAATCAACAAAAAATATTTGTATCACGACCCCGTTGTAGTACGGTGGTCGAGGTCGATCACAGGGAATTATTTCATGCGCGTTTGAATGGTCGATTTGTCTAACACAAACACAAGGGAAAGAGAAAACACACGAAGCAACTCGGGACCGAGGTTGTCAATCTCGGGACCGAGGTAGCTAGGCACAAACAAAGTCGGGCTCGAGGCTAGGGGACTCGGGCTCGACTCAACAATCAATAAAAAGGAAGAAACAAGCTAGGCTAAGGAGATCCTAGGGCTAGGGGTTCATGCCAACATCAACTTCACATGCTCTCATATAGATAAATGAACTAGAGGCTTTCGCCTTAGACATAGATCAATAATTCAAATCAAATCATGCCATTAATCTCATGGAACTAGGCTTTCGCATTCGTTCAAGCCAAACGACTCTCTATCTACTCCTACTCGACCGCGGGATCAAGAGACTCTCTCTTCATCCCTTCGAACCGACTTTCCTAGGCTTTTGACAAAGGATCTTGCTCATAAGGTAAATAGACATGGATCAAGGCAATCAAATCATGAAATTGGTTCAAGCACATGCAATTGAGTTGGGGTTTTCGCCCCCTACCCTAAGATCAAGCTATCTACTCACTAATCATGGAATTTAAACTAGCAATCATGATTCATGCAAGTCAAATCCACAATCAACAACACAAACTCAAAACCAAATCAAACTTGAATTAAACTAAGAAGAGGAATTCTTACAATCTCTACTCCCGCTCCAAGCCTAAGGGTTTCTTTCCTCTCCAAGGAAAGGAATTCACCCAAATCCTCCTCTAGATCTTGGGTCCTTTCCCTCCCTTGGAGAAGAGTCCACCCCCTTCTTCCTTCTACTCTGTCAAACGTCCCTCTCTACTCTCTCCCAAAGTGTATGTGTTTCTAGATTGATTCTAATGAGAGATTACAAGGGTTTAAATAGAGATTATTCCCCCTACTACAAAGACTAGATTACCCCTCTAAACTCCTTGGGCTCCAAGGCAAGTCCTTGACCTCCAAGGCTTCTAGAACTCCTTGATCTCCAAGGCTTCTAGACTCCTTGACCTCCAAGGAAGCAAATATAGTTTTGGGAATTAACAAGAAAATCCCAAAAAGAAAGGAATCCGGAGCCACGACCGACATGGATCGACACGGAGAACCTCGGGCCCGACTTGCTTCAACCTCGGTCCAAAGGAACATCTTTAAGGGACCTCGGGCCCGACTTGCCATACCTCGGACCACCACCTCGGGCCACCATGGTACCTCGGGCCCGACATGCTGGGTACTTCGGTCCTAAGGCAATTTTCAGCTTGTTTTGCTCCGTTCTCTCTCGTTTTAGCTCCGATTGACTCGATTCTTTCGTCATTCTCTTCGTCTTCACTTGAGGCTTCTTTCTATGCATTGTTAGCTCCATTTTAGCTCTTTTTCCATCCTTGAATTCCTCCATCATGCCATGCTCCAAACTCCATGATTCTTGCTCCGAAATGCCTACAAAACACACAAAACGCGCATAGTCTCCGAATCTCATAGAAATGCGGGAACTAAGCTAAAAAGGGACTAAACACACAAGAAAAGAAGGAAAAAGGACTAAATCTACCAAGGAAAACACACTTAAAACACTACCAAAATGAGAGACATCACCCCCATAAAACCAATGTGCAAAACCGAGCCAATTGGAAATTTCCAAGGAAAGATTATGATCATCCTCGGAGTCAAATTGATTATCATTTTCAAAAGAATCCCAACTTGGATTTTGAGGATGATAGTGTTGAAGAACTTGATGGTGATGTCCAAATGCAACCCTCCTAAGTCCCTCTTTCCATAACCTTCCCCACGGGTAGTACACACTTCGAGCAAGGTGGCTCCTCTCATTCTCATGGCCATTATGGACCTAACCCTCCACCAAACCATAACCTTTACAATGAGATTAAGGGCATGAACACCCGAATTGATGGTGTATACAACCGCTTAGATGGATTGAGCTCAAGATTTGATAGCTTTGAGCAAGGTTTGGGAGCATTGAGCACCACTATGACCGCTCTCTCCAAGCAATTTGAAAGACTTCCTCCTCCAAATTGGTGGGAAACCCATTTCCCTCCACCTCCTCCTCCACAATGAACACCAAGTGAGTCTTTTTTCTCTCCTTTCTTGTTTTTATTTTCACATTGAGGACAATGTGATGTTTAAGTTTGGGGGAGGGAATTCATGCTAGTTAGATGCATTCATGTTTCATTTCTTGTCTTGCATTCATGCTTAGTTTTGTCTTGCTCTTTATTTGCATGCTAAAAATCCAAAAAAATTGAAAAATTTGTAAAAATCCAAAAAAATTCATGCATAGTAGGTTGCCATCAAAATTTTCTTAAATGAGAATCTCTTGCCTTCAAAATAGTTACATCCATGACTTGGAAAATTCCATATCTTTGCTTGGATGGATGAAACCCTTATTTTCTTGCATGATCATGGCTTGTTTGCTTGACTTATGTTTGGATGAGCATGTGGACTCTTAAAGTTGTAGACTAATGTTGAGATTCTAGGTAATGAGCACCTAGTGAGATTTCATCTTTAGCCTCTTTTTCTAGGACTTTGTCCTCTCTTTTCTCTTGTGTGTGTGATTTCTCTATGCATCTCTAACTCTAGAACTTGAGATTGTGTCTTTGTCAAGACCGCATTCATGACATTTGTTTGTGACATTAAAGTGATAGAGGCATTATTTCGTTAGCCCTACTATTTCCCCTATCCACCCTACATTAGTGCCAATTTTCTTGAAGCCCAATTTTTTGAGCCTAAAAGCCTATTTTTTTTGAAACTCCACAAAATTGTTTCCCTAGACCAAATAGCTTGACCCTTCCTAGAGAATGGGAGTCATGGGGGATGAAATTTTAGTGAGTTTGGGTTTGAGAGGAAAATATGATTTGGTGGAAGAGAATTTCAAAATAAAGAAATGCAAAAGTGTGGGAAAAGTTTGGGAGAAATGAAAAGTGTTGAAAATCGTGTTTGAAAGTGAGTTTGTGACATGAAAATAAGTGGGCAAAATTTGAAAGTCCTCAAAGTGTTGTAGTGAAAAGAAGAAAAGTAAGTGCAAAAAGGGTTGAGTTCAAAATGAAAGGAAAGTAAATGTGGAAGAGTGAACTCCAAAGTTTATGATGTGTTGAAGTTGTGAAGTTTTCGGGTTTGAGAGAGTGTGCAAAATTCTTGAATTGGTTGCTTGGTTGTGAAGTGAAAGCTTTGACTCTTATTCTCTAGCTTAGCACCACATGACCAAAAAAATTTTCCTCACCCAACTCTTCTCACCTAGCCCCACTACAACCCTTAAAAAGCCCTCTTGATTAGTGTCACTTGCATTGTCTTTAGCGGTGGAGATTGAGATCTCTTTCAAGCTTATGGTAGCTTAGAGATCATAAATGAATTTGAGTGATAAATTTGAAGCCCAAACACATAGCAAGAGAGCAAACACATACCCCCTAGTGAGGCCTAGAATTGATTCTTGTGTCTCCATCTTTTCGAGTTATAAAACATGTGCAATGATTCCGGTTTGTCAAGATTCAAGTTCTTTGATTATTGCTCATTTAATTTTGAGGTGAACTCTTGAATTGCATTTGATGTGGGATGAAGAGTCCAAATTGCTTGCTTGAGGACAAGGAAGGTTCAAGTTTGGGGGATTTTGATGGCTTGCATTTAGTTCATGTTTAGGATGTGCATTAGGCCATGTTTCGTAGCTTTCGGTTTGCGTGTATCTCTTTTAAGTTAGATTTTTACTTGTTTTCGGTTTAGTTGTTCGGTTCCGACTCTACGCTTTGTTCTTTGTGAATTTCAGGGGATTTGGAGGTGAATGGAGCGTTAGAGATCAAGACGGAGTCAAGGAGGCGACGAGAGCTCGAAGACAGTGTCAAGGAGAGGCCGAGAAGACGCCCGAGAAGCAAGCAGAAGACCGCCCAAGACGAAGCCCGAAGAACCAAGGCAAGAGGAGGTCAGCCCGAGGCCACAGCCCCTGACCCGGCCGGGTCACAGGCCGGATCGTGGCCCGGGTCGGGCTGCGTTGCCCAGCCGAGTGAAATCGAAGAGGACAGAGCCAGACCCGGCCGGGTCACGGGCCGGGTCGGCGCCCGGGTCGGCCCCTTTTCCAAGCGTTTGCGTGCGGTTGCTTTCCAGAGCCGGACCCGGTCGGGTCACGGGCCGGGTTGGACCCCGGGTCACGCCACCGCGTCCCCTTTTTTCCGTTTTAGCCTTGTTTCCTTTAGGGTTGTATATAAGCCGTCTTCCTCCTTTTAGAAGGCAACTTTTACCCAATTTAGGACCTCTAGAATTTCCATTAAAGCTCTTTGGTGTTCTTGAGAGATTGAAGGATTTTGTTGGAGATTTGTGCCTTTTCAATCAATACAATGTTGATTGGTATGGATTTCCTCATCTCTTATTCTTTTCTCTTGTTCTCCATGGATTGCTAAACCCCCAAATCCTAGGGTTTGGGGAAAACCCTATGGATTTTAGGTAGCCTTGAAATGCTTGCTTGAATTGAGATTGGAATTGTGGTTTGTGTCAATCCTATATGCTTAATGCCAAATTGCTTGTGATTTGAGACTTGTTGATGATTAGAACCGAAAGGTTAGGTTGTCAATAGGGAGATAGGTTGGAGACTTGTGTTGAGAGACCTCCTCTCTAACTTGAACTATAAGATTGATTGATTGATTTCCCTTTGAAATGAGAATTGATTTGGGAATTCTTGAGAGGTTGACCTACCAATAGAGGGTTTGAGTTGGACAAGCTCACTCAAGCCACGACGGTGGATGAGAGGCTTGAACCTATTGAGCCACTATTGAGCCGAAAGGGCCTAGTTTGCATGTCAAGCCACGAAAGTGGATGACTATCGTAATCTAGGTACGATTTGTTTAATTCGATAGGATTAGACATTGATTCTAGGTAGATGCCTCCAAACCATGACTTGATCTTGATTCTTGTATGCTTGTAAAGTGCTACTTGGATTCATAGTGTGAGTATCTAGATTCTAGGATTGCCTTTCCCATATTATACTTGCATCAATTTGTTAGTTGCTTTCTTCTTTTAATTAGTTGCTATTTGAGTTCCTTTATTTTAATCCCAAATTACCTCACATTAGCCTAGCTACTTAGATTGTCGGTTCACCAACTCTACTAAAGTCCTAGAGATCGACACCTTGGTACTACGCGACCCGTACACTTGCGGTATTGGTCTAGTAGCCTATCAGACACCATGTCGGGCCCGAGGTCTCTCCGTGTCGATCCAGCTCGCCGGACTTTGGATTCCTTTCTTTTTGGGATTGTCTTGTTAATTCCCAAAATCGTATTTGCTTCCTTGGGGATCAAGGAGTTTAGAAGCCTTGGGGATCAAGGAGTTTAGAAGCCTTGGAGCTCAAGGAGCTTAGAAGGGTAATGTAGTCTTTGTAATAGAGGGGAAAACTCTATTTAAACCCTTGTAATCTCTCATCTAAAGAGGATAGCAATATGGGGAGAGGGAATTGAGAGTGAGGTTTGAGAGAGTAGAAGGAGGAAGAAGGGGGTGGACTCTTCTCCAAGAGAGGGAAGAAACCCAAGATCTAAAGGATTTGGGTGAATTCCTTTACTTGGAGAGGAAAGAAACCCTTGGCTTGGAGGATTGGAGTAGAGATTTGTAAGAACTCTTCTCCCTTAGTTTAATTCAAGTTTGTTTTGGCTTTGATTTTGATTTTGTGTTGTTGATTGTGGATTTGACTTGCATGAATCATGATTTGTCTATTGTCTTTGATGATTGCTAGCTTGAATTCCATGATTAGTGAGTAGTGACTCGGCTTAAGTCGTCGTGCCAAGATTAATGATAAATAACCCAAACTACAAACTAGTATAGCATGCAAGTAAGGGGTCGAACCCAAGAGAACTTAAGGCTTCTAGTATTAATATAATTATCAACCAAAGATAGGGGGGATTTAGGAGAGAAATCTATACTAAACTAATCTAAGAAACAAAGAACAAACAAACAAACAATTATGGGGAAACAAGTGATAAGGAGACAAGTTCATTCAAAAGATCCACTCATGATATAATCCCTCGATCATAGATTCATCCATTGATTTCATTCACACCTATGCTTAATTCCTATCCTGATCATTAACAATCGCAAGTCCACGGTCCAAGCAATTCTATAACCCTAGGCAAGGACGCTTAACCTAGAATTAGCATAGAGAACAAGGATATGCAGGATATAATATCAAACAATCAAGCTACGAGTCAATTGCAAGATAAAACAATCAACTCTCTTCTTAATCCTAGTTGCATAGACAACAGGTCTAGGTTAAGTTGTTTTCACATATTAGTTTTGTCCACGTTCAAACCTAATCAAACAGTAGAAAGCTAATCAATTCAATAGGGTCTCGACTCCTAGAGAAACAATCAACAATCATAAGATGAAGCACAAGAGAATCAATATTAACCAAAGGATAGAAATCAATTACCAAAATCTCACAAGTTCATAATCAGAGTTTTTCCCTTGAACGAACCCAAGGAGACTAGCTCTACATAACTAAACTAAAACCTAAAAGAGAAGAATTGGTTTATGAATTGGAATGTAGAATGTATCTCAAAACCTAAGGCAGGCTCCTCCTTAAATAGCCCAAGGAACAAGCTCCACGAGATAGATAAGGAAAGAGACAAAAGATAGAAAAGGAAACAAGATAGAAAGATTTCGGCCAGCTTCGGATTTGGCATCACCGCGTTCGCGTCGCTCATTAACTGACTTACGATCCATCACAAGTTGTACAGGGTTTTGGGCTTCCTGTTGATGAAGTCCACCAGAGATTCATTAAGGACGGTAGGTTTTGGTTTCTCTATATGGTGGGACTTCACCAATTTTCTTCTCTTCCCGCCGGTAGAAGATCCGGCCACGTTCATCAGTCTTTGAGACATATTCAGATGAGTTTTTGTGAGAGAAAGTTGCCGGAATGTTAGAGAGAGGTCAGAGCAAATGTGAGAGCAAGAAGGTAGGTGAGCGCAGTAAATTCTGAAAGCGACTGTTCTGGCCTTATATAGAGGAAGCGGTGGCACAAGCTGTAATTACCACTGTTTTACTGTGCGACACGTGTCAAAACTTCCCCCTTAAGATTTGAGCAAAAGCAACGGTCACTGTTTACACTTTCAAAAGTTCAAAATTCTGACTCTTCAACTTCTTCTCAAAATTGAACTGGCATCCTCCCTTACAGACACTGAGCGTTCTCTCATACTTTGCAAAAATTTACCTCTTCAAGCGAACAAAAAAACAATTCAATTGTCCTTGTGATCACCTTTCGAACCATTTGAGAACAAAGCAAGTACGTCCCGTAAAAGAAAAATATGAAGCTCATAGGACGCTTTTGCGGAGTTCTCGGCTAGGGTAAGCTTAGAGTTCCCATCATTTCGGCTTATAATGAGGGTTGGGTCATCAGGGGTACTCTTTTCAAGACAAAATAGAGAGAATTTGAATGGCGTTCCAAAGTAGCAAACACATGAAGTTTTAGACTAGCGTCCTTGCAAATATGAATTTAATGCATAACAGTCCTTAAACACTTAGAATCTACTAAACATAGCCAATCATTGAGGGAATAGTAGAACGGGACTTGCTACTTAAAAGTTATCATCCCCAAGAGCAGCCTTAGATGCTCATAGGGACGTCTATCAAGCGCCTTAGTGAAAATATCAGCTATTTGGTCTTCAGTCCTTACATGCTCCATACTAATGAGTCCTAGTTCAACATTATCACGCAAGAAATGATGCCTTATATGAATATGCTTTGTGCGTGAATGAAAAACAGGATTCTTAGAAATTTCAATAGCACTTGTGTTATCACAACGAATGGGAATAGTTTCAAGATTGATACCGTAGTCCTCCAGTTGATATTTGATCCAGATAACTTGTGAACAGCACGAGGCAACAACAACGTACTCAGCTTCCGCAGTTGAAAGCGCCACAGAGTTCTGTTTCTTAGATCCCCAGGAGACTAAGCATGAACCAAGGAACTGTGCCATTCCTGAAGTGCTTTTTCTATCAATTACATAACCAGCATAATCAGCATCCGAGTAGCCAACAAGCTTGAAGGACGTCTTCCTAGGGTACCAAAGACAAAGATCGTCACGTCCTTTGAGGTAGCGAAAGATCCTCTTGACTTCTTGCATGTGGGACTCCTTTGGATTTGCCTGGAAGCGTGCACACAAGCAAACGGCAAACATGATGTCGGGACGACTTGCGGTCAAATAGAGCAAAGAACCAATCATTCCTCTGTAAAGCTTCTGATCAACGTCCTTTCCCTGTTCATCTGCATAAAGACGTGAATTTGGAGAACAAGGGGTTGCAACAGGCTTGGACGTGTTCATCCCGTACTTCTCAAGCATTTCACGGACATATTTTTGTTGGTGGATGCGCGTCCCTTCCTTGAGTTGGTTGATTTGAAGTCCCAAGAAGAAATTGAGTTCTCCAATGAGGGACATTTCAAACTCACTACTCATTAAGGACTTGAACTCATCTACAAGTTTCATGTTAGTACTACCAAAGACTATATCATCGACATAGACTTGAGCAATTAAAATGTCCTTGTGAACTTTCTTTATGAACAGAGTCTTATCAATTGAACCTCTAGTGTACCCATGAGACAAAAGAAAGGACGCAAACCTGTCGTACCATGCACGAGGGGCTTGCTTGAGTCCATAAAGCGCTTTGTCCAAGTAGTACACATGATCTGGGTGAGAGGCGTCCTCGAAACCAGGCGGTTGAGCAACGTACACTTCCTCCTTCAATTTTCCATTGAGAAAGGCAGTCTTGACGTCCATCTGAAATAACTTGAATCCTTTGTGCACGACAAAGGCAATGAGAAGACGGACGGCTTCAATTCTAGCAACAGGAGCAAAGGTGTAACACCCCGATTTCACAAGCATAAGGGTATTACCGCCAACGTCCTCGGATTTCACGGTCCGAAGCCGTTTAAGGCTTTTGGGTAACACAACACGATAATAATAAAACCAATTCATATATTTATAACAAAAGATGAATTCGGTTACAAAGGCTCATACATCCTTAATTGTTTAATGATGCAAGAGTAAAGAGTTTTGCAGCGGAAATACAAGTCTCGGAGAGAGACGAAAGCATGTGGAAACCATAAAGTAAACAAAATATTTTAAAACGTCTTGCATCCTTGCTTCCTTCCTTCCTTCCTTCCTTCCATCCTAAGTCTTCGGTTACTCCTGGATAGCCTTCCCTTTCCTATCTGATATCCCCATAGAAGCAAGGAATACCAGCCAACAGAGTTGGGAAAGAAAGAAGGGATGTTAGTCTAACGCGAGACTAAACAAGTGGGAGAATAATATTTCGGTTCTGAGAAAAGGTCGGACATAACGGCAATCCTTAACCATATGATAACTGGTAGGTGTGCGGTAGTCGAGGTTCAACATGACGATAGTGAAGCAGCAATCTGAGCGAGAGGCTTTCAGGTATTTGGTACGATGTACGAAGAGAAGATAGAGTTTTCTCGGGAATAGGACGTTATTAGGAGATAACGCCTAAGAAAGTAATGTGTTTATTGATTTGTTGGGAACTTTAATCATTCAAGAGTTTGAAAAGCATCCAACATAAATCAAATCGTATCAACCTCATCACAACTCGAAGATGCCGACAGGGAGGTGGCCACAAGGACGCTTATACACCTGAACCCATCTTGCCATTTTATAGGCGTTTTAACAACTCGAGTCATGCATTCAGATTAGATAGACGATTGTCAATAATGCGGACCCGAAGTGATTTTCCAAGTTGTACTAATCACCTCGTGTTCATTGATTACTATGCAAGATTGCACTAATCTTTTCATTGGTTATAAATCATTGCACTTCACTTAGCGACTTATTAGAGATAGGTAAGTCCCTGAGGAGGGTCGAACCAAAGTAAGGAACAAAGTCCTCAACACTTTGCAAGAGTGTTAGCCTCTCTATTCGGAGAAAAGGCAGAGTCATGACCCAGTATCAGGAGCCGATAACGAGATATACCTCCTAATACGTTATAAAGAGACAGCGGATCACTAAACCGGCAATCCCTAACTTAAGCTAATCCAGAGCAAAGTCTCGAAAAGAGACTTGAAACAATCAAAGGCCACACATCATCGGAGTCCTAAGTCCAAGTCTAATATTCGATAAATAATAATAACAATGGTCATTATTTCTAAGCATAATAATCCTAATCAAATTATTAGCAAACAAGTTCCTTCCCAACGATTAATTTGATAACGGAAAACATTTTCACGATTATCGAGTAATGAAAAAGGAGAACCATCCACTTGCCTTAAAACGAGATTAAGAACGCTAATCGAGGCGAGAAGACGAGGCTAGCAAGGCACTAGACAAGGCTTAAGGCAAGGCAAAACACAAGGCACGAGCTAGGAACGGCCCGGGCAATGGCTTAGATGGAAGCTCGGACACAAAGTGCAAGGTGTGCACTGGCGGCGGTCGCTGCCCCTGGCGGCGGTCGCTGCCTCCTGCAGTGACGACGGTGCGATTTCGCAAGCTTCTTCCGAACAACTCCGGCCACCTTTCGACGAGCTTTTGCCAACAGTAGCAAGAGGAACACTAGCTCTTTACAGTGGAAGAGGTTTCAGAGGGAGAGAAGAGAGATTTGTGTGCCCATTTGCCTCCAACTTCCAGCTCTATTTATAGAGTTTCTTAGCTGACTTTGAATCCAAAGATGATGATTGTCTTGGGCATAATCATGCCAAACATTAATGGTGAAGTGAGGTAAAGGTGAAGAGAAGTGACCCAAAGTGAAACTCTTGCAGAAGGTGAAACCACGGCACCCACAATGAAGATGTCCCGTCTCGCAACTTGCGTCTGCAGCCGGCGGCGGTCGCTGCCTTTATTGGCGGCGGTCGCTGCCCTTCTGGGACTGCGCAGTGCGTCGGTAAAATTGGCATAACTTTCTCGTTACTTATCGGATTGGCCTCAAATTTAGAGAGATGAAACTAGACTCCTTTATCTACTATTGGGATTTGGAATTACTCGATTCCGAGCTCTAACGAAGGTTTTATGAATTTTTTGAAGTGAAAGGTTCCGTTTAACGTTATCCAACGTTATACGATTAATCGGGTAACTTTTGCCCTTTTTCATGTCGTTCCAAAGACGAAGTTGATTCATAAAAATAAGGAGAATTTCATAATCCATTTTATAAAATTTGCGGATATTACAACAATACCCCCTTAAAAATAGTTTCGACCCCGAAACTAGCCAAGGCTTGCTTTTAAAAGGAAAGAGTACATCTTTAGAATATCCGGAAATGACGAAGGAATACAACCGTTAGTACCCCCTTAAAGAAATTTCCTTTTCTTTAGTCATTTGCTAACAAGTCAGGAAAACGCTTCTGCATATCTAGCTCGGTTTCCCAAGTCTCCCAGGTAGTCTCTTCACCACCATTCCTAGACCAAAGTACCTTGACCAATGGTACTTCCTTGTTGCGTAATCTCTTCACTCGTCGTTCGAGAATCCTTACTGGTCCTTCTTCATAGGTACCATTTGCTTGCATCTCGATGTCTCCATAATCGAGAATATGAGATTCATCGGGCGCATACTGCCTAAGGAGTGAAACATGAAAGACGTTGTGGACAGGGTGAGCAGATGGCGGTAGAGCAAGACGATACGCGAGCTTGCCTACTTTCTCGAGAATCTCGAAAGGGCCCACATATAGAGGATTGAGCTTTCCCCGCTTCCCAAAGCGAAAAACTCCCTTAGATGGTGACACCTTTACGAAGACCTTATTGCCAACGGTGAACTCAACCTCCCGTCTTTTCAGGTCAGCGTAGGACTTTTGTCGACTCTGAGCAGTCAACATCCTTTGGCGGATGAGGGCGATATCGGCGGCGGTTCTCTCTACTAATTCTGGTCCAAGAAGAACTTTATCCGCGTTATCGTCCCAACAGATAGGTAAACAACACCTACGACCATATAAAGCTTCAAACGGAGCCATCTTGGTAGTAGCATGCCAGCTGTTGTTATATGTGAATTCTATCAAACTCAAGCTGACATCCCAACTTGTCGTGCGATCCAATACGCAGGCTCGGAGCATGTCCTCCAATGTTTGGATTGTCCTCTCAGACTGCCCATCAGTCTGAGGATGAAAAGCGGTACTGAACCTTAGCTCTGTCCCGAGTGCTTTGTGTAATTCCTCCCAAAATCTCGATGTGAACCGGCCGTCCCGGTCAGAGACAATGGTCTTTGGAGTGCCATGCAAACGGACAATTTCATGGATGAAAATCTCAGCCAACTTTTGGACTCCCCAATTCATCTTGATGGCGATGAAATGAGCACTCTTGGTGAGTCGATCCACGACTACCCAGATTGTATCCCTCTGCCCTTGAGTCTTAGGCAAACCGGTTACAAAGTCCATGGCGATGTCTTCCCATTTCCATTCTGGTACGGGCAGAGACTGCAACATTCCTCCAGGTCGCTTATGCTCTATCTTGACCTTTTGGCACACTAGGCATTTTGAGACGAACTCAACTACCTCTTGTTTCATGCCTGGCCACCAGAAGTTTCTTCGTAAGTCCTTGTACATCTTACTTGATCCAGGATGTACAGAGTAAGCAGACGAATGTGCCTCCTTCATGATAATCCTTCGGAGTTCATCCACTGCCGGCACACATATGCGGTCCCTGTACCACAATGATCCATCATCCTGTATGATGAATCCTGGTGCCTTTCCAGACAGAACTTCACCACTGATTTTGATCAGCATGACATCATCCGGCTGTTTTCCTCGGATCTGTTCCAACAGGTCGGAATGGATTTCCAAAGTACACAATCCGCCCTGTTGCCTCCCAAACCAGACTTCAATCCCTTCACGGACTAAGTCTTGTTGTAAGGCCGGCTGAGCTGTCAGCATTGCAAGTAGTTTTTCTGGCGGAGACTTCAGACTCGAGGCATCCGCAACAACATTAGCTTTACCCGGGTGGTACTGTAGCTCAATGTCGTAGTCCTTGATCAACTCCAACCATCTCCTTTGCCTCATGTTGAGTTCCTTTTGGGTGAAGACGTACTTCAAACTTTTGTGGTCGGTGAAGATCTGACACTTCACGCCGTAAAGATAATGTCGCCATATCTTTAGAGCAAAAACCACTGCGGCTAACTCAAGATCATGGGTCGGGTAGTTGACTTCGTATGGTTTGAGTTGGCGAGATGCGTAGGCCATGACCTTGCCGTTTTGCATTAACACGCAACCCAGACCCATTTTAGAAGCGTCACTATATACCACATAACCGTCATGACCATCCGGTAGAGTCAACACAGGTGCGCTGGTCAAGCGCTTCTTCAGCTCTTGAAAACTGTCCTCACATTTTTCGTCCCAAACGAATTTCTTGTGAACCTTGCGGAGTAACTTGGTCATGGGCAAGGCAATCTTCGAGAATCCCTCCACGAACCTCCTGTAGTACCCAGCTAATCCTAGGAAGCTTCGAACTTCCTTGACGTTGCGAGGCTGTTCCCATTCAGATACTGCCTGAATTTTCTGGGGATCCACCATCACTCCGTCTTTGTTGATGACGTGCCCTAAGAAGGCAACTTCTTTCAGCCATAGCTCACACTTCGACAGCTTGGCGTACAACTGGTTATGTCTCAGAATTTGCAACACGATCCTTAGGTGTTCCTCATGTTCTTCCCGATTTCTTGAGTAAATCAGGATGTCATCAATGAAGACAACAACGAACTGATCGAGGTATTCATGAAAACATCGGTGCATTAGGTCCATGAAGACTGCAGGGGCATTCGTCAACCCGAATGGCATTACTACAAACTCGTAGTGACCATAGCGAGTTCGGAAAGCCGTCTTTGCGATGTCCTCATCACGGATCCTTAACTGGTGATAGCCTGATCTTAAGTCAATCTTGGAAAATATTTTAGCACCACGTATTTGATCTAACAAGTCGTCGATCCTTGGAAGAGGATACCTGTTCTTGATGGTGACCTTATTTAATTCTCTATAATCGATGCATAAACGAAAGGTACCATCCTTCTTTTTCACAAATAGCACAGGAGCTCCCCACGGTGACGCGCTCGGTCTGATGAAACCTTTTTCCAAAAGTTCCTCGAGCTGACTCTTAAGTTCCTGCATCTCCACAGGCGCCATTCTGTATGGGGCCTTAGAGATCGGAGCAGTCCCTGGCTCTAAGCTGATAGTGAACTCCACATCACGCTGAGGTGGAAGTCCCGGTAACTCCTTTGGAAAGACCTCGGGAAATTCACATGCTACGGGAATTTCGCGAATGTCAACCAATTCTTTATCCGTTGTTTCTAGATAGCACAGGTACCCCGTACAACCTTGACGTAGAAGTCGACTTGCCTTCATCGCATTGATCAAACTCCCATTTTCCTCGTCTCGAGACCCCTTGAACTTGCACACATGCTTCCCTCCGGAATTAATGGTGACTGTTCGGGTATTGAAATTAATCTCGGCCCCATGTCGTGATAACCAATCCCTTCCTAGGATGATATCGTAGGGCGACATCGGAATGCATATCAAGTTGGAAACGAATTTTCCGCCTTGAATGCCTGTGGGGAAATTAGTGAGTTGCTTGGTACCGACTATCTTATTTCCGTTGGGTAGGTTAACTATGAAGGGTTCGCAAATATCTAAGCATTTCAGATCTAGCAGTTCTACGCAACTTTCAGATATAAACGAATGCGATGCTCCAGAATCAAATAACAAGAAAGCAGCAGTGGAGCGAACGTATAAAGTACCTTGACAGATCGGAGCTTCTGGTTCATCAGTCGCACGCATCTCATACAGGCGCTGGCCTTGACTCGGAGCAATAGCTGGCCCTTTGCCCTTGTTTTGTGCCGTCGACTGAACTGAAGCAGATACTGTCGACTTTGCTGGTTCCTGGTTGCTCTGTGAGACAGAAGAGGCCCTAGATTGTCCGGGACCACCCTTATTCTGTTGGCAGTAGGTCCGGACATGACCCTCCTTCCCACAACCGAAGCAGATCTTCTTGGGTTTTGTGCACTTCCGATTGACGTGCCCGGGTTCACCGCAGTTGTAGCACACCAACGGACCCTTAGTGCGTTCAGACCCTCTTGAGGAAGTAGTCATAGAAGACTCTGACTTCCCCTTCTTTGGCCAACCCGACTTCTTAGGCGAAGCAGGTCTCTTGAAGCCTCCATTACCCGGTGGGTTAGACTTCCCGTCACCAGGTTTTTTTGATCAGCCCTGTTCAGAGTGACTTCCATACTATAGGCATGGTCGACATACTCTTCGAGGGTTGCAAAAACGCGATTCATCATCCATGGCTTAATGCTATCACTCATCCACTTATGGAACCGTCGGATCTTTTGTTCCTCGGTGGTAAATTCAGTGCCAGCGTATCTCAGCAGCTGGTTGAATTTCTTTGCCCTTTCCAGGACACTGAGTCCTTTCACCTGAGGATTGTACAGCTCATCCTTCTTTTCTTCGAGCATAGCAGGCGAGAAGAAACGCCTTAGCATCTTACTTTTGAACATATCCCAAGTCAACTCAGGATGTTCAGCAAGCCCGGATGTTTCCCATCAGTCGTTTGTCTCATCCCTCAGCTGGATGGCGGCAATATGCACTCTCTCTGCTTCCGAGCAGTGCACATTCCTTAAAAGATTTTCCATGTTGGAAAACCAGTGGTAAGCACTTGAAGGCTCTCCAGCTCCTTCAAATGTTTCCGGCCTTAGCGACAGGAAAGTCTTCAATGCCTTAGCATAGTCAGACCCCTCATCGCGTTCTGGGCCCCTAGCGGCTCTTGGGTTCCCGGCAGGAACAGCCTCAGTCGGGTCAACTTGGCCCGGTACAACAGGCGGCATTGCCTCTCTTACCAACTGACTGACCATGTTGCGAAAGATGGTCATCGTGGCTTCATCCAAGATCATAGTCGGTGGTGTGGTGTTGCCTGGTGCATTTCCCCTGACTCCCGAGTTATCAGCTACTCGGTCACCCCCAGCTGGAGTGGCGTTAGGGTCATTCCTAGTAGTGTTCCTTGTGTTAACCATCTGTATAATTGATTCACAATTGTTTCCATTATAACAAGTGTGATAAAGTCATACGAACACGTCTTTTGAAACAAATGCAATACGTATATTAAACATTGTTACTTCGGTCGTATTTTACAGAGGAACTGAACAACAACTAGAATACTGAAAGGCTTTACCCCCGACCTAACTATCCATGCTACAAAATGGGATAGTCAAGTTACATCCAAAGTGGGCCACCTTGGGCTACGCACTCAACTACTCTAACTACTGTCTAAGAAGACGCTGAAGGCGGGTAGCAATAGCGATCAAGGAATCCTGGACGGAACTCATCAGCATACACGTCCTCCTTATCATCGTCCAATAACCATTCCGCCTGCTGAATATCGCGGTCAAGGAGCTCTATGCGCCTCCGCTCATTGATAGCAGCAATCTCATACATGTTGAGTGACTCCTAGCGATGCTGACGTGTCGAACGCCAAACTGAATCATGCCACTCAAGTTTATCCTTTCTCACAAAAAGGCCTACAGGCGGAATAGGAATAGACGTGTCACGTTGTTCGCCTGGGTGTTCTTGAGCGAAGCGTTGCTCCACATAGTCAGCCACTGACTCAAACATACTTGATAGGGGAGGACTCGGCAGAGGAGCCTGGTTAAGGTCTGGAACCCTAGGGCGGTAACAGATAGGCTCACAGTCGAGATCCAAAGGTGCGGCCTGATATTCTCCAACAGGTAGTGGCGAGTATGGCACTTCGCCCATAATCTCATCAGGATCCTCTTCGGGATCCTCCTCCTCTGAACTGATCAGGACGAAAGCAGAGGGGTTATTAGCGGGGTATTGACCATCAGATGCCACAACCTCATCAGAGTTATCAAAGTTCTCGAGGCCATACTCCTCCAGCTCAGACTGTGTATAACCCATGTCCTCATACCAGACCGTCGGGTGCATATCCTCGGGCTCTTCCACTATGGCCGGTTGTAAAGGCTCATCCCAAGTTGGCCACTCGGCAAGCCCTTCCTCGGAAGGCACCACGTCTCTGACGATGTTGTGAGTCTGGTGGGGCGTAGTCTGGTGATCATAACACATCTTCCTGCAGAGGAGTAGAAGGTTAGATACAGTAGTGCAAGTCTATAGCATATGAAGACGATGTGAAGGAAGTACATTAAGGAAAGCATAAATTCACTACTCGAAGTCTGTCACGAGAAGGTTTGAAAACGGTCGGTTCTCGAGGTCTGTTACGAGGAACCAATATGTAAAACGTCGGTTTCTTGAGGTCTGTTACAAGAAACCTTCGGAAGCAAGAATTTTATTTCAGAAGTCTTCAATATTGAGAACAGAATTCTTCAGTGCCAATATCCAAATTGGAATTGATCCTTAGAAAAACTTGGTTCTAAAAGCCTTAAGAATACTTCAAAATTCGTAAAAGTAAACCTTTAGATGAAATTGATTTCTAAGGTATAATAGAAAGTTTTTGAGTTTAAAGAAAAACCATTAGCTTTGATAAACTCAATTCAAAAGATATTAAAATTATTGTCAAGCTTGAAAACAAAACTTTGGCTTTGATACCATAACTGTAACACCCCGATTTCACAAGCATAAGGGTATTACCGCCAACGTCCTCGGATTTCACGGTCCGAAGCCGTTTAAGGCTTTTGGGTAACACAACACGATAATAATAAAACCAATTCATATATTTATAACAAAAGATGAATTCGGTTACAAAGGCTCATACGTCCTTAATTGTTTAATGATGCAAGAGTAAAGAGTTTTGCAGCGGAATTACAAGTCTCGGAGAGAGACGAAAGCATGTGGAAACCATAAAGTAAACAAAATATTTTAAAATGTCTTGCATCCTTGCTTCCTTCCTTCCTTCCTTCCTTCCATCCTAAGTCTTCGGTTACTCCTGGATAGCCTTCCCTTTCCTATCTGATATCCCCATAGAAGCAAGGAATACCAGCCAACAGAGTTGGGAAAGAAAGAAGGGATGTTAGTCTAACGCGAGACTAAACAAGTGGGAGAATAATATTTCGGTGCTGAGAAAAGGTCGGACATAACGGCAATCCTTAACCATATGATAACTGGTAGGTGTGCGGTAGTCGAGGTTCAACATGACGATAGTGAAGCAGCAATCTGAGCGAGAGGCTTTCAGGTATTTGGTACGATGTACGAAGAGAAGATAGAGTTTTCTCGGGAATAGGACGTTATTAGGAGATAACGCCTAAGAAAGAAATGTGTTTATTGATTTGTTGGGAACTTTAATCATTCAAGAGTTTGAAAAGCATCTAACATAAATCAAATCGTATCAACCTCATCACAACTCGAAGATGCCGACAGGGAGGTGGCCACAAGGACGCTTATACACCTGAACCCATCTTGCCATTTTATAGGCGTTTTAACAACTCGAGTCATGCATTCAGATTAGATAGACGATTGTCAATAATGCGGACCCGAAGTGATTTTCCAAGTTGTACTAATCACCTCGTGTTCATTGATTACTATGCACGATTGCACTAATCTTTTCATTGGTTATAAATCATTGCACTTCACTTAGCGACTTATTAGAGATAGGTAAGTCCCTGAGGAGGGTCGAACCAAAGTAAGGAACAAAGTCCTCAACACTTTGCAAGAGTGTTAGCCTCTCTATTCAGAGAAAAGGCAGAGTCATGACCCAGTATCAGGAGCCGATAACGAGATATACCTCCTAATACGTTATAAAGAGACAGCGGATCACTAAACCGGCAATCCCTAACTTAAGCTAATCCAGAGCAAAGTCTCGAAAAGAGACTTGAAACAATCAAAGGCCACACATCATCGGAGTCCTAAGTCCAAGTCTAATATTCGATAAATAATAATAACAATGGTCATTATTTCTAAGCATAATAATCCTAATCAAATTATTAGCAAACAAGTTCCTTCCCAACGATTAATTTGATAACGGAAAACATTTTCACGATTATCGAGTAATGAAAAAGGAGAACCATCCACTTGCCTTAAAACGAGATTAAGAACGCTAATCGAGGCGAGAAGACGAGGCTAGCAAGGCACTAGACAAGGCTTAAGGCAAGGCAAAACACAAGGCACGAGCAAGGAACGGCCCGGGCAATGGCTTAGATGGAAGCTCGGACACAAAGTGCAAGGTGTGCACTGGCGGCGGTCGCTGCCCTGTTGGCGGCGGTCGCTGCCTCCTGCAGTGACGACGGTGCGATTTCGCAAGCTTCTTCCGAACAACTCCGGCCACCTTTCGGCGAGCTTTTGCCAACAGTAGCAAGAGGAACACTAGCTCTTTACAGTGGAAGAGGTTTCAGAGGGAGAGAAGAGAGATTTGTGTGCCCATTTGCCTCCAACTTCCAGCTCTATTTATAGAGTTTCTTAGCTGACTTTGAATCCAAAGATGATGATTGTCTTGGGCATAATCATGCCAAACATTAATGGTGAAGTGAGGTAAAGGTGAAGAGAAGTGACCCAAAGTGAAACTCTTGCAGAAGGTGAAACCACGGCACCCACAATGAAGATGTCCCGTCTCGCAACTTGCGTCTGCAGCCGGCGGCGGTCGCTGCCTTTATTGGCGGCGGTCGCTGCCCTTCTGGGACTGCGCAGTGCGTCGGTAAAATTGGCATAACTTTCTCGTTACTTATCGGATTGGCCTCAAATTTGGAGGGATGAAACTAGACTCCTTTATCTACCATTAGGATTTGGAATCACTCGATTCCAAGCTCTAACGAAGGTTCCGTTTAACGTTATCTAACGTTATACGGTTAATCGGGTAACTTTTGCCCTTTTTCATGTCGTTCCAAAGACGAAGTTGATTCATAAAAATAAGGAGAATTTCATAATCCATTTTATAAAATTTGCGGATATTACAAAAGGTCTCATCGTAGTCTATGCCTTCCTCTTGCTTGAATCCTTGAGCCACCAGTCTTGCCTTGTTCCTTGACACACGTCCACTTTCATCAAGCTTATTTCTGAAGATCCAGCGCGCCCCTATGATGTTTTTTCCTTTGGGACGAGGGACGAGGGTCCAAACTTTGTTCCTTTCAAATTGGTTGAGTTCTTCTTGCATCGCTTGAATCCAGTCAGCGTCCAGGAGTGCTTCTTTGATATTCTTTGGTTCCACCATAGAAACAAATGCATTGAACGCACAAAAAGCTAAATTTGCACTTTGAGACTTGCTTGCAGCTGACCTTGTTTGAACTCCTTGAGAAGGATCTGAGACAATCTGAGAAGTTGGGTGGTCCTTAGAGAAGCGGGACTCCCTTTGAAACAATTGAGCAAACCTTGGATCAATCTCTTCATCAGAATCATCACTATTATCTTGAGCATCATCCTCAGTGTGTTCCCCCTCAAAGAGAGCGTCCACACCTTGGCATTGCTCGCCTTGTTGACTTGATTCACCCAGATCTTGTTGAACTGGGGATTCACTACGAGAGGCAACTCCTTGAACAACACTAGGAACGTCCACTGAGACTTCTTCAAGATTTGGGGTAGCGTCCTTAGGAACATAGTATTTTACAGAGGACCAATCTTCACCTTCGTCTTCAGAGTCGTCCTGCTGTTGTGACGAGGAGCGTTCTTTCTTACTTGATTTTTCTTTGTGAGAAGAACATTCCTTGAACACAACATGAATACTCTCCTCAAGCTTTAGAGTCCTTTTGTTGAAAACTCTATATGCTTTGCTGGTGAGAGAGTACCAAAGAAATATGGCTTCATCACTCCTTGCATCAAACTTTCCAAGTTTTTCTTTATCATTGTTGTGAACGAAGCACTTGCAACCAAAGACTCTGAGATAATCAATGCGAGGCTTCCTTCCATTCAACAACTCATAGGACGTCTTTTTCAGCAAGGGACGGATCATGGCACGATTGATGATGTAGCATGCTGTAGCAATTGCTTCCGCCCAGAAGTACTTGGGAACGCTATTTGCCAAGAGCATAGTTCTTGCCATATCCTCCAACGTCCTGTTCTTCCTTTCTACAACTCCATTTTGTTGAGGAGTCCTTGGAGCTGAAAAGTTGTGCGAGACACCATGTTGATCACAGTAGGCCAGGAACTCTGAATTCTGGAACTCCGTCCCATGGTCTGATCTTATGGCTTTGAGAGGCGTCTCAAGGGCAACTTCCACTTGTTTGATGAAGACTTTGAACGCATTGAAACAATCTGCTTTGGACACCAAGAAAAGTACCCAAGTGAATCGAGAAAAATCATCTACTAGAATGTAAATGTACCTCTTTCCACCGTAGCTCAGCGTCTTCATTGGTCCACAAAGATCCATATGGAGAAGTTCCAAAGGCTTCTTTGTACTTACTTCGTTCTTGGACTTGAAAGACGTTCTTGTTTGCTTCCCTTTGATACAGGCTTCACACTGTTCAACTTTCTCAGGATCAATTCGGGGAAGTCCCTTCACAAGATTTCTTTGGTGTAGCTTGAGGATTGTGCTTGGTCCAGCATGGCCAAGTCGGCGATGCCAGAGATCAGCGTCCTCATCTGAAGCAGATAGGCACAATTCTGATTTAAGCTTGAACTCTTGATTGAAGATATAGATATTGTTCTTGCGAACTCCTTTGAGAACAACCTTGTTGGACTTCTTGTTAACTACTAGGCACTCCTTTGAGTCAAATGTGACTAGGTTTTCACCTTGATCACACATTTGGGAAACGCTGAGGAGATTGAAGCCAAGTCCTTCAACAAGACTTACATTTGTAGCTTTGATGGACGGGTTGAGAATAGCAGTTCCCGTTCCTTTGATCTTTCCCTTGCCCTTGTTGCCAAACGAGACAGTTCCTCCCGTGGCACTACTCTGGATAGAAGTGAGATGGATCTGGCTTCCTGTCATATGATTTGAGGCGCCACTATCAATGATCCATGGGCGTTCCCTCACTTCCACCTGCCAAAACAGAGTTAGTTTTTGGCGACCCAGGCAAGGTGTTCCTTACCTAGCTCATTACAATAATAGAACTCTGGTTCTGGCATATAGTCATTTATATTAACATCATTAGAAATAGCATGCTTTCGGAAAGAACTCCTAGAACGTCTAGGACGCCTAGGATTAGCTTTGGGAACGGACTCAGCATTTTCATTTCTAGTCCTAGCAACTTTGCCACTTTCAATATCTTCTTTTAGTTTCACACAGTCATATTTGAAGTGGTCTCCTTGTCCACAGTACCAACACGTCCTATAGTATGTACCGAGGTAGTACTTCTTATTGGGACGTTGGATTTTGTTTTGCTTCATCTTTTGGGGATCACACACTTTTGAACCGTCCCCTTTTGCAATTTTCTTATAAATTTTATGACTGGTAGAATTAGTGTGGTAGTCCTCTTGCCCTTTTTCTCCACTTTCTAGGACTCTAATTCTTTCAAGAAGATTTTTGGTTTTCTCCCTTTCAAGTTCAAGTTCTGAAGTTTTGCTAGCCTCAAAAATCGCTAGGGACAGAGTTCCTAGTGTCAGACTCATAGCCTAGTCCTCTTTTGGCTGGGACAAAAACTATAGGTTTTACTTCCTCAACTATGGGACTCTTTCCCAACACTTTCACTTCTTCCCTAAGCTTAGCGTTCTCAAGTTTGAGACACATAAGTTCAGTTTTTAGGGATTTAGTTTCTTCACATGAGGACTCTAGTTGGATGGTCATGGTACTATAGTTTTCACATTCAACCACAATATTTTCATCTTCAAATTCATCCATTCTTCTATTCATAGCAAGACTTTCCTCCATGATTTTACCAATAAGTTTAAGGAGTTTTGGTTTTGAACATTTTTCTAAGGAACGCATCATAGAATCGTGAGTTACCTCTTGTTCATTGTCGGAGGCGTTCTCTTCAACAAATGGGGCGTCCTCCACTGCCATGTATGCAACTTGATCTTCACGTTCATCATCACTTGAACTGAGATCATCCCATGTAGCTGTGCATGCTCCAATGAGAGCTTTCTTCTTGTCCTTGGAGGACGTTCCCACAGTACACTTTTTAGCAAAATGTCCTTTCTTGTTGCATTTGTAACATGTGAGTTCCTTCATTTCAGCCTCTGTGTACTTGGGACTTTCCTTTTTGTAAGAAGTCTTGTTTTTGTTACTATGCTTGTTCTTCTTGTTATAGTACTTGAGAGCTTTGTGAATTAGAGATAGTTCTTCATCTGAGTCAATTTCTTCCTTTGACTTGCTTTCTTTCTCTTTGGGACGCAAGTTCTCAAGTTTTTCTTTTGTTTTACCTTGCATCATCAATGCCAGATCTCTTTTTCCACGTAGGTACTCAGCGTACTCTGGTGTTGTGGACGCCAAAGCAAGATCAGTTTGAGGATTCTTTCCTAGCTGAGCCATGTCAGAGATTCTTCTTTCTTCGTACTGCCTGAGCTTCCCATAGATCTCTTCCATATCTAGAGTTTTGTTGGTTGTGTTTTCTTTGAAAGTTGTCCTATCAAAGTTCCAGACTCCATTCAACCCATCAATAACTACTTGAACTCTATTTCTCATGGAGATCTCTGTTTCAGGGATGCCCAAGTTTCTCATCTTGGTGACAAGACCCTCAAAACGGTACGAGTAGTCATTGACCGTTTCATTTGGCAGCATACTAAAAGCATAGAACTCCTTTTTGATTTTCAACTGGACGTCCTCCTTCATTTCAGCGGTTCCCACATGGAATTTTTCAAGAGCTTCCCACTGTTGTTTTGCTGTGGAGAGATTGCTAACTCTTGTGGCATCCCTTTCGCAGAGGGACGCTTGAAGAAAGCATACTGCTTTAGCATTTGTTTCCATAATCTTGAATTCATCAGGACCCCACTCGTCCTCTTTGTCTTTCTTGTCGTCGGGAACCTTGAGGTCACCTTTTCTGATCACGTTCCAGCATTGATAATTTGTGCTTCTACAGAAAATCTGAAATCTAGTTTTCCAGCGGTTGAAGTTGCCGTCCGTCAGACGCGGGGGCTTCACAAAAGAGATTCCAATAGGTTCCATGTCTATTTTTACCTGCAATTCAGTAAGAATCTAGAGCGCCTGCTCTGATACCAATTGTTGGATCGTTAGTACTAAGGGACGTCCTTTACTTTGGTAAAGGCGTCCTTTGGTCAGGCGTCCCTACGAGGAGTAGGGGCGTCCTTGAGTAATGCAGCGGAATAAAGTACTAAACAGGTAAGTAATGAACGTAGTGAATTATAGAGGAACCACTCAAGACCAAGTAGTCCTTGAGTGTAAACCTCTACCTCCTTGGAGGATTTTTGAATAGTTCTTTTCTTTATATTGAACGTTCTTACAGTTGTACTGGCGAGTCTTTACAGTTCTCTTACACTTAGCTTTTCCCTAAGTTCACTTGTAAAGAACTCCTTTAAGCCTACAACTTAAGCTGGTTCAATCTACTAAAGGACTCTATTCCTACGTTCTGCAGTACTTCGCAAAACTCTCTTTCTCTTTTTCGTTTTTCTGATTACAAACTGTTTTGTGGTTTGGGTACAAAATCTCACTCGATCTAACACAAGTCCTAGCACTGTTCTTGAGTTCTTGAGTTAGTTCTTCGTGTTCTTGAGTGAGTCGCTTTCCTTTGATTCTCTCTGAATATTCTCTGAAAGCGTTAACGTCACAATAAATGCCTTGGGTTATTTATAGGACTTGGGGAAGGGCGTCATTTCTCTGGGACGATCATGCCCTTCGTGGACGTGGCTACAGGATCTTCCTCCTCGTAGTAGGGCGGTGATGAGGAAGCTTCTTGTATCCAGCTGTGTAAGATGAACTCCGCTACAAGATCGGCCGCCACGTGTTGATGGACTCTGCAACAGGATCGTCCGCCACATAGTGTTGGACTCCGCTACAGGATCGGTCTCCACGTGTCCTTGGATGATCAAATTTTGTCGTGTGATGTCATCCTGTTGGCTAGTGAGTAAGGACTCCTTTCTTGCGTTCCTACTTGCTTGGGACTCCGTCCTTGCTCAAGTAGTCTCTAGCTGGTCCTTACTTCCTGTTAGCTAGCGTCCCTAAGCCTAGGGGACGTTCATACACACTTGTTGTCCTTTTGTCACTGGCGTTCCTGAACACTTGGACAATTTCATTAGAATCAAAGTGAGTTTGTCATATCAAAAGTAAGGGACGGTTGTATGGTACACTAACAGGTACGCAAGCGTTCTTGATAGCGTCCCAACAAAGTGGAATGTTGAGTGAAAGTTTGGGTTGAGAAGAGAAAATTCAAAGTCTTATGGGTGAGAGTGAAAGTTAATTGTGGAATTATTGGTGAAGTTGGTGAGAGTTTATGTAGTTCAATCCCCATTGTAAGCACCATAAGACCAAAATGATTCCCACCTTGAGAAATACCAAAAGCCCCATTACAACCCGGGCGAATTGAACCTCTTTGAGGACCTCCATTGAGCCAAGTTCATATTCTTTGTGTGCATTGTAATAGGCATCTCTAGGTGGAGGAATTGGTGATATTAGCTTCAATTGTAAAGTCTTTACTTGCACGATTTTTTGAGCTTGAGTGTTCATTGCTATACCTAAACACACGATGAGTGATACACATTTTCATATCCCTAAATTGAGGCTTGGTTGCATTTGACTTAATTCCTTGAACACTTGATCATGTGTGATCATGTAATCTTGCTTGAATATCTATCACTTGTACTTGATTAAGTTTTTCATAAGAGGCTTTACTTGAAGATTATGTTTCGGTCTTGCTTACATTGTTATTGCTTGAGGACAAGCAAGTTTAAGTATGGGGTATTCTGATGTCTCTCATTTTGGTGGCGTTTTAGTGGTTAAATCCTCTTGTAAATATGTGTCTTTTGTTCCTTTTCTCTTGAGTTTTGTTCCTTATAGCCTAGATTCCAATTTTCTATGAGATTCGGAGACTATGAGAATTTGTTGCATTTTGTAGGTAATTTGGCGTGTTTTGAGGAGGTTTTGAAAGGAGACTCAAAGGAGGAGCAAGGCACGAGCACAAAGGAGCGGAAGAGCCGAGTGATCAATGGAGAGGAGCTCAAGAAAAGCAAAGAAGAAGAGTGGACCGAGGCCAGAACCGAGTTGACCAGCAACTCGGGACCGAGATCGACTCCAGGACATCGGACCGAGGTGCCAACACATCGGGTTCGAGTTACACATGAGTCGGTCCGAGTTGGCGGAATTGTGGATTGGGCACCAAGGCATACAAATGTGATCTACCAATTTTGCCCCTCTTCTATTTTGGGTATTCTTGGCCCCTAATTAAAAGGAGGAGAAGATTAGACAACAATTATCCATCATTACACACATCTAATCACTCTCAAAGGCTCAAGGAAGACTTGGAGAGCATGGAGGAGGAAAGAAGAGAAGAAGGAGAGGAAAATCGGTGGAGAAGGAGTAGATCTAGGGAAGAATTTGTGAGTTTGTTCTTGTTTTGATTTGCAATTTGTGGATTTGGATTTGGATCTTGTGATTACCCTTTAATTTGAATGAAATTTGGCTTTGCTTTGATTTGGATGATTGAGACTTGTTTGCTTTGTGAATTGATTGCTTGTTACTCTAGCCTTATGGAGTAGATTCCATTGGTCGTGGGCTATGAGGGAAACCTCTAGCTAGGTTTGGGTTTGAACCCCCAATTCCATAGCCTTAAGTGCTTGATCTAGGAACCCACTCTACATAGAGCTACAATCTCTTGTGGAAGCAAGAGATCAAGGGCTTGTGATTGGCAAGAGTGAACGGAAGCGATCGATTGCCTATCACTTGACCTTGCATCGAAAGGGAGGTAAATGATCGGTCCGGGATCGGAGGGTCTCACAATTTAAATTTATAAAACCGAACCTCAAATTGTAGTAAAGAGGTAGGGTGTCGAACACACGGGAGTTCGTGCGTCGAGAGTACCCAAAAAGACTAAATAGAGGAACAAATAAAGACAAAACAAAGGAAAACAAAAGAGATCTCCTCGGACCGACATAGGGTCACTTCGGTCCGAGGTAGGATCGAGGTCGAAATGGTCGGGACCGACGTTGGTGCAAGTCGGGCCCGATGACTGGGTACTTCGATTTGGCAAAAATGGTAGATCGGTCTTGGGTTTTTGGGTTCCTCCCCCAACTAGACTTGGATATTCTTCCTCAATTCAACCAATAAGTGTTTGATTCTAGTGAGATCGAGGTTGTTCGCCTCAAATCCCTCCAATCTACACCTCGACCCAAGGGAGCTTTCGCGTCACCTTCGATGCTAGAGACTTGTGATGGGATCGAGACCACTTTCGCTTACTCTTACCAAACACAAGCTCTAGATCCCTTGCTTTCACAAGAGAATTGAAGCTCAATGTAGAGAGGATTCACAAATCAAGCACTCAAGGCTATGGAATTGGGGTTTTCTACCCAAATCTAGCTAGGGGATTCCCCCATAGCCCAAGACTATGGAATCTACTCCATATGGTAAGAGAAAAGCATAAACAAAAGGGAAATCAAGCAAAACTCAATCATCATCATCAAATCAAACTCCAATTGCATTCAAATCCAAAGTGTCTACAAAATCCAAGTTTCAATTCTACTAGATCAAAGCAAAACAAAGTACAAAACTCACAATTCTCCCTCTCTTCTCCACCGATCTCTCCTTCTCTTCCTTCTCCCTTCTTCTCCTTGCTCTCCAAGTCTTCCTTTGAGCCTTTAGAGAATGATTTGAGTGTGGTCTATCCAAACATGCCCTTAATGCTCTCTAATCACCTCTATTTATAGCCTCTCATGGATTAGGGACCAAGGAATCCCAATTTAGAAAGGGGCAAATGTGGAAAGTTACTAAAAATATGCCTTGGGGAACAATCTAATCCTATGCCGACTTGGACCGACACGGAACGACCTCGGGCCCGACGTTGGGAACGTCGGTCCGGTTCACTGGGTGCTCGATCTCGGGCCCGACTTGGTGTATCTCGGTCCAGGGCCTCGATCCTCGTCTTCTTTCTTGGTTTCCTTTGGTTCCACTTCATTCTTGGCCTGGCTCTTGCACTCCTTGACTTGGCTCCTTCATTAGCTCCTCGAAATTGTCCTCATTCTTGCCATTTTACCTACAAAAACAAACAAACTCGCATAGTTTCCGACTCTTGAAGAAAACCAGGAACTAAGCTAAAAAGGAAACAAAACTAACAAAGAAGAGAATGAAAAACACATATTTACAACGGAAATCAACTACTAAAACACCTCCAAAATGAGAGACATCAGAATACCCCATACTTAAACTTGCTTGTCCTCAAGCAATAACAATGTAAGCAAGACCGAAGCACAATCTTCAAGTAAAGCCTCATATGAAAAATTCAATCAAGTAAGCACAAGTGATAGACATACTAGCAAGATTATATCATCACACATGATCAAGTGTTCATGGAATAAAGTCTAATGCAACAAAGCCTCACTTTAGGTATGTAGAAAATGTGTATCACTCATCATGTGTTTAGGCTTGAAAATGAACACTCATACTCAAAAATCATGCAAGTAAAGACTTTACCATTGAAGCTAATATCACCAATTCCTCCACCTAGAGATGCCTATTACAATGCACACAAAGAATATGAACTTGGCTCAATGGAGGTCCTCAAAGAGGTTCCATTCGGCCGGGTTGTAATGGGGCTTTTGGTATTTCTCAAGGTGGGAATCACTTTGGTCTTGTGGTGCTTACAATGGGGATTGAACTTTCTAGTCTCTCACCAAACTCACCAAATTATTCCACTTTCAACTTCACTCATCCAAAAGACTTTGATTTTTCTTCTTTCTTTTCTTTTCTTTCAACCCACTCTTTCACTTAATATTCCACTTCATCTTTTCACTACACTTTTTGTTGGATTTTTAACACTTTTTCCACTAGGATCGACTTGCACTAACTCGGGCCCGATGTGCACTTTAACTCGGTCGGTGCCCTTTTCTACACTTAAGCACTTTGCTTTCAATCCACTACTTTTTTCCAACTTTTCTTTCTTTCTTTACAACAAAGATGCACTACCCACTTGGTTAATAACTCCATTTCTTTGCCCTTCACCAAAGAGAATCTCAACTCTCCAAATATTCTTCCAAAACCTCTCACTAAAGTCCAATCCCATAAGGGTCAAGTCATATAGGCTAGGAATCATATTTTTGAGGAGTTTCAAACAAAGGTCTAAGGCTAAAACGGGGCTACAAACAATGGTTTATCTTCAAGGTAGGATATGGAACATTTTGTGACTAAATGAAACAAAGTTCAAATCAATGTGACAAAGCATAGAACAAATCTCATATTGGTCTTGGAAAATAGATAAACACCTCAATAGCAAGTTTTACTAAGCATGCATGAGCTAATTCACACAAGAAAATGAGGGATATGCAATATGAACAAACATCCCTAAAATGGCCAAAAATCATCTCACAAGGTTCACTCATACTTAGTTGCATCAAAACTCATCCTTAGAACTCATGTGCTCAATAAAAACATGTAAGATATCATATCACATTAAAAGCAACATCCATTTAGAGGCTAAACTATCCAAAAATATGCAAAGGAATTTACATGCTCACATCATCATTAGCCTTCATATGGACATCTAAGATGGGAATTCCTAGTCCAAAACAAAATCTTTTTGTTGTTTTCAACCAATTTTCAAATTTTTAAGGATTTTTTTTTTCGAACAAAGCAAACAAACTCATCCATTCATACCATAAAATTCAATCATTATTCTCATACATCATGCCACTATCCAAAAGAAACATCCCTTAAACAAGAAAAACAAACAACCTACACATGGAACTAATGAGCTACTAACCCACCCCATACTTAAAATTTTGATGTCCTCATCAAAACTCAAAAGTAAAGAGAAGAGTAGAGAAAACTCACAATTCCTTATTCTTGAATGGCATGTTGAGGCTTAGTTCGATATGAGTAGAGCCCAAGAGGCTCTTACTTCTTCACTCGGGTCAATCATGTCATAGTACTTCTTCACTCGATAACCATTAACTCGAAAGATAGTTCCATCTTCATCAATCAAATCCACCGCTCCTTGAGAATGTATGCGATGTACCATGAACGGTCCACTCCACCTCGTTCGGAGCTTGCCCGGAAAGAACCGAAGTCGTGCATTAAAGAGAAGAACCTTGTCTCCAACTTGGTAAGTTTTTGGGACCAACTTCCTATCATGCCACCTTTTAGTTTTCTCTTTGTACAACTTGGCGTTTTCGTAAGCCTTCAAACGCAACTCCCCTAGCTCATGAAGGTCTAGGAACCTCTTTTCTCCGGCCAAGTTCACATCCCAATTCATCTCCTTTAAAGCCCACTTGGATTTGTGTTCCAATTCCACCGGGAGGTGGCACGCCTTTCCATACACTAGATTGAAAGGTGTAGTCCCCAAGGGCGTCTTGTAAGCGGTTCTATAAGCCCAAAGTGCATCATCAAGCTTGGATGACCAATCTTTTCTTGATTTGGACACCGTCTTCTCCAAAATGGCCTTGATTTGACGATTTGAGACTTCCACTAGACCACTTGTTTGAGGATGATAAGGGGTAGCAACCCGGTGAGACACCTCATACTTAATCAACACATTCTCGAAGCATCTTTCAATGAAATGAGGACCACCATCACTAATGAGAACTCTTGGCACGCCGAATCTAGAAAAGATGTTGCTCTTCAAGAACTTCATCACAACTCTTGCATCATTGGTCCTTGTTGGGATGGCTTCTACCCATTTAGAAACATAATCAACGGCCACCAAAATGTATTTGTATGGGCCCGACGTTGGGAAAGGTCCCATAAAGTCAATCCCCCATACATCAAAGAGCTCCAGCTCTAGAATTCCGGTTTGCGGAGTCTCATTTCTCCTCGACAAATTCCCTTCTCTTTGGCACTCCTGACATCTCTTCACATACTCATGAACATCCTTGAACATGGTTGGCCAATAGAACCCACAATGAAGAATTTTGGCCGTGGTTTTGAACTCTTAGCATGCCCTCCGGTTGGCAAAGAATGACAATGGCGGATGACACTTTCAACCTCCTCACTTGGAATACACCGTCTATAGATTCTATCGCTCCCCTCCTTGTATAGGTACGGATCATCCCAATAATATTGCCTAGCATCATGTAAGAATTTCTTCCTAGCCGAGTAAGACAAATTTGGTGGGATCACTCCCCCTACAACAAAGTTAGCAAAATCCGCAAACCAAGGAGCGACCCTTCGTTTTGTGGATTCAATAGATAATAGACAAGTAGGAGGTGGAGATTTAATCAATTTAGGATGAGAAGGAATGGAAACCGAGTGAAGGATCTTACTTGATTTCATGGACCGACATTGCAAGGTATTGAGCCCGACATGTGGAGACGTCGATCGGGTCGAACAAGTGCACATCTCGTCTAGGACCGACGTTACAGACCTCGGGTCCGAGGTACTGGGTACCTCGATCCGATGTTCCATGCTTCGGGCCCGACTTTCTAGCTTGGTCGATCCATCCCTTTGTTCCTTCTTGCTACTCATTAGGCCTTCATCCGCCCTCATGTCATCTATTTCCACATCATCTCCCATCTCCTTCATGTACTCCACGGGCAACCGGGATAGATGGTCGGCCACCAAATTCTCCGAGCCCACTTTATCCTTGATCTCATGGTCAAATTCTTGAAGAAGAAGCATCCATCTCAAAAGCCTCGGTTTTGCATCTTTCTTCTTCATGAGGTACTTGATTGCCGCATGATCCGTATAGACCACCACCTTAGATCCCACAAGATATGACCGGAATTTCTCAAATGCAAATACCACCGCTAGAAATTCCTTTTCCGTAGTTGTATATTTACATTGAGTTTCATCCAAGGTTTTACTTGCATAGTAGATTGCATGCAACTTTCCCTCCTTTCTTTGCCCAAGAACGGCTCCCACGGCAAAATCACTTGCATCACACATCACTTCGAAAGGAAGATTCCAATCGGGTGACGCCATGATGGGTGCCGAAACCAAATCATCTCTCAACCTACAAAAAACACTCATGCAATCCTCGGAAAATTCGAAGGGAACATCCTTCATCAAGAGGTTAGACAATGGTTTTGAGATTATAGAGAAATCTTTGATGAAGCGTCTATAAAATCCCGCATGACCTAAGAAACTCCTAACATCACGCACACAAGTAGGTGGGGGAAGTTTTTCAATGATTTCAATTTTGGCCCTATCAACTTCTATTCCTCTACTAGAAATGAGATGTCCTAAGACTATTCCTTCCTTAACCATGAAATGACATTTTTCCGAATTAAGCACAAGGTTAGTCTCTTCACATCTAGCCAACACTCTATCCAAATTAGCCAAGCAAGCATCAAAAGAGGAAGCATAGACCGAAAAATCATCCATGAATACTTCCACTATTTCCTCTACCATGTCGGAGAAGATGGACATCATGCACCTTTGAAACGTTGCCGGAGCATTACACAAACCAAAAGGCATGCGTCTATAGGCGAACGTTCCATAGGGACATGTAAAGGTCGTCTTCTCTTGGTCATCGGGGTGAATAGGAATTTGCCAAAATCCACTATACCCATCAAGGTAGCAAAAGCATTCATGTTGAGATAATCTTTCAAGAACTTGGTCAATAAAAGGAAGGGGGAAATGATCCTTACGAGTACCACTATTTAACTTTCGGTAATCAATGCACATGCGCCATTTTATAGTGGTTCTTGTAGGAATCATTTCTCCTTTCTCATTTTGCACTACGGTCAATCCACCCTTTTTAGGAACTACATGCACGGGACTCACATATTTGCTATCCGAAATTGGGAAGATGATTCCCGCATCCAACATTCTAAGTATCTCACTTTTAACCACCTCTTTCCTATTAGGATTCAATCTTCTTTGTGGTTCAATAGTGGGTTTATGATTGTCTTCCATGTAGATCCTATGCATGCAAATTGATGGTGAGATTCCCTTAAGTTCCTCTAATGAATACCCTAAGGCCCCCCTATGCTTCCTTAAGACCACTAACAATTTAGACTCTTCTTCATTATTCAAATTAGCATTCACAATTACGGGCAATGAAGAGTTAGGGCCAAGGAAAGCATAACTCAAGTCCTTTGGAAGCTCCTTTAGCACATGGGAAGGCTCCGGCGGTGCTTGGGTTTCCTCCGTTTCGGCCTTGAACACCTCCAAGTACGTCATCCCATTCTCCACTTTCTCATCCTCTTCTTGATGAGCAATCACCCCTTCACTCTTCACTTCAACTCCATAGGGTGGTGGAATGGCTTTCAATTCTAGCTTCCTTGTGCTTGGCTTGTTGGATATAGCCTCCCATTGCACTCCATTTGGAAGAAATTGAACCATCTTTGCTTCTCTATGTAGTGCTTCTCTTGAAGTTAACTTGAAGGAGAAATCGAGCTCTACTCCTCCAAATTCGAGGGACAAGTGACCTTTCTTCACATCTATGACGGCTCCAACCGTAGCTAGGAATGGTCTCCCCAAGATGATAGGCTCACCCGACACTTCTAACATGTCAACCACAACGAAGTCCGTAGGTACATAGTGCCCCTCTATACACAATGGGTAATCTTCCACCACTCCAATTGGCTCAATTGATGTTCCGTCGGCTATGGTCAATCTCATGTTTACCGGAGCAATGAGTCCCATGGCGGTTGACTTCCATATAGTGTATGGTATAACACTTGTACTTGCTCCAAGGTCACACAATGCTTGAAACTTCCTTGGTCCGACACCCACGGTGATGGCAAATCTTCCGGGATCACCAAGCTTTTGAGGTAGCTCCAATATCTTCACCTCTTCTTGCGTCTCAACAATTGATCTCTTCTTGCTCAAGATTTCCTTCAAGAACTTAGCATAAGATGGCATCTCACTTAAAGCATCGGTGAAAGGGATGGTGATGTTCAAGCCTTGCAAAAGCTTCAAGAACCGCTTGAACTTGCCCTCAACAATCTCCTTAGGCTTCTTCATAGGATATGGAAGAGTAGTGCCACTTTGCTTCTTGCTTGGATCAACCTCCTTGGATCGATCTTTCTCAACAAATCCACCCTAGACCGATGTTGGAAGTACCTCGGGACCGACTTCAGGGACATCGGTCCCAGGGCAAAGAACATCTGGGAACGTCGGGCCGACTTCAGGGCAAGTCGGGCCCGAGTTGGGTTCAACCTCGGTCCACTCCAGGGGACTTCCTCCATTCTCCGGATCGACATCTGGGTACGTCGGACCCGAGGTGCTGGGAACCTCGGTCCATCCCTCTTCTCTTGATCTTGGAACTTGTGGCTCGGGCAAACTCCGTCCACTCCTTAATCCTATGGCTCGAACTTTGTTTTGTTGTTGCGGGCACGGGGATTCTCCTCGGGTCGACCCGGGAGTCTCCCTTCCTCTCTTGGAAGTTGATTCGCCATGTGAACAAATTGGTTGTCCACTTGCCTTCTCCATACACCAAACTCTTTGAATTGAGCACCCATTTCATCAACTCTTCTCTCCACATTGGTGAATTGATTCTTCAAGTCCTTGAACTCGCCTCTCATCTCTTGCGCCCATTGTGGAGTTTGCTCATAGAATCCCGGAGGTCGGTATGGTGGTGGTTGGGCCCTTGGCTCGTTTTGGTTGAAGTTGTTGTTGTAGCCACTAGCTTGGCCTTGGTTCCACCTTCCTCCATTGTTTTTGAAGTTGGTTCTCCCTCCGAAGTTCCTTTGAACATAGTTGGCCTCTTCAATTTGCTCGGCCAATCGGACTTGGCGCTCGTTTGGGCACTCTTGGGATCCATGCTTCAAGGAACCACACTCTTCACATGCTTTTGTGGTTTGTTGGGCATAACTCATCTTCCTTCTCATCTTGTTCAATTCATCCTCCAAGAATTGGATCTTCACATCTTTGTCCACCTCTTCACTTTTGGGATCGTAGAGCTTCTTCGGACCTTCTCCATGGACTCTTACTTCCTTGCTCACATTGCTAGCACCATACATCGCCTCATAATCCGAGAGTTTGTCTAGCAACTCCCATGCTTGCTCCGGCGGCAAATCTATGAACCCACAATCGGTATGGAGGTTCAATTTATCCTTCGTGGCGGTGTTGATTCCTTGGAAGAAGATGTCTTGAACGACATAGGGTTGTTGACCGTGTGTCGGACATGCTCTCAACATCTCTTTGAACCTATCCCACGCCTCGAAAAGTGGCTCATGAGCTCCTTGTTGGAAACTAGCAATCTTCCTTCTAAGCTCCGTCGTCTTGGTGGGTGGGAAGAACTTCATCAAGAATGCTTCATTTAGGGCCCTCCATGATGTGATGGATCGTGGTGCTTGACTCTCCAACCAATGCAAAGCCTTGCCTCCCAAAGACCACTTGAAGGCTTTGAGTAGCACATACTCAAGTGTCTCATCATCCGTGGAAATGGTCTCACAAAGGTCCTTGAATTGCTTGACATGCTCGATCGGACACTCATTCGGCCTCCCTTGGAATTGCTCTCTCTTGATGAGTGAGATAAATTGAGTTTTTATCTCAAAATTCCTTGACACCTCCGGCAAGACGATGGCCGGCTCCGGGACCTTCAACTCCGGATTCATGTATTGTCTAGCATTCCGGGGTTGAGTGTTGATTTGGGCCTCCAACCTTATCCTTTGCTCCCTCGGCATCTCGATTTGCCATCTCAAGGGTTCCTCGGACGGAACTAGCTCGCATGCACCTACAACCAAAGACACAAACAAAAACCAAATCAAAACAAACAAGGGGTTTGGGCTAGTCCCTCACCCAAATCACTACCAAAAAGCAAACACTCAACAAAGATGGGTACCTCGAACAAGTAGAATTCCCCGGCAACGGTGCCAAAATTCTGATCGGTCCGGGATCGGAGGGTCTCACAATTTAAATTTATAAAACCGAACCTCAAATTGTAGTAAAGAGGTAGGGTGTCGAACACACGGGAGTTCGTGCATCGAGAGTACCCGAAAAGACTAAAAAGAGGAGAAAATAAAGACAAAACAAAGGAAAACAAAAGAGATCTCCTCGGACCGACACAGGGTCACTTCGGTCCGAGGTAGGATCGAGGTCGAAATGGTCGGGACCGACGTTGGTGCAAGTTGGGCCCGATGACTGGGTACTTCGATTTGGCAAAAATGGTAGATCGGTCTTGGGTTTTTGGGTTCCTCCCCCAACTAGACTTGGATATTCTTCCTCAATTCAACCAATAAGTGTTTGATTATAGTGAGATCGAGGTTGTTCGCCTCAAATCCCTCCAATCTACACCTCGACCCAAGGGAGCTTTCGCGTCACCTTCGATGCTAGAGACTTGTCATGGGATCGAGACCACTTTCGCTTACTCTTACCAAACACAAGCTCTAGATCCCTTGCTTTCACAAGAGAATCGAAGCTCAATGTAGAGAGGATTCACAAATCAAGCACTCAAGGCTATGGAATTGGGGTTTTTTACCCAAATCTAGCTAGGGGATTCCCCCATAGCCCAAGACTATGGAATCTACTCCATATTGTAGTAAAGAGGTAGGGTGTCGAACACACGGGAGTTCGTGCGTCGAGAGTACCCGAAAAGACTAAAAATAGGAGAAAATAAAGACAAAACAAAGGAAACAAAAGAGATCTCCTCGGACCGACACAGGGTCACTTCGGTCCGAGGTAGGATCGAGGTCGAAATGGTCGGGACCGACGTTGGTGCAAGTCGGGCCCGATGACTGGGTACTTCGATTTGGCAAAAATGGTAGATCGGTCTTGGGTTTTTGGGTTCCTCCCCCAACTAGACTTGGATATTCTTCCTCAATTCAACCAATAAGTGTTTGATTCTAGTGAGATCGAGGTTGTTCGCCTCAAATCCCTCCAATCTACACCTCGACCCAAGGGAGCTTTCGCGTCACCTTCGATGCTAGAGACTTGTGATGGGATCGAGACCACTTTCGCTTACTCTTACCAAAGACAAGCTCTAGATCCCTTGCTTTCACAAGAGAATTGAAGCTCAATGTAGAGAGGATTCACAAATCAAGCACTCAAGGCTATGGAATTGGGGTTTTCTACCATAATCTAGCTAGGGAATTCCCCCATAGCCCAAGACTATGGAATCTACTCCATATGGGAAGAGAAAAGCATAAACAAAAGAGAAATCAAGCAAAACTCAATCATCATCATCAAATCAAACTCCAATTGCATTCAAATCCAAAGTGTCTACAAAATCCAAGTTTCAATTCTACTAGATCAAAGCAAAACAAAGTACAAAACTCACAATTCTCCCTCTCTTCTCCACCGATCTCTCCTTCTCTTCCTTCTCCCTTCTTCTCCTTGCTCTCCAAGTCTTCCTTTGAGCCTTTAGAGAGTGATTTGAGTGTGGTCTATCCAAACATGCCCTTAATGCTCTCTAATCACCTCTATTTATAGCCTCTCATGGATTGGGGACCAAGGAATCCCAATTTAGAAAGGGGCAAATGTGGAAAGTTACTAAAAATATGCCTTGGGGAACAATCCGATCCTATGCCGACTTGGACCAACACGGAACGACCTCAGGCCCGACGTTGGGAACGTCGGTCCGGTTCACTGGGTGCTCGATCTCGGGCCCGACTTGGTGTATCTCGGTCCAGGGCCTCGATCCTCGTCTTCTTCCTTGGTTTCCTTTGGTTCCACTTCATTCTTGGCTTGGCTCTTGCACTCCTTGACTTGGCTCCTTCATTAGCTCCTCGAAATTGTCCTCATTCTTGCCATTTTACCTACAAAAACAAACAAACTCGCATAGTTTCCGACTCTTGAAGAAAACCGGGAACTAAGCTAAAAAGGAAACAAAACTAACAAAGAAGAGAATGAAAAACACATATTTACAACGGAAATCAACTACTAAAACACCTCCAAAATGAGAGACATTAGTAAAATCCCCTAGGGTCGATGTGTAGAAGTCGCGGGACCGAGGCGGACAACCTCGATCTCACGAGGATCAACACTTAGTGGCTGAATTGGGGTGGAATTACCCACATCTACTAGAGAAGGAACCCAAAAACCCAAGACCTATCTCTCCTATTTTTGCCAAGTTCGACTTCCTCAGACCTCGGGCCCGACTAACAACAGTGTCGGTCCTGTGCAAATCTTCGTCGATCCATCTCGGGCACGAAGTGACCATGTCGGTCCCGAGTGGTTTCCTTTGATTTCCTTGTTTTTAGCCTTTCTTTGCCCTTTTTAAGTCTTTTTGGTGCACTCAACGAACGAACTCCCGAGTGTTCGACACCCTACCTTGTGCTACAACTAGGTTCGGTTATAAATTGAATTTTGAGACCCTCCGATCCGGACCGATCAACGTGGCTACAGGATCTTCCTCCACGTGGTATGGCGGTGATGAGGGAAGCTTCCTGTATCCAGTTGTGTGTGATGGACTCCGCTACAGGATCTGCCTCTACGTGGTGATGAACTCTGCTACAGGATCGGTCTCGACGTGTCCCGGATGATCAAATGTTGTCGAGTGATGTCATCCTGTCGCCTGATGAGTAAGGACGCTATGAGAGTTGAAGCTCGCGTTCCTACTTGCTTGGGACTGCGTCCTTGCTCAAGTAGTCACTTCGCTGGTCCTTACTTCCTGGTAGCTAGCGTCCCTTGGCCTCAGGGACGTCCACACACTTGTTGTCCTTTTTGTCACTGGCGTTCCTGAACACTTGGACAAATTTATTAGAATCAAAGTGAGTTTGTCATATCAAAACTAAGGGACGGTTGTGTGGGCACACTAACAAGTACGCAAGCGTCCTTGATAGCGTCCCAACAATTTCTCCCTTTTTGATGATGACAAACTCTTTGGCAAAATAGTTTTGACTTTGGAACTTAGTATGCATGAAAACTTAGGAGCGTCCTTTAACACTTAGAAGAAACTCTGTAAGCACAAGTTTTCAGCCTTTGATTCTCTAGTTTTTGGATTTTAAGGAGAGAGTAGCGTCCTAGAATACTTTTTAAGCGACCTCTTGTTTATTGTAGCATGGCGTTCCTTAGACCTTTCACTAATAGTCCCCCCTTAACACTTGCTTATTCTAGATAGCTATTATATAGCGCATCTCTGCAAAACTACACTTCCCCCTTTTGGCATCATCGAAAAGGATAACAAGTGAATAAGGACGTTAGCAAAAAAACATAATTAAAAGTAGTGGAACGCTTAAACAATCAATATGGATGCAAAACATTGGAACTTGCCATTCAAACGAAGTTAGAGTACTTTATTACAGACCAAAGTATCAAGTGTTTGAAAACAAAAGAAGCACAAGCTAAAAAATATGAGGGATTAAGTTGGTGGAATGGCGATCACTGGGACGGCGACTTGAATCTTGGAAGAACTGAAGCAGCTTCTCATGGAGTTCCGCAGACTGTTTGATAACACTTGATAAACCTTGGAGCGTTTGGATCAAAGTGCACTGATTTTGGAGAATAGCGGCCATGAGTTCTTGCGGCGGATACAGTTCAAGATGCTCTGGAGGAGGAATGGGAGCAGGACCAGTACTTGAAGAGGGGGCATCCATGCGAGGCAAGGTTGGAGGAGGAGAGTTAGCCATTAACATCTGATCAAGAGCATCGTAGTTAATAGCGTCCTCCTGTTCAGTTGCTGGCACCTGTCCCACAGAAGCAAGTCTTGCTTGTTCGGCTTCTAGAGCGAGCCGTTCTTGTTCTGCTTTCTTCTTTGCTTCTGCCTCTTCCTCTAACTGCTTCTTTATGGACGGCAATTCCTCTGAATTTCTGATCTCGAGCAGTCCTCGTTTCTTATCCCAGTGTAGTCCCAGCAGTTGATGAGGAGCAGAATCATCATAGGCGTTCTGTGACTTCAAGATCAACTTCATAAGGCCTGGGTAAGGCAGGGCATGCCTCTTCCTCCCACACTTAGCTATATGTTGCATTGCGATACGAGCTAAATGAATGGGATGGCGAGAGAGGAAGGCATCCAGCAATATGCAATCGTGAGTTTAGACGACGGACTTCTTCTCTTGCCTTGGCAGTATAGCATGACAGATGAAGTAATGTGCTACTACCCTAACCTTGGATAGAACGTGATGTTGGATCGTAAGTCAGTTAATGAGGGCGTCCTTAACTGGGTTAAGGGCGTCCTTTAGTGCAGCGGAAAATAGACTTAACAGAATACAAGATAAGTGGACACGAGTATTTATAGAGGAACCCCACTAAGACCAACTAGTCTTATGGGTAAACCTCTACCTCCGTTGGAGGATTTTCAATAGCCGTCCCTTATCTTATTAAGAGCGAGTCCTTACAACTTAGGCGAGTCGTTACACTTCTCTGAGCTAAGCGTCCGTCCTTAGCCTCACTAGTAACACTCCTTTCAACCTAACAAGGAACCTAACACTCTTAGCTATAAGGATGCTATCACTCACGTCTCTCACGGTTCGTTGTGAGAGACAAACTACAACTCTAATTGATTTGTGGTTTGTTTTGGATTTGATGTGGTTGGACTTTCTTTCTCTTGCTTCAAGCTCACTTGATCTTCTTGATCTTCGTTCGTGTTCTTGAATGCTTCGGGAGAGCTTGAGAGAAAGTCTTCAAAGTCCACTCTTGCACCCACATCCCGCTATGCATACTCCTTGGAGAGTATTTATAGCGGAAGTGATTCTTGTCCTCTAGCGTCCTCTGAGACTTAGCAGGATCCTCGATCTTTGATCAACGGTGCGATGAGCGTCTTGAGGAAGTCAACTCTGTTGACGCTTGGGAAGCCTCCGCGTGGGTAGGGGACCATCGCTGGGAAAGCGACGTCTTTGGCATTGTCTACACGTGCCCAGACAAAGGAAGCTTCCTTCTGAGGACTAAGGCCGGACGATGATGTAATCATGTTGGGGCGGCCTTGATTTGAATTTGAACTTCGTCCGTATTTTGGTGCGGGGACCTTTCTTGATGAGGACTCCGTCCTATCTTGCGCAGGGACTCCGCCAATTACGTTTAGCTTTGGAAGTTCTGGTAACATGCGTCCCTACAGCATAGGGACTGCTGTTCACTTGTTGTCCTTTTCGCTCATGTGCGTCCACTGGACTTACCTGAGATCAAAACTTGGACAACTTATCAAATACATTTGAGTTTGTCATTATCAAAACAAGGGACGATTATTATTGGTTTAGATATTAACGACTGACGTCCTTAATATCGTCCCAACAATTTCCCCCTTTTTGATGATGACAAACTCTTTCAAATAATGCACACAGAAGTAAAGCTTTTAGCATGAGGAACTACACTTTGATTTTCTTTTCAGCTTAGATTGGCATGCAACACAATATTTTAAGTGCGTTCTATTTTATTCCTAACTAACGACCGTTTGACTTGGCCGAAATTCCCCCTGAACACATGCTTTCTATGATAACTTAAGGACAATCGCATCTCTGCAAAACTATACTTCCCCCTTTTGGCATCATCGAAAAGGAGAACAAGTCGAAAAGCATGCAAGCACAAAGTCATAACTAAAGAAAGGTACGCTTAGACAAAATGAAGCACAAATGTAGTGAATGGCATTCAGAATGAGAAACGAGAACGTTCATTACAGACATTCACAACAAGTGTTCAAAACGGGGACAGCGTCCCATTGTCTTAACAAAAACTCATGAAATGATAAATTATTTCAGGGTTAGAGAAGGGGGAGGTGATCATTTTCTGGGACGCTTGCCAAGGGCTTTGAGGTGTTGCTCCTGAAGATGGTTGTTCTGGGCAAGGAGCTCGTTGTTGCGCTCAAGAAGGTCTGTGTGGACGTGAAGTGTGTCGTGAACCTGCTGAATTAGATCAATCATTATGCACTGGTTCTCGATCATCATGCCCATCAGATACTTCGTAGAGTGCCTCTCAGCCTCATCAGGGACGCTCATACGATCGAGCTCGTCCTCGTCATCAGCAGCGTCCTCAGCTGGCGTCCCAACTACTTGGACATTTTCAGCTTCGTGATCTCCTTCTCCAGGTTCAGCAGCAGCAGCAGCTTGAGCTCTCCTCTCAGCTTTGGCTTTCCTTTCAGCCTCTTTCCGTTCCTTTTCCAGTTGGCGCTTAACGGACGGAAGGGGCTCATCACACCTGAGTTTCCCAACTGGAGGGAGTGTAATTTGCCTGACGTCCCAATGAATGCCAAAGGAACGCTCTTGTTTAGGAGCATAGAGTCCCTGCTGCTTCAGAATTTGCTTGACCAAGCCGGGGAAAGGAAGAGAGTGCCTGCCTCCTGTGCACTTGCCCATGTGTTCCAAGATTACTCGGGGCAAGTTTATCGGCTTGCGTTCCAAGAAAGCGTCCAAGAGAATACTATCAGTGATCTGAACAATGGACTTCTTCTCTTGGCGGGGGACGACCATGCGCACAATGAAGTGATGCGCAAGGACGCCCGTCTTGGTGAGGCAATGAGCAACTCTGTCCTTAGCAGCTGGCTGTCTCCCATTGAATATTCTGTTGAGGATTTCATCTTGGGAGAAACGGCCAAAGTTCTTGCACGGCAGATCGTGCAGAGCATCTTGCGGAGAAGGACGCAGGCCTAGCATTTTGCGGACGGTGCCCTCAGCAACTGAGTACTCATCCCCATCGATTTCAAAAGTCCCCTGAGGCTTCCCGTTTACTTCTGTGATTTCGAACTTTGAGTAGAAACGGAGAACCTCATCAGGGTCAACATTAGCGGCCTCAGCGCCCAAGTGCGTCCAACCCTGAAACTCAAGAATATCCAAGAACTCTTGGCGCTGGTTCTCTGCCAGAAACTCGGCGGTGAAGAGGAGCGGCGATAGGATTTTCTTGAAGCGTTTCTGCTTGGAGCCATTGATCACGATCACTTCATCACCAGCATCTTCTTCATCTCCATCTCCCTCCTCTTCCTCAGGTTCCTCATCCTGGGGAGGGGCGTCCTCATCATCGGAGGCTTCGTTCCGTTGTTCTTGGAACTCAACCATTGCAGTGTCCTCAGCTGTGGACGCCTGTTCTGTGGGAGGCGCGTCCACCGCTGGAGTCCTTGCCAAGGACTCTGTGGGAACGGATGGAGGAGACGTCCCTTGAACTTGAGCAGCTTCTTCGACGGCCGGAGCAGGCGGAGGAGGAGAAGGAGGTGAAGCTCTAGGGGGAGAGGGAGAGGGAGTGCGGAGCTTAGCTTTTGGGGGAGGAGCAGAGGAGGAGCTGGGCGAAACCACTGAGATTGGTTTCACCTTGAGCGGAGCAGAGGGAGGAGGCGGCAGAGTAGCAGGGGTAGCATCCTTGGCCTGGACCTGGACTTGTGGAGCGTCCTCTACCCTTGGAGGAGGAGGAGGGAGTTGACGAAGGTCCTGCATACTCGCTTGGATCGCCTTCTCAACGGCTGCTTTTTCTGCTTGCTCTTGCTCTTGGCGCGCCTTCTCCTCTTTTGCCAGTTGAATTTCGGAGAGGCGAATGGCGGCCATTTCTTCATCTGTGACGCCCTCAAGCTGAGCAGAGGTCTTGAGGCGTCGTTTTGGGGCAGGAGGGGAGGAAGGGATTGGCTTTGGTGGGGAGGAGGAAGGGCCTTTAATTTGGAGCGATTTGGACGGAGGGGGAGAGGAAGGCCTTTTCCTTTTTTGAGAAGGGACGGAGCCCGTAGGAGCCACAACAAACTCCATTATATCAGGAAGTAGTTTGGCGAGCTCGTCCACGGTTCCACCAAATGAGTCAGAAATGATTCCTGGCCACATGAACGGTGGGTTGGTGTGATTGGTTTCTTGAAGGCGGGGCTTGACATATGTGATCATGAAGTAGTGGAGGAGGCGTTGGATTTTAGGAGGATGTTCGTGAGTGGACGCCCTAAGACAAATGTTGGCGAGCGTCCTAGGCTCCTTTTCAAGCCAGTCCTCAATGAGAGGGTCAAGGGGAGGACGGCGTTTGGGTTGAGAGGGGAGCCGGCCAATTGAGCCACTGTAAACAGAGGCTTTGGTGATATTTTCTGGCTCAGGCTCGGGTTTGAAGGGCTTCTCCAGAAATGAGAACCTCTTCGGCTGGGTTTTGGATTGAGAGCGGGATGGTTGTTTTTGTTGAGGAGGTTGGGAGCGAAGGGGTTGAGGAGGGGTGTTGGAGTGGCGGCGCTGGGTGCTTTGAGAGGAGGAATGGTGGCGAGGGGGTTCTTGTCGGCCGGAAGGTCTGCCTCTCGACTCCATTAATGACCGGCCTTTCACCGGAGGAGATCTCGAAGAGCTAGTGTTTTTCGCTGCCGACGAGGGTGAGGGATTCTTTGAGGCTCTTGTGTTGGCCATTTTTGAGATGGTTTAAATAGGGGAGGATTAGGGTCTGGAGAGAGATTTCGGGATTCGGTTGAAGATTTGGAAGATCTTTGAGATTTCTAAAAGTGTGCAAACAGCAGATGAGCGAAGAAAGGTTTTCGGAGTGCACAGGTGGGTATATATAGGAAGAAGACGAAGTTGGACGGTCAGGGGTAACAGGGTCTTTACACACGGCTTCCTCCACCCGCCTTCCCACACGTGGCTTTCTTCTTTGCTAAGGAATACAGCTGTTTATCACTGTTTGCGCATATCCCGAGATTTTCGCTGATGATTCGTTAAAACGGTTTACCTTCCCAATTTCAACCATTCAAACTTCTCACGACTGCAAAGGACTCTGACCTGACGTCCTTTCAACACACAACACTACACAACACAGAACTGAACCACGGCGTCCCATTCACTGATCTCAACCTCTGTAATTAGAACTCTGTACAGACAACTCTCAGCTCTTAGCACGCGTCCCTTTGATCACTTAGAACCATTTTTGAAAATCAAGCAAGTACGTCCCGTAAAGGTGAAACAAGGAATACTCATAGGACGCGTTTGCAAGATTCTCGGCTTGGGTAAGCTTAGAGTTCCCATCATTTCGGCTTATGATGAGGGTAGGGTGATCAGGGATACTCTTGAGATGAAAAGCGAAATGAATACCATTCAAGGACACAAGCGAATACACATATCTTAGACTAGCGTCCTTTAAAGATGACTTTAATGCATGACACACCTTAAAACAAGTTCTCAACAAGACATAGCCAATCATGAAGGGAATAATAGAACGAGACTTGATCATTTAAAAGTTATCATCCCCAAGAGCAACCGGAGGTGCTCGTAGGGACGTCTATCAAGTGCTTTTGTGAAAATATCGGCCACTTGGTCCTCAGTCCTAACATGATCCACTCTAATTAATCCAAGTTCAACATTATCACGAAGAAAGTGATGCCTTATGTGAATATGCTTTGTCCTAGAATGATGAACGGGATTTTTGGCAATACTTATAGCACTGGTGTTGTCACACAAGATAGGGACTGTGTTGAGGGACGTACCATAATCTTCAAGTTGGTACTTGATCCATAGGACTTGTGAGCAGCACAAAGCAGCAGCAACGTACTCAGCTTCCGCGGTTGATAGTGCCACGGAGTTTTGCTTTTTGGATCCCCAAGATACAAGGCATGAGCCAAGGAATTGTGCCATTCCTGAGGTGCTCTTCCTATCCACCACATGGCCAGCGTAATCTCCGTCAGAGTAAGCTACCAGGTTCAGGGACGTCCTTCTGGGATACCATAGACATAGGTCATCCAGTCCCTTGAGATATCTGAAGATTCTTTTGACCTCTTGCATATGGGACTCCTTTGGATTTGCTTGGAATCGAGCACACAAGCATACAGCGAACATGATGTCGGGACGACTTGCCGTAAGATATAGCAAGGACCCTATCATTCCTCTGTAGAGCTTTTGATCTACACTCTTACCTTCTTCATCAGCATAGAGGCGAGTGTTTGGGGAGATGGGAGTATCAATGGGTTTTGAAGAGTTCATCCCATACTTCTCAAGCATTTCACGGATGTACTTTTGTTGATGAATCCGCGTCCCATCTTTGAGCTGAGTGATTTGGAGTCCCAAGAAGAAGTTGAGTTCTCCTATGAGGGACATCTCAAACTCACTACTCATCAAGTTCTTGAATTCCTCTACAAATTTCATGTTAGTGCTTCCAAAGACTATGTCGTCGACATAGACTTGGACAATTAAGACATCTTTAAGAACTTTCTTTAAGAACAGGGTTTTATCAATGTTACCTCGTGTGTACCCGTTGGACAAGAGGAAGGACGCAAGCCTATCGTACCATGCACGAGGGGCTTGCTTGAGTCCATAGAGTGCCTTGTCCAAGAAGTACACATGATCTGGGTGATCAGCGTCCTCAAATCCTGGAGGTTGAGCGACGTACACTTCTTCTTTGAGCTTGCCGTTGAGAAAAGCTGTCTTGACGTCCATTTGAAAAAGCTTGAACCCTTTGTGAGCGGCAAAGGCGATGAGTAGGCGAATGGCTTCAATCCTGGCGACAGGAGCGAAGGTTTCATCATAATCAATCCCTTCCTCTTGCCTATAGCCTTGAGCCACAAGCCTTGCTTTGTTTCTTGACACGTGACCATTCTCATCAAGCTTGTTCCTGTAGACCCATCTCGTCCCTATTATGTTTTTGTTTCTCGGACGAGGGACGAGGGTCCAAACCTTATTTCTTTCGAATTGATTAAGTTCCTCTTGCATGGCCTGAATCCAATCAGCGTCCTGGAGTGCTTCCTTTATGTTCTTAGGTTCAACCAAGGACACAAAGGTGTTGAAGGCACAGAACGCTATGTTAGCATTAAGGGACTGATTCACGGCTGATCTTGTTTGAATTCCTTTTGACATATCTGAGATGATTTGATCCGTTGAATGAAGTCTCGAAAGATGGGATCCCTTATGAGTATCGTCCCTTACGGGAGTACATCTAGGGTCCGTCCAATCAGATTCATCTGAGTCAAACCCGTCGTCTTCATTGAGAGTTTCATAGAGTTCCCCCTCAGGTTGAGCGTCCTCTTCTTGACGCTGTTCTCCATGTAGGCTTGATTCAGCGACCTCATGTTGAGCTGGAGATTCACTTTGAGATGGAACTTCCTGAACAACACTGGGAACTTCTACTGAGACTTCTTCAGGATTTTGAGTAGCGTCCTTAGGAACATAGTATTTTCCAAAGGACCCGAAATCAACTTCATCATCGGAGTCATCCTGCTGCAGAGGAGATGAGCGTTCTTTCTTACTTGGTTTATCTTTGTGAGAAGAACTTTCTTTGAACACAACATGAATGCTCTCCTCAAGCTTTAGAGTTCGTTTATTGAAAACTCTATACGCTTTACTGGTGAGGGAGTATCCAAGGAATATGGCTTCGTCAATTCTTGCGTCAAACTTTCCAAGTCTTTCTTTATCATTGTTGTGAACAAAGCACTTGCATCTAAAGACTCTGAGATAGTCGATGCGAGGCTTTCTTCCATTCAGCAACTCATAGGACGTCTTCTTCAGCAAAGGACGGATCATGGCTCGATTGATAATGTAGCACGCTGTAGCAATAGCTTCAGCCCAGAAGTACTTGGGGACGCTATTGGCTAAGAGCATAGTCCTTGCCATATCCTCCAGCGTCCTATTCTTTCTTTCCACCACTCCATTTTGTTGAGGAGTCCTTGGAGCTGAGAAGTTGTGAGAGACTCCATGTTGATCACAGTAGGCCACGAACTCTGAGTTTTGAAACTCCGTCCCATGGTCTGATCTTATGGATTTGAGAGGCGTCTCAAGCGCAACTTCCACTTGTTTGATGAAGACTTTGAATGCGTTGAAGCAATCTGTTTTTGAAGCTAAGAAAAGAACCCAGGTGAATCGAGAAAAGTCATCTACAAGGACATAGATATACCTCTTTCCACCATAGCTTAACGTCTTCATTGGTCCACAAAGATCCATATGGAGAAGTTCCAAAGGTTTCTTTGTGCTGACATCGTTCTTTGACTTAAAGGACGTTCTTGTCTGCTTCCCTTTGATACATGCTTCACACTGTTCAATTTTCTCAGGATCAATTTGGGGAAGACCTTTCACAAGATTTCTTTGATGAAGCTTGAGGATTGTGCTTGGTCCAGCATGGCCAAGTCGGCGATGCTAGAGGTCAGCGTCCTCCTTTGACACAGATAAGCACAATTCAGATTTTGGCTTGAACTCCTGATTAAAGATGTAGACATTGTTCTTTCGGACTCGTTTGAGGACGACTTTGTTGGATTTCTTGTTGATGATGAGGCACTCCTTTGAGTCAAATGTGACTAAGTTTTCACCTTGATCACACATTTGAGAGACGCTTAGGAGGTTGAAGCCAAGTCCTTCAACAAGGCTAACATTTGTCGCTTTGATAGACGGATTGAGAATAGCAGTTCCCGTCCCTTTGATCTTTCCTTTGCCCTTGTTGCGAAACGAGACAGTTCCTCCCGTGGCGCTACTTTGGATAGAAGTGAGATGGATCTGGCTTCCTGTCATATGGTTTGAGGCGCCACTATCAATGATCCATGGGCGTCCCCTCACTTCCACCTGCCAAAACAAGGTTAGTGTATGGCGACCCAGGCAAGGTGTTCCTTACCTGGTTCGTTACAGAAATAGAACTCTGGTTCTGGCATGTAGTCACTTATATTCACATCATTTGAAATAGCATGCTTTCTGAAAGAACTCTTAGATCGTCTAGGACGTCTAGGGTTAGCCTTAGGGACGGACTTATCATTTTCAATGTTATTCCTAGCAGCTTTGCCACTTTCAATGTCGTTCTTCAGTTTCAGGCAATCTGATTTGAAGTGATCTCCTTTTCCACAGTACCAACACGTCCTATAGTAAGTACCAAGGTAGTACTTCTTGTTGGGACGTTGGATTTTGTTCTTTTTCATCTTTTGAGGGTCACAAACTTTTGAACCTTCCCCCTTAGCAATCTTCTTATAGATCCTATGACTAGTGGAGTTAGTGTAATAGTCCCTTTGACCTTTCTCTCCACTCTCTAGGACTCGAATTCTTTCAAGAAGGTTCTTGGTCTTTTCCCTTTCTAATTCAAGTTCTGAGGTTTTGCTAGCCTCAAAGTCACTAGGGAGAGAGTTCCTAGTGTCAGACTCGTATCCTAGTCCTCTTTTGGCTGGGACAAACACCATTGGTTGAACTACCTCAGTTACCGGGCTCTTCCCTAACGCTTTCACCTCTTCCCTAAGCTTAGCGTTCTCTAGCTTAAGGCACATCACTTCAGTTTTCAGGGTTTTAACTTCGACATGCGAGGACTCTAGTTGTAACGAAACTGTAGCACAGTTCTCACATTCAACTAGCCTATTTTCACTTTCTAGTTCAAGATCATCCATTCTATGTTGCATAACAACACTTTCTTCCATGATTCTTTTAATGAGCTTAATAAGTTTGGTTTTGGAACAATTCTCTAAGGAGTTCATCATGGATTCACGAGTTACCTCTTGTTCCTTTTCAGAAGCGTCCTCTTCAAGGACTGGGGCGTCCTCCACAGCCATGTACGCCACTTGCTCATCATCTGAGGCGTCCTCTACGGCTATGTACGCCACTGGTCCTTCTGGTTCTTCATCATCAGAACTCACATTATCCCATGCGGCTTCGCACGCTCCCAAGAGAGCTTTCATCTTCATTTCTTTTGAGTTTAGTCCCGTAGTACACCTTTTAGCAAAGTGTCCTTTCTTGTTACATTTGTAGCAAGTAAGTTCCTTCATCTCTGCCTCTGTATACTTGGGACTCTCCTTTTTGTAAGGCATCTTGTGTTTCTTGGAATCTCTGGCCTTTTTACCCCATAAGCGAGCAACTTTGTGTAGAAGGGCAATCTCTTCCTCTTCTTCCAGCTGTTCCTTAGTCTTGCTTTCCTTTTCTTTCAAAGCTTGAGCACGCATCCTTTCACGATTCTCATTTTTATTTGCTTCCACCATTAGGGCAATATCTCTTTGGTGGCGCAGATACTCAGCGTACTCTGGAGTTGACGTCATCAAAGCAAGATCTGTCTGGGGGTTTCTAGCCAATTCAGCCATATCAGCTTCCCTTCTCGCTTCATAGCCTCTCAGCTTCCCATAGATCTCTTCCATATCCAGGGTTTTGTTGGCTGTGTTCTCCTTGAACGTAGTCCTATCAAAATTCCATTTTCCTGTAAGCCCATCAATGACTACTCCGACTCTGTTTCTCATTGAGACTTCAGCTTCTGGGATGCCTAAATTTCGCATCTTGGTCACAAGAGCTTCAAAGCGGTATGAGTAGTCCTTGACAGATTCGTTAGGAAGCATTCTGAAGGCATAGAACTCTCGTTTGATTTCAAGCTTGACGTCTTCCTTCATCTCTGCCGTACCCACATGATACTTCTCAAGAGCTTCCCATTGTAGTTTGGCTGTTGCCAAATTGCTAACTAGGGTGGCGTCCCTTTCGCAGAGGGACGCTTGAAGGAAGCATATAGCCTTAGCGTTTGTTTCCAAAAGCTTGAATTCGTCAGGACCCCACTCGTCCTCTTTGTCTCTCTTGTCATCAGGGATGGTAAGGTCACCCTTCATGATCACTCTCCAGCATTGATAATTCTGACTTCTGCAAAAGTTCTCGAAGCGGATCTTCCAGCGGTTGAAGTTGCCGTCCGTCAGACGAGGAGGCTTTACAAAAGAGATTCCAATAGGTTCCATGTCCATCTTGTACCTGCAACTCAACAAAAATCTAGAACCTCGCTCTGATACCAATTGTTGGATCGTAAGTCAGTTAATGAGGGCGTCCTTAACTGGTTTAAGGGCGTCCTTTAGTGCAGCGGAAAATAGACTTAACAGAATACAAGATAAGTGGACATGAGTATTTATAGAGGAACCCCACTAAGACCAACTAGTCTTATGGGTAAACCTCTACCTCCGTTGGAGGATTTTCAATAGCCGTCCCTTATCTTATTAAGAGCGAGTCCTTACAACTTAGGCGAGTCGTTACACTTCTCTGAGCTAAGCGTCCGTCCTTAGCCTCACTAGTAACACTCCTTTCAACCTAACAAGTAACCTAACACTCTTAGCTATAAGGAAGCTATCACTCACGTCTCTCACGGTTCGTTGTGAGAGACAAACTACAACTCTAATTGATTTGTGGTTTGTTTTGGATTTGATGTGGTTGGACTTTCTTTCTCTTGCTTCAAGCTCACTTGATCTTCTTGATCTTCGTTCGTGTTCTTGAATGCTTCGGGAGAGCTTGAGAGAAAGTCTTCAAAGTCCACTCTTGCACCCACATGCCGCTATGCATACTCCTTGGAGAGTATTTATAGCGGAAGTGATTCTTGTCCTCTAGCGTCCTCTGAGACTTGGCAGGATCCTCGATCTTTGATCAACGGTGCGATGAGCGTCTTGAGGAAGTCAACTCTGTTGACGCTTGGGAAGCCTCCGCGTGGGTAGGGGACCATCGCTGGGAAAGCGACGTCTTTGGCATTGTCTACCCGTGCCCAGACAAAGGAAGCTTCCTTCTGAGGACTAAGGCCGGACGATGATGTAATCATGTTGGGGCGGCCTTGATTTGAATTTGAACTTCGTCCGTATTTTGGCGCGGGGACCTTTCTTGATGAGGACTCCGTCCTATCTTGCGCAGGGACTCCGCCAATTACGTTTAGCTTTGGAAGTTCTGGTAACATGCGTCCCTACAGCATAGGGACTGCTGTTCACTTGTTGTCATTTTCGCTCATGTGCGTCCACTGGACTTACCTGAGATCAAAACTTGGACAACTTATCAAATACATTTGAGTTTGTCATTATCAAAACAAGGGACGATTATTATTGGTTTAGATATTAACGACTGACGTCCTTAATATCGTCCCAACACGTGAGATACTCTGTCAGTCCCGTAGGGCCTTTTGCCACAGAATATGCGTTCAAGCAGCTCGACTTCCTTGTCGTCCACACCGCTATGCATACCCCTTGGGGGGTATTTATAGCGGAAGTGGTTCTTGTCCTCTAGCGTCCTCTGATGCTTGGCAGGATCCTTGATCTTCCATCAACGGTGCGATGGGCATCTTGAGGAAGTCAACTCTGTTGACGCTTGGGAAGCCTCCGCGTGGATAGGGGACCATCGCTGGGAAAGCGACATCTTTGGAGTTGTCTACACGTGCCCAGACAAGGGAAGCTTCCTTCTGAGGACTACGGCCGAACGTGATGTAATCATGTTGGGGCGGCCTTGATTTGAATTTGAACTTCGTCCGTATTTTGGCGCGCGTCCCTTCTTAATGAGGACGCAGTCCTATCTGCGCAGGGACTTTGCCAATTACGTTCAGCTTTGGAAGTTCTGATGACGTGCGTTCCTACAGCTTAGGGACTGCCGTTCACTTGTTGTCCTTTTCGTTCATATGCGTCCACTGGACCTACCTGAGATCAACACTTGGACAACTTGTTAAATACATTTGAGTTTGTCATTATCAAAACAAGGGACGATCATTATTGGTTTAGATATTAATGACTGGCGTCCTTAATATCGTCCCAACAATTTCCCCCTTTTTGATGATGACAAACTCTTTCAGATAATACGCACAGAAGTAAAGCTTTTAGCATGAGAGACTACACTAGATTTTCTTTTTAGCTTAGGTTGGCATGCAACACATTCTTTTAAGTGCGTTCTCTTTTATTTTCTACTAGCGTCCTCTGGACTTGGCCGAAATTCCCCCTAAACACATGCTTTCTATGATAACTTAAAGACAATCGCATCTCTGCAAAACTATACACAGAGATAGGCTTGACATTGAGCGGAGCAGGGGGATGCGGCAACGGCTTAGCGGGGGAGTCCTCAAGCGTAATAACTTTTGGTACAGCGTCCTTGGCCGGGACCTGTACGTGAGGAGTTGCCTGCTGAGCGGTTGGCATGGGCTTTGCCAAGTCCGCCTCGATTTCCGCCTAGAGCGGATCTGATGTAACCGCAGGAGCAGGAGTGACGTCCTCTATCCTTGGTGGTGGAGGAGGAAGGCGAGGGACGTCCTGCAAGCATTGCTGGATCGCCGCAGCAATGGCGTCCTTTTCGGCCTGCTCTTGCCTGGCCTTCTCCTCTCTCTCTATTTCAAGCTCCAAGAGGCGGATAGCTGCCATTTGTTGCTCGGTCACGCCCTCGAGCTTAGCAGACGTCTTCAAGCGTCTTTTAGGGGCGGGAGGCGGGGAGGAATGGACCGGGGTGACTTGGGAGGAGGAGGGAGGCCCTTTGGCTTGTGGTTTGGAGGGGGATGAGGAAGAGGGCCGTTTTCGTTTCTGTGATGGGACGGAGCCGGCAGGAGCCACCAAGAACTCCATGATGTCGGGGAGGAGTTTGGCGAGCTCGTCGACCGTCCCACCAAAAGTATTGGAGATGATGCTAGGCCCCATAAAGGGTGGGTTGGTATGGTTGGTTTATTCAAGGCGGGGCTTGACATACGTAACCATGAAGTAGTGGAGGAGGCGTTGGATCTTTTGAGGGTGGTCATGAGCGGACGCCCGTAGGCAGATATTGGCGAGCGTCCTTGGCTCTTTTTCTATCCAGTCCTCTATAAGTGGGTCAAGAGGAGAACGACGCTTGGGTTGGGAGGGAAGCCGTCCAATGGAGCCACTGTAAACAGAGGCTTTTGAGACATTTTCTGGCTCAGGCTCGGGTTTGAAGGGCTTCTCCAGAAATGGAAACCGTTTTTGAATAGTTTTGGATTGAGAGCGAGGAGGTTGTTGTTTTTGTTGTGGAGGTTGGGAGCGAAGTGGCTGGGGAGGGGTGTTGGAGTGGCGGCGCTGGGTGGTTTGGGAAGATGAATGGTGGCGAGGGGGTTCTTGGCGCCCAGTAGGTCGCCCTCGCGAGTCCATGAGCGACCAGCCTCTTACCGGAGGAGACCGTGAGGAACTAGGGTTCTTTGCCGCCGACGAGGGAGATGGGTTTTTGTTTGCTCTGGTGTTAGCCATTTGAGATTGAGGTTTATATAGAGGAAGATTAGGGTTGAGAGGTTGATTTCGGGAAGAGCGATTGAAGATTTTGCGAGATCTTGAGAATGTGCTAATTTGGTGTAAATGGCAGGGGAGCAAAGAAGGTTTTTCAGGAGGATACAGAGGCCTATTTATAGGAAGAAGACGAAGTGGAATGGTCAAGGGTAAAAGGGTATTATCACATGACTTCCTCCATCCGCAATCCCGCACGTGGCTTCCTTCTTTGCTAAGAAACACAGCTGTTTTGCACCCGTTGCACATATCCCGAGATCTGCGTTCAACTTCTCCGAAACGGTTCAACCTCCTTCTTTCAAATTTCAAAATCTCACAACTGTAAAGAACTCTGACTTGGCGTCCTTTAGGCACACAACACTGCAATACTTAGAACTGAACCACGGCGTCCTAGACACTGATCTCAACCTCTGAACTTAGAACTCTGTACGGACAACTCTCAGCATTTAACACGCGTCCCTTTGATCACTTAGAACCATTTTTGAAAATCAAGCAAGTACGTCCCGTAAAGATAAAACAAAGAACGCTCATAGGACGCGTTTGCGAGATTCTCGGCTTAGGTAAGCTTAGAGTTCCCATCATTTCGGCTTATAATGAGGGTAGTTTGATCAGGGATACTCTTGAGATGAAGAGCGAATTGAATACCGTTCAAAAACACAAGCAAAACATATGTCTTAGACTAGCGTCCTTTAAAGATGACTTTAAATGAATATATTACTTTAAAACGAGTTCTCAACAAAACATAGCCAATCATGGAGGGAATAATAGAACGGGACTTGATCATTTGAAAGTTATCATCCCCAAGAGCAGCCAGAGGTGCTCGAAGGGACGTCTATCAAGTGCTTTTGTGAAAATATCGGCCACTTGGTCCTCAGTCCTAACATGATCTACCTTAATTAATCCAAGTTCAACATTATCACGAAGAAAGTGATGTCTTATATGAATATGCTTCGTCCTAGAATGATGAACAGGATTCTTGGCAATACTTATAGCACTAGTGTTATCACACAAGATAGGGACTGTGTTGAGGAACGTACCATAATCTTCAAGTTGGTACTTGATCCATAGGACTTGTGAACAGCACGAAGCAGCGGCAACGTACTCAGCTTCCGCGGTTGAGAGTGCCACGGAGTTTTGCTTTTTGGATCCCCAAGATACAAGGCATGAGCCAAGGAATTGTGCCATGCCGGATGTGCTCTTCCTATCCACCACATGGGCAGCGTAATCAGCATCAGAGTACGCTACCAGGTTTAGGGACGTTCTTCTGGGATACCATAGGCATAGGTCATCTCGTCCCTTGAGGTATCTGAAGATTCTCTTGACCTCTTGCATGTGGGACTCCTTTGGATTTGCTTGGAAACGAGCACACAAGCACACAACGAACATGATGTCGGGACGACTTGCCGTTAGGTATAGCAAGGACCCTATCATTCCTCTGTACAGCTTTTGATCTACACTCTTGCCTTCTTCATCAGCATAAAGGCGAGTGTTGGGGGAGATGGGAGTATCAATGGGTTTTGAAGAGTTCATTCCATACTTCTCGAGCATTTCACGGATGTACTTTTGTTGGTGAATGCGCGTCCCATCTTTGAGCTGGGTGATTTGGAGTCCCAAGAAGAAGTTGAGTTCTCCTATGAGGAACATCTCAAACTCACTACTCATCAAGTTCTTGAATTCCTCTACAAGTCTCATGTTAGTGCTTCCAAAGACTATGTCATCGACATAGACTTGGACAATCAAAACATCTTTAAGGACTTTCTTTAAGAATAGTGTTTTATCAATGTTACCTCGTGTGTACCCGTTGGACAAGAGAAATGACGCAAACCTATCGTACCATGCACGAGGGGCTTGCTTGAGCCCATAGAGTGCCTTGTCCAAGAAGTACACATGATCAGGGTGATCAGCGTCCTCAAATCCTGGAGGTTGAGCGACGTACACTTCTTCTTTAAGCTTGCCATTGAGAAAGGCTGTCTTGACATCCATTTGAAAGAGCTTGAACCCCTTGTGGGCGGCGTAGGCAATGAGGAGGCGAATGGCTTCAATTCTAGCGACTGGAGCGAAGGTCTCATCATAATCGATCCCTTCCTCTTGCCTATAGCCTTGAGCCACAAGCCTTGTTTTGTTCCTTGATACGCGGCCACTTTCATCAAGCTTGTTTCTATAGACCCACCTCGTCCCTATTATGTTTTTGTTTCTTGGTCTAGGGACGAGGGTCCAAACTTTGTTCCTCTCGAATTGATTGAGTTCTTCTTGCATAGCTTGAATCCAATCAGCGTCCTGGAGTGCTTCCTTTATGTTCTTAGGTTCAACTAAGGACACAAAGGCGTTGAAGGCACAGAACGCTATATTGGCGTTGAGGGACTGATTCACAGCTGATCTTGTTTGGACTCCTTTTGAGATGTCTGGGATGATTTGATCCGTTGAGTGAAGTCTTGAAAGGTTGGATCCCCTATGAGTAGCGTCCCTGGCAGGGGTACACCTAGGGTCCGTCCAATCAGACTCATCAGAGTCAAATCCGTCTTCTTCATTTGTCGGCTCAGTGTGTTCCCTCTCAGCTGGAGCGTCCACACTGTGTCTTTCTCCTTGTTGACTTGATTCACCGGCCTCAACTTGGTTTAGCGACCAAGTTTGAGAAGGCTCTTGTTGTTCACTAGGAACTCCCATTGAAACCTCATCGCAAGACTCAGGGGCGTTCCCAAGAACATAATATTTGACTGAGGAGCCTCTTGGTTCTTCTTCATCATCTTCATCATCGTCCCTAGGAGAGGAGCGACGTTCTTTCTTACTTGGTTCTTTCTTGAGAGAGGCATTTTCTTTGAATACTACATGGATGCTTTCCTCAAGCTTAAGAGTCCGTTTATTGAAGACTCTATAGGCTTTGCTTGTGAGGGAGTACCCAAGAAATATTCCTTCATCACTCCTAGCATCAAATTTGCCGATGTTGTCTTTGCCGTTGTTGTGAATGAAGCATTTACACCCAAAGACTTTGAGGTGTGAAATGTTTGTCTTTCTTCCATTCAAGAGCTCATAGGACGTCTTTTTAAGCAATGGACGAATCATAGCTCGATTGAGAATGTAGGTTGCGGTGGCAACGGCTTCTGCCCAGAAGTGTTTGGGGACGCTGCTAGCCAAGAGCATCGTCCTTGCCATGTCTTCCAGCGTCCTATTCTTTCTTTCAACAACACCATTTTGCTGAGGAGTTCGAGGAGAAGAGAAGTTGTGGGAGACTCCTTGTTGGTCACAGAAGTCAAGGAACTCTGAGTTTTTAAACTCCGTTCCATGATCTGACCTTAGAGCTTTCAAGCTCGTCCCAAGACCAACTTCTACTTGCTTGATGAAGATTTTGAACATCTCGAAGGCATCTGCTTTTGACACCAAGAAAAGAACCCAAGTGAATCTTGAAAAATCATCTACAATGACATACATGTACCTTTTTCCACCATAGCTTTGGGTTTGCATGGGTCCACACAGATCCATGTGAAGAAGTTCCAATGGCTTCTTTGTGCTCACTTCATTCTTGGATTTGAAGGACGATCTTATCTGCTTCCCTTTGATGCATGCTTCACATTGCTCAATTTGCTCAGGATCAATTCGGGGAAGACCTCTTACAAGATCCTTTTGATGAAGCTTGAAGATTGTGCTAGGTCCTGCATGTCCTAGACGTCGATGCCAGAGATCGGCGTCCACGGCGGAGACAGATAAGCACAACTTGGATGCAGGCTTGAATCTTTGATTGAAGACGTAGACATTGTTTTCACGAGTCCCTTTGAGAATGACTTGATTTGTTTTCTTGTTGATGACTAGGCATTCCTTAGAGTCAAATGTGACTAGGTTTTCACCTTGATCACATATTTGGGAGACACTAAGGAGGTTGAAGCCTAGTCCTTCGACAAGACTAACTTTGGAGGCTCTGATGGATTGATTCAGCTTTGCGGTGCCCGTCCCTTTGATCTTTCCTTTGCCCTTGTTGCCAAACGAGACAGTTCCTCCCGTGGCATTTGTTTGGATAGAAGTGAGATGGATTTGGCTTCCAGTCATATGATTTGAAGCGCCACTATCGATGATCCACGGGCTTCCTCTCACTTCCACCTGAAAAGAAGAGTTAGTTCTTTGCGACCCAGGCAAGGTGACCCCTACCTGGTTCGTTACATGGGTAAAACTTCTTCATAGGCAAATGATCATAAACATTAACATCATTTGATCTTCTAGCATGCGTCCTAGGAGATCGAGTTTTAGCATTTGGCACACTAGCATGCGTCCTATCAGCAGATTTAGGCTTAGCATTCTCACGGCCATTCCTAGCCTTCTTTCCATTCTCAAGATCCTGTTTCAGCTTAAGACACTTATACTGGTAGTGACCACCTTTGCTACAATGCCAACACGTCCTATAATAGTTTCTAAGGTAGTACTTTTTGTTAGGACGCTGAATTCTATTTTCTTTCATTTTCTCAGGATCCACTACCTTAGATCCTTTTCCCTTAGCAATATTCTTGTAGATTTTGTGACTAACAGAATTTGTGTAGTAGTCCTTTTGTCCTTTCTCACCACTTTCGAGAACTCTTATGCGTTCTTCTAAATTCTTTGTCTTTTCCCTCTCAAGTTCCAGTTCAGTAGTCTTGCTAGCTTCAAAGTCACTAGGGAGAGAGTTCTTTGATCCTGATTCATACCCTAGTCCTTTCCTAGCTGGAACAAAAACTATTGGGTTTACAGTTTCAGTCATCGGACTCTTTCCTAGAACTTTGACCTCGTCCCTAAGACTTGCATTTTCGAGTTTTAGGCACACAATCTGACTTTTAAGAGACTTGACTTCTTCCTGAGAGGACTCTAGTTGAAAAGACATGGTACTACAATTTTCACATTCCACAACAATATTTTCAGACTCAGCTTCTTCAAAACTTTGTTTCATAGCATAGCTCTCTTGCATGATTTGAGTTATCAATTTAATGAGCTTTGGTTTTGAACATTTTTCAAGAGAATTTAACATGGTTTCATGAGTTACCTCTTGCTCAGTTTTAGAGACGTCCTCTGGGGCGTCTTCCATAGCCATGTAAGCCTCTTGACTTTCTGGCTCTTCATCACTTGAGTCAAGGTCGTCCCATGCACCCTCAAATGCACCAACAAGCGCCTTTTCCTTCATTTCCTTTGATGTTAGTCCTGTGGTACATTTCTTGGCCATGTGTCCCTTTCTGTTGCATTTGTAGCACACTATTTCCTTCATCTCTGCATCTGTAAGCTTGCGAGATTCTTTCTTGACAAGCATCTTCATTCTTGGGACTTTGCCTCTTCTGTACAGTGCAAGAAGAGTTTTGCTCAACAGGGCCAATTCATCTTCCTCGGAAATTTGTTCTTCTGTTTTTCCTTTGCGTTCCACTAACGCCTGAAGACGAAGATTCTCTTCGTGCTCTTGAGTTTTGGCTTCTAGCATCGAGTTCAACTCTCTTTGCCTTTGATAGTATTGCTCATACTTTGGCGTCCTAGCCGCGAGAGTCAAAGCCAGCTCATTTTGGGGACTCTTTCCCATTTCTGCCAGATCTTGGTTTCTTCTTGCTTCGTACCCTTTGAGTTTTCCATAGATTTCCTCCATGGACAGTCCCTTGTTGGCCTGGTTCTCTTTGAACGTCATCCTATCAAAGTTCCATGGTCCCGTGAGTCCATCTATCAAAACTTGAACCTTCATCCTCTGAGTGATTTCTGTTTCTTTGACACCCAAGTTTTTCAACTTAGTTAGAAGGGCCTCAAAGCGAAAGGAGTAGTCGGTGATGGTCTCGTTTGTGAACATCCTGAATTTGTAGAAGTCCCTTTTTGCTTCCAATTGGACGTCTTCTTTCATCTCAGGCGTCCCAACATGATACTTCTCCAGGGCTTCCCATTGAAGCTTAGCAGTTGGGAGATTGCTCACACGGGTGGCGTCTCTTTCACAGAGGGACGTCTGTAGAAAACAGATGGCCTTTGCATTTGCTTCCATAAGCTTGAACTCTTCAGGACCCCAATCTGCCTCCTTGTCCTTCTTAGCGGCAGGAACTTCGAGGTCGCCGTTCTTAATCACCAGCCAGCATTGGTAGTTTTGACTACGCACGAAGCATTCGAACCTTGTCTTCCACCTATTGAAGTTGCCGTCCGTCAGGCGAGGTGGTTTTGCACTTAAGATATCTATAGGTTCCATCTCCATGTTTCCTGCAACTCAAACTTAATCTAGAGCGCCTGCTCTGATACCAATTGTTGGATCGTAAGTCTGTTAGTGAAGGCGTCCTTAACTGGGTTAAGGGCGTCCTTAGGTGCAGCGGAAATTAGACTTAACAGGAAACGCGATGAGATAATGGACACGAGTATTTATAGAGGAACCCCACTAAGACCAACTAGTCTTATGGGTAAACCTCTACCTCCGCTTGGAGGATTTTCAATAGCCGTCCTTATCTTATTAAGAGAGAGTCCTTACAACTTAGGCGAGTCGTTACACTTCACTGAGCTAAGCGTCCGTCCTTAGCCTCACTAGTAACACTCCTTCCACCTAACAAAGTAACCTAACTCTCTTAGCTATAAGGAAGCTATCACACACGTCTCTCACGGTTCGTTGTGAAAGACAAACTACAACTCTAACTATTTTGTGGTTTGTTTTGGATTTGATGTGGTTGGACTTTCTTTCTCTTGCTTCAAGCTCACTTGATCTTCTTGATCTTCGTTCGTGTTCTTGAATGCTTCGGGAGAGCTTGAGAGAAAGTCTTCAAAGTCCACACCGCTATGCATACCCCTTGGGGAGTATTTATAGCGGAAGTGGTTCTTGTCCTCTAGCGTCCTCTGATGCTTGGAAGGATCCTTGATCTTCCATCAACGGTGTGATGGGCATCTTGAGGAAGTCAACTCTGTTGACGCTTGGGAAGCCTCCGCGTGGATAGGGGACCATCGTTGGGAAAGCGACATCTTTGGAGTTGTCTACACGTGCCCAGACAAGGGAAGCTTCCTTCTGAGGACTACGGCCGAACGTGAGGTAATCATGTTGGGGCGGCCTTGATTTGAATTTGAACTTCGTCCGTATTTTGGCGCGCGTCCCTTCTTGATGAGGACGCAGTCCTATCTGCGCAGGGACTTTGCCAATTACGTTCAGCTTTGAAAGTTCTGATGACGTGTGTTGGATCGTAAGTCAGTTAATGAGGGCGTCCTTAACTGGGTTAAGGGCGTCATTTAGTGCAGCGGAAAATAGACTTAACAGAATACAAGATAAGTGGACACGAGTATTTATAGAGGAACCCCACTAAGACCAACTAGTCTTATGGGTAAACCTCTACCTCCGTTGGAGGATTTTCAATAGCCGTCCCTTATCTTATTAAGAGCGAGTCCTTACAACTTAGGCGAGTCGTTACACTTCTCTGAGCTAAGCGTCCGTCCTTAGCCTCACTAGTAACACTCCTTTCAACCTAACAAGTAACCTAACACTCTTAGCTATAAGGAAGCTATCACTCACGTCTCTCACGGTTCGTTGTGAGAGACAAACTACAACCCTAATTGATTTGTGGTTTGTTTTGGATTTGATGTGGTTGGACTTTCTTTCTCTTGCTTCAAGCTCACTTGATCTTCTCGATCTTCGTTCGTGTTCTTGAATGCTTCGGGAGAGCTTGAGAGAAAGTCTTCAAAGTCCACTCTTGCACCCATATGCCGCTATGCATACTCCTTGGAGAGTATTTATAGCGGAAGTGATTCTTGTCCTCTAGCGTCCTCTGAGACTTGGCAGGATCCTCGATCTTTGATCAACGGTGCGATGAGCGTCTTGAGGAAGTCAACTCTGTTGACGCTTGGGAAGCCTCCGCGTGGGTAGGGGACCATCGCTGGGAAAGCGACGTCTTTGGCATTGTCTACACGTGCCCAGACAAAGGAAGCTTCCTTCTGAGGACTAAGGCCGGACGATGATGTAATCATGTTGGGGCGGCCTTGATTTGAATTTGAACTTCGTCCGTATTTTGGCGCGCGTCCCTTCTTGATGAGGACTCCGTCCTATCTTGCGCAGGGACTCCGCCAATTACGTTTTGCTTTGGAAGTTCTGGTAACATGCGTCTCTACAGCATAGGGACTGCTGTTCACTTGTTGTCCTTTTCGCTCATGTGCGTCCACTGGACTTACCTGAGATCAAAACTTGGACAACTTATCAAATACATTTGAGTTTGTCATTATCAAAACAAGGGACGATTATTATTGGTTTAGATATTAACGACTAACGTCCTTAATATCGTCCCAACAATTTCCCCCTTTTTGATGATGACAAACTCTTTCAAATAATGCACACAGAAGTAAAGCTTTTAGCATGAGGAACTACACTTTGATTTTCTTTTCAGCTTAGATTGGCATGCAACACATTCTTTTGAGTGCGTTCTATTTTATTCCTAACTAACGACCGTTTGACTTGGCCGAAATTCCCCCTGAACACATGCTTTCTATGATAACTTAAGGACAATCGCATCTCTGCAAAACTATACTTCCCCCTTTTGACATCATCGAAAAGGAGAACAAGTCGAAAAGCATGCAAGCACAAAGTCATAACTAAAGAAAGGTACGCTTAGACAAAATGAAGCACAAATGTAGTGAATGGCATTCAGAATGAGAAACGAGAACGTTCATTACAGACATTCACAACAAGTATTCAAAACGGGGACAGCGTCCCATTGTCTTAACAAAAACTCAAGAAATGATAAATTGTTTCAGGGTTAGAGAAGGGGGAGGTGATCATTTTCTGGGACGCTTGCCAAGGGCTTTGAGGTGTTGCTCCTGAAGATGGTTGTTCTGGGCAAGGAGCTCGTTGTTGCGCTCAAGAAGGTCTGTGTGGACGTGAAGTGTGTCGTGAACCTGCTGAATTAGATCAATCATTATGCACTGGTTCTCGATCATCATGCCCATCAGATACTTCGTAGAGTGCCTCTCAGCCTCATCAGGGACGCTCATACCATCGAGCTCGTCCTCGTCGTCAGCAGCGTCCTCAGCTGGCGTCCCAACTACTTGGACATTTTCAGCTTCATGATCTCCTTCTCCATGTTCAGCAGCAGCAGCAGCAGCTTGAGCTCTCCTCTCAGCTTTGGCTTTCCTTTCAGCCTCTTTCCGTTCCTTTTCCAGTTGGCGCTTAACGGACGGAAGGGGCTCATCACACCTGAGTTTCCCAACTGGAGGGAGTGTAATTTGCCTGACGTCTCAGTGAATGCCAAAGGAACGCTCTTGTTTAGGAGCATAGAGTCCCTGCTGCTTCAGAATTTGCTTGACCAAGCCGGGGAAAGGAAGAGAGTGCCTGCCTCCTGTGCACTTGCCCATGTGTTCCAAGATTACTCGGGGCAAGTTTATCGGCTTGCGTTCCAAGAAAGCGTCCAAGAGAATACTATCAGTGATCTGAACAATGGACTTCTTCTCTTGGCGGGGGACGACCATGCGCACAATGAAGTGATGCGCAAGGACGCCCGTCTTGGTGAGGCAATGAGCAACTCTGTCCTTAGCAGCTGGCCGTCTCCCATTGAATATTCTGTTGAGGATTTCATCTTGGGAGAAACGGCCAAAGTTCTTGCACGGCAGATCGTGTAGAGCATCTTGCGGAGAAGGACGCAGGCCTAGCATTTTGCGGACGGTGCCCTCAGCAACTGAGTACTCGTCCCCATCGATTTCAAAAGTCCCCTGAGGCTTCCCGTTACTTCTGTGATTTCAAACTTTGAGTAGAAACGGAGAACCTCATCAGGGTCAACATCAGCGGCCTCAGCGCCCAAGTGCGTCCAACCCTGGAACTCAAGAAGATCCAAGAACTCTTGGCGCTGGTTCTCTGCCAGAAACTCGGCGGTGAAGAGGAGCGGCGATAGGATTTTCTTGAAGCGTTTCTGCTTGGAGCCATTGCTCACGATCACTTCATCACCAGCATCTTCTTCATCTCCATCTCCCTCCTCTTCCTCAGGTTCCTCATCCTGGGGAGGGGCGTCCTCGTCATCGGAGGCTTCGTTCCGTTGTTCTTGGAACTCAACCATTGCAGTGTCCTCAGCTGTGGACGCCTGTTTTGTGGGAGGCGCGTCCACCGCTGGAGTCCTTGCCAAGGACTCTGTGGGAACGGATGGAGGAGACGTCCCTTGAACTTGAGCAGCTTCTTCGACGGCCGGAGAAGGCGGAGGAGGAGGAGGAGGTGAAGCTCTAGGGGGAGAGGGAGAGGGAGTGCGGAGCTTAGCTTTTGGGGGAGGAGCAGAGGAGGAGCTGGGCGGAACCACTGAGATCGGTTTCACCTTGAGCGGAGCAGAGGGAGGAGGCGGCAGAGTAGCAGGGGTAGCATCCTTGGCCTGGACCTGGACTTGTGGAGCGTCCTTGGCCTGGACTTGAGGAGCGTCCTCTACCCTTGGAGGAGGTGGAGGGAGTTGACGAAGCTCCTGCATACTCGCTTGGATCGCCTTCTCAACGGCTGCTTTCTCTGCTTGCTCTTGCTCTTGGCGCGCCTTCTCCTCTTTTGCCAGTTGAATTTCGGAGAGGCGAATGGCGGCCATTTCTTCATCCGTGACGCCCTCAAGCTGAGCAGAGGACTTGAGGCGTCGTTTTGGGGCAGGAGGGGAGGAAGGGATTGGCTTTGGTGGGGAGGAGGAAGGGCCTTTAATTTGGAGCGATTTGGACGGAGGGGGAGAGGAAGGCCTTTTCCTTTTTTGAGAAGGGACGGAGCCCGTAGGAGCCACAACAAACTCCATTATATCAGGAAGTAGTTTGGCGAGGTCGTCCACGGTTCCACCAAAGGAGTCAGAAATGATTCCTGGCCCCATGAACGGTGGGTTGGTGTGATTGGTTTCTTGAAGGCGGGGCTTGACATATGTGATCATGAAATAGTGGAGGAGGCGTTGGATTTTAGGAGGATGTTCGTGAGTGGACGCCCTAAGACAAATGTTGGCGAGCGTCCTAGGCTCCTTTTCAAGCCAGTCCTCAATGAGAGGGTCAAGGGGAGGACGGCGTTTGGGTTGAGAGGGGAGCCGGCCAATTGAGCCACTGTAAACAGAGGCTTTGGTGATATTTTCTGGCTCAGGCTCGGGTTTGAAGGGCTTCTCCAGAAATGAGAACCTCTTCGGCTGGGTTTTGGATTGAGAGCGGGATGGTTGTTTTTGTTGAGGAGGTTGGGAGCGAAGGGGTTGAGGAGGGGTGTTGGAGTGGCGGCGCTGGGTGCTTTGAGAGGAGGAATGGTGGCGAGGGGGTTCTTGTCGGCCGGAAGGTCTGCCTCTCGACTCCATTAATGACCGGCCTTTCACCGGAGGAGATCTCGAAGAGCTAGTGTTTTTCGCTGCCGACGAGGGTGAGGGATTCTTTGAGGCTCTTGTGTTGGCCATTTTTGAGATGGTTTAAATAGGGGAGGATTAGGGTTTGGAGAGAGATTTCGGGATTCGGTTGAAGATTTGGAAGATCTTTGAGATTTCTAAAAGTGTGCAAACAGCAGATGAGCGAAGAAAGGTTTTCGGAGTGCACAGGTGGGTATATATAGGAAGAAGACGAAGTTGGACGGTCAGGGGTAACAGGGTCTTTACACACGGCTTCCTCCACCCGCCTTCCCACACGTGGCTTTCTTCTTTGCTAAGGAATACAGCTGTTGATCACTGTTTGCGCATATCCCGAGATTTTCGCTGATGATTCGTTAAAACGGTTTACCTTCCCAATTTCAACCATTCAAACTTCTCACAACTGCAAAGAACTCTGACCTGACGTCCTTTCAACACACAACACTACACAACACAAAACTGAACCACGGCGTCCCATTCACTAATCTCAACCTCTGTAATTAGAACTCTGTACAGACAACTCTCAGCTCTTAGCACGCGTCCCTTTGATCACTTAGAACCATTTTTGAAAATCAAGCAAGTACATCCCGTAAAGGTGAAACAAGGAATACTCATAGGACGCGTTTGCAAGATTCTCGGCTTGGGTAAGCTTAGAGTTCCCATCATTTCGGCTTATGATGAGGGTAGGGTGATCAGGGATACTCTTGAGATGAAAAGCGAAATGAATACCATTCAAGGACACAAGCGAATACACATATCTTAGACTAGCGTCCTTTAAAGATGACTTTAATGCATGACACACCTTAAAACAAGTTCTCAACAAGACATAGCCAATCATGAAGGGAATAATAGAACGGGACTTGATCATTTAAAAGTTATCATCCCCAAGAGCAACCGGAGGTGCTCGTAGGGACGTCTATCAAGTGCTTTTGTGAAAATATCGGCCACTTGGTCCTCAGTCCTAACATGATCCACTCTAATTAATCCAAGTTCAACATTATCACGAAGAAAGTGATGCCTTATGTGAATATGCTTTGTCCTAGAATGATGAACGGGATTTTTGGCAATACTTATAGCACTGGTGTTGTCACACAAGATAGGGACTGTGTTGAGGGACGTACCATAATCTTCAAGTTGGTACTTGATCCATAGGACTTGTGAGCAGCACGAAGCAGCAGCAACGTACTCAGCTTCCGCGGTTGATAGTGCCACGGAGTTTTGCTTTTTGGATCCCCAAGATACAAGGCATGAGCCAAGGAATTGTGCCATTCCTGAGGTGCTCTTCCTATCCACCACATGGCCAGCGTAATCTCCGTCAGAGTAAGCTACCAGGTTCAGGGACGTCCTTCTGGGATACCATAGACATAGGTCATCCAGTCCCTTGAGATATCTGAAGATTCTTTTGACCTCTTGCATATGGGACTCCTTTGGATTTGCTTGGAATCGAGCACACAAGCATACAGCGAACATGATGTCGGGACGACTTGCCGTAAGATATAGCAAGGACCCTATCATTCCTCTGTAGAGCTTTTGATCTACACTCTTGCCTTCTTCATCAGCATAGAGGCGAGTGTTTGGGGAGATGGGAGTATCAATGGGTTTTGAAGAGTTCATCCCATACTTCTCAAGCATTTCACGGATGTACTTTTGTTGATGAATCCGCGTCCCATCTTTGAGCTGAGTGATTTGGAGTCCCAAGAAGAAGTTGAGTTCTCCTATGAGGGACATCTCAAACTCACTACTCATCAAGTTCTTGAATTCCTCTACAAATTTCATGTTAGTGCTTCCAAAGACTATGTCGTCGACATAGACTTGGACAATTAAGACATCTTTAAGAACTTTCTTTAAGAACAGGGTTTTATCAATGTTACCTCGTGTGTACCCGTTGGACAAGAGGAAGGACGCAAGCCTATCGTACCATGCACGAGGGGCTTGCTTGAGTCCATAGAGTGCCTTGTCCAAGAAGTACACATGATCTGGGTGATCAGCGTCCTCAAATCCTGGAGGTTGAGCGACGTACACTTCTTCTTTGAGCTTGCCGTTGAGAAAAGCTGTCTTGACGTCCATTTGAAAAAGCTTGAACCCTTTGTGAGCGGCAAAGGCGATGAGGAGGCGAATGGCTTCAATCCTGGCGACAGGAGCGAAGGTTTCATCATAATCAATCCCTTCCTCTTGCCTATAGCCTTGAGCCACAAGCCTTGCTTTGTTTCTTGACACGTGACCATTCTCATCAAGCTTGTTCCTGTAGACCCATCTCGTCCCTATTATGTTTTTGTTTCTCGGACGAGGGACGAGGGTCCAAACCTTATTTCTTTCGAATTGATTAAGTTCCTCTTGCATGGCCTGAATCCAATCAGCGTCCTGGAGTGCTTCCTTTATGTTCTTAGGTTCAACCAAGGACACAAAGGCGTTGAAGGCACAGAACGCTATGTTAGCATTAAGGGACTGATTCACGGCTGATCTTGTTTGAACTCCTTTTGACATATCTGAGATGATTTGATCCGTTGAATGAAGTCTCGAAAGATGGGATCCCTTATGAGTATCGTCCCTTACGGGAGTACATCTAGGGTCCGTCCAATCAGATTCATCTGAGTCAAACCCGTCATCTTCATTGAGAGTTTCATAGAGTTCCCCCTCAGGTTGAGCGTCCTCTTCTTGACGCTGTTCTCCTTGTAGGCTTGATTCAGCGACCTCATGTTGAGCTGGAGATTCACTTTGAGATGGAACTTCCTGAACAACACTGGGAACTTCTACTGAGACTTCTTCAGGATTTTGAGTAGCGTCCTTAGGAACATAGTATTTTCCAGAGGACCCGAAATCAACTTCATCATCGGAGTCATCCTGCTGCAGAGGAGATGAGCGTTCTTTCTTACTTGGTTTATCTTTGTGAGAAGAACTTTCTTTGAACACAACATGAATGCTCTCCTCAAGCTTTAGAGTTCGTTTATTGAAAACTCTATACGCTTTACTGGTGAGGGAGTATCCAAGGAATATGGCTTCGTCACTTCTTGCGTCAAACTTTCCAAGTCTTTCTTTATCATTGTTGTGAACAAAGCACTTGCATCCAAAGACTCTGAGATAGTCGATGCGAGGCTTTCTTCCATTCAGCAACTCATAGGACGTCTTCTTCAGCAAAGGACGGATCATGGCTCGATTGATAATGTAGCAAGCTGTAGCAATAGCTTCAGCCCAGAAGTACTTGGGGACGCTATTGGCTAAGAGTATAGTCCTTGCCATATCCTCTAGCGTCCTATTCTTTCTTTCCACCACTCCATTTTGTTGAGGAGTCCTTGGAGCTGAGAAGTTGTGAGAGACTCCATGTTGATCACAGTAGGCCACGAACTCTGAGTTTTGAAACTCCGTCCCATGGTCTGATCTTATGGATTTGAGAGGCGTCTCAAGCGCAACTTCCACTTGTTTGATGAAGACTTTGAATGCGTTGAAGCAATCTGTTTTTGAAGCTAAGAAAAGAACCCAGGTGAATCGAGAAAAGTCATCTACAAGGACATAGATATACCTCTTTCCACCATAGCTTAACGTCTTCATTGGTCCACAAAGATCCATATGGAGAAGTTCCAAAGGTTTCTTTGTGCTGACATCGTTCTTTGACTTAAAGGACGTTCTTGTCTGCTTCCCTTTGATACATGCTTCACACTGTTCAATTTTCTCAGGATCAATTTGGGGAAGACCTTTCACAAGATTTCTTTGATGAAGCTTGAGGATTGTGCTTGGTCCAGCATGGCCAAGTCGGCGATGCCAGAGGTCAGCGTCCTCCTTTGACACAGATAAGCACAACTCAGATTTTGGCTTGAACTCCTGATTGAAGATGTAGACATTGTTCTTTTGGACTCCTTTGAGGACGACTTTGTTGGATTTCTTGTTGATGACGAGGCACTCCTTTGAGTCAAATGTGACTAAGTTTTCACCTTGATCACACATTTGAGAGACGCTTAGGAGGTTGAAGCCAAGTCCTTCAACAAGGCTAACATTTGTCGCTTTGATAGACGGATTGAGAATAGCAGTTCCCGTCCCTTTGATCTTTCCTTTGCCCTTGTTGCCAAACGAGACAGTTCCTCCCGTGGCGCTACTTTGGATAGAAGTGAGATGGATCTGGCTTCCTGTCATATGGTTTGAGGCGCCACTATCAATGATCCATGGGCGTCCCCTCACTTCCACCTGCCAAAACAAGGTTAGTGTATGGCGACCTAGGCAAGGTGTTCCTTACCTGGTTCGTTACAGAAATAGAACTCTGGTTCTGGCATGTAGTCACTTATATTCACATCATTTGAAATAGCATGCTTTCTGAAAGAACTCTTAGATCGTCTAGGACGTCTAGGGTTAGCCTTAGGGACGGTCTTATCATTTTCAATGTTATTCCTAGCAGCTTTGCCACTTTCAATGTCGTTCTTCAGTTTCAGGCAATCATATTTGAAGTGATCTCCTTTTCCACAGTACCAACACGTCCTATAGTAAGTACCAAGGTAGTACTTCTTGTTGGGACGTTGGATTTTGTTCTTTTTCATCTTTTGAGGGTTACAAACTTTTGAACCTTCCCCCTTAGCAATCTTCTTATAGATCCTATGACTAGTGGAGTTAGTGTAATAGTCCCTTTGACCTTTCTCTAGGACTCGAATTCTTTCAAGAAGGTTCTTAGTCTTTTCCCTTTCTAATTCAAGTTCTGAGGTTTTGCTAGCCTCAAAGTCACTAGAGAGAGAGTTCCTAGTGTCAGACTCGTATCCTAGTCCTCTTTTGGCTGGGACAAACACCATTGGTTGAACTACCTCAGTTACCGGGCTCTTCCCTAACACTTTCACCTCTTCCCTAAGCTTAGCGTTCTCTAGCTTAAGGCACATCACTTCAGTTTTCAGGGATTTAACTTCGACATGCGAGGACTCTAGTTGTAACGAAACTGTAGCACAGTTCTCACATTCAACTAGCCTACTTTCACTTTCAAGTTCAAGTTCATCCATTCTGTGTTGCATAACAACGCTTTCTTCCATGATTCTTTTAATGAGCTTAATAAGTTTGGTTTTGGAACAATTCTCTAAGGAGTTCATCATGGATTCACGAGTTACCTCTTGTTCCTTTTCAGAAGCGTCCTCTTCAAGGACTGGGGCGTCCTCCACAGCCATGTACGCCACTTGCTCATCATCTGAGGCGTCCTCTACGGCTATGTACGCCACTGGTCCTTCTGGTTCTTCATCATCAGAACTCACATTATCCCATGCGGCTTCGCACGCTCCCAAGAGAGCTTTCATCTTCATTTCTTTTGAGTTTAGTCCCGTAGTACACCTTTTAGCAAAGTGTCCTTTCTTGTTATATTTGTAGCAAGTAAGTTCCTTCATCTCTGCCTCTGTATACTTGGGACTCTCCTTTTTGTAAGGCATCTTGTGTTTCTTGGAATCTTTGGCCTTTTTACCCCATAAGCGAGCAACTTTGTGTAGAAGGGCAATCTCTTCCTCTTCTTCCAGCTGTTCCTTAGTCTTGCTTTCCTTTTCTTTCAAAGCTTGAGCACGCATCCTTTCACGATTCTCATTTTTATTTGCTTCCACCATTAGGGCAATATCTCTTTGGTGGCGCAGATACTCAGCGTACTCTGGAGTTGACGTCATCAAGGCGAGATCTGTCTGGGGATTTCTAGCCAATTCAGCCATATCAGCTTCCCTTCTCGCTTCATAGCCTCTCAGCTTCCCATAGATCTCTTCCATATCCAGGGTTTTGTTGGCTGTGTTTTCCTTGAACGTAGTCCTATCAAAATTCCATTTTCCTGTAAGCCCATCAATGACTACTCCGACTCTGTTTCTCATTGAGACTTCAGCTTCTGGGATGCCTAAATTTCGCATCTTGGTCACAAGAGATTCAAAGCGGTATGAGTAGTCCTTGACAGATTCGTTAGGAAGCATTCTGAAGGCATAGAACTCTCGTTTGATTTCAAGCTTGACGTCTTCCTTCATCTCTGCCGTACCCACATGGTACTTCTCAAGAGCTTCCCATTGTAGTTTGGTTGTTGCCAAATTGCTAACTCGGGTGGCGTCCCTTTCGCAGAGGGACGCTTGAAGGAAGCATATAGCCTTAGCGTTTGTTTCCAAAAGCTTGAATTCGTCAGGACCCCACTCGTCCTCTTTGTCTTTCTTGTCATCAGGGATGGTAAGGTCACCCTTCATGATCACTCTCCAGCATTGATAATTCTGACTTCTGCAAAAGTTCTCGAAGCGGATCTTCCAGCGGTTGAAGTTCCCGTCCGTCAGACGAGGAGGCTTTACAAAAGAGATTCCAATAGGTTCCATGTCCATCTTGTACCTGCAACTCAACAAAAATCTAGAGCGCCTGCTCTGATACCAATTGTTGGATCGTAAGTCAGTTAATGAGGGCGTCCTTAACTGGGTTAAGGGCGTCCTTTAGTGCAGCGGAAAATAGACTTAACAAAATACAAGATAAGTGGACACGAGTATTTATAGAGGAACCCCACTAAGACCAACTAGTCTTATGGGTAAACCTCTACCTCCGTTGGAGGATTTTCAATAGCCGTCCCTTATCTTATTAAGAGCGAGTCCTTACAACTTAGGCGAGTCGTTACACTTCTCTGAGCTAAGCGTCCGTCCTTAGCCTCACTAGTAACACTCCTTTCAACCTAACAAGTAACCTAACACTCTTAGCTATAAGGAAGCTATCACTCACGTCTCTCACGGTTCGTTGTGAGAGACAAACTACAACTCTAATTGATTTGTGGTTTGTTTTGGATTTGATGTGGTTGGACTTTCTTTCTCTTGCTTCAAGCTCACTTGATCTTCTCGATCTTCGTTCGTGTTCTTGAATGCTTCTGGAGAGCTTGAGAGAAAGTCTTCAAAGTCCACTCTTGCACCCACATGCCGCTATGCATACTCCTTGGAGAGTATTTATAGCGGAAGTGATTCTTGTCCTCTAGCGTCCTCTGAGACTTGGCAGGATCCTCGATCTTTGATCAACGGTGCGATGAGCGTCTTGAGGAAGTCAACTCTGTTGACGCTTGGGAAGCCTCCGCGTGGGTAGGGGACCATCGCTGGGAAAGCGACGTCTTTGGCATTGTCTACACGTGCCCAGACAAAGGAAGCTTCCTTCTGAGGACTAAGGCCGGACGATGATGTAATCATGTTGGGGCGGCCTTGATTTGAATTTGAACTTCGTCCGTATTTTGGCGCGCGTCCCTTCTTGATGAGGACTCCGTCCTATCTTGCGCAGGGACTCCGCCAATTACGTTTAGCTTTGGAAGTTCTGGTAACATGCGTCCCTACAGCATAGGGACTGCTGTTCACTTGTTGTCCTTTTCGCTCATGTGCGTCCACTGGACTTACCTGAGATCAAAACTTGGACATCTTATCAAATACATTTGAGTTTGTCATTATCAAAACAAGGGACGATTATTATTGGTTTAGATATTAACGACTGACGTCCTTAATATCGTCCCAACAACGTGCGTTCCTACAGCTTAGGGACTGCCGTTCACTTGTTGTCCTTTTCGTTCATATGCGTCCACTGGACCTACTTGAGATCACCACTTGGACAACTTGTTAAATACATTTGAGTTTGTCATTATCAAAATAAGGGACGATCATTATTGGTTTAGATATTAATGACTGGCGTCCTTAATATCGTCCCAACACTTCTTCCAAGCGGGCTTCGGGCCTAGTGGAGCTTACACTTGGGCTAATCATTTGTCGGAAAATAAAGCTTCTAATAGGCTTAATGGACCAGGCGTGTGGCACCACAAGTCGGGCCCAAAGTTGCTCTTGTAACAGCTTAGCTCGTCGCCTCGTCATGGGCCCGAGAATTGGGCTTGATCCTTCCATAGGCGTGGCCCTAGGTGTAGCCGTCCTCATGGCGGGTCGTGTCCGACCCAATGGCGGGTGGCCTCGGGAGTGCCTCGGAGAGGCACCGGCCTGCGCCTCGGGCCGTGCCTTAACGCCGCCCGCGGGGTGCCTTGTGGAGGCACTGGGCGCACCGGCGCCGCTTGCGGGGTGAGGCCCCGAAGGGGCACCGGAAGGCACCGGGGCGCGGGTGCCTGGATGTGGGCCGGGAGGCACCGTGGTGTCGGTGCCTTGTGGTGAACCCAGAGGCACCATGGCGTCGGTGCCTTGATGTGAACCGGGCGCGATCACATCATCCTCCCCAATTGAGAAGGATTCGTCCTCGAATCTTCTTTGTCGAGCGCAACGCCCGCGCAGACAATCGCGATTGGTGTCCTCCGCGTGGCTCGATGGACGGATTTATTGTAGGCGAACTCTGTGAAAGCTAGGCATTTTTCCCACCTGCGCAAGTTAGTCCGCAAGAAATAATGAAGTAAGGCACCCAAGGTTCTATTAAGAACCTCGGTTTGTCCATTCGTGAGTTTTGAGTTGACAAGGAATGACCGTCCATTAAGGGGAATTAGGCACGTCGGCCTTTCTTGGATAGCTCGGTTCACCTCCTTTCTCCAAGCTATCATAAGATGTTTGGAATTGCCTTCATAGGCCTTAAGCTCCATTTTCTTTTTGGCACTCTTCTTTCTTAGCTCCCTCGCCTCTTGGTCGGCGATTACTTCATGAGGAGCTAAGGGATGCAAGGTGAACTTCTTACCGTCCCTATGGAAGGTGTACTCGTTGGTAACCCCTTGGTGAATAACAGCTCGGTCATATTGCCAGGGTCGGCCCAAGAGTAAATGGCAGGTAGTCATAGAGACAACGTCGCATAGGACCTCATCTTCATAAGGCCCGATGGCGAACTTAATCAGTGCTTGCTCGTTGACCACCACAGGTGCATCAGAGTTTAGCCAATGTAGTGAATAATGGACCTTGCGGGATGTCGTCTTGAGGTTAAATCGAGAGACCACCTCAGTATCGATTAAGTTGCTACAAGATCCTCCATCTATGATAACACTACACACTTTGCCTTGGATAAAGCATCGTGTGTGGAAGATGTGTTCCCGTTGGGAAGGCACCGAGGGCCGTTCATTAGTGAGGAGAGCACGTTGAACAACAAAGCACTCACCACTAACGGCGGGTACGTCTATTTCCTCCTCGCTTCCGCTTTGCTCCAACTCCTCTTCAGACTCATAGTCACCAGCTTGGTTGAGGAGCACTTGTTTTTGGTTAGGGCAATCGCGAGCAAAATGGTCCCACCCTAAGCATTTAAAACACTAGAGGTCGCGCGTTCGAAGGTTGGCGCCGTCCTTAGGCGCGGCGGGGGCAGGCGCGTTGTCCCGCCTAACCGGAGGAGCGCTAGCCTCGGGTTTCGGCTCTTTGGCCTCATTCCGTTTAGGTGGTGGATTAGAGCTCGTAGAACCCGAGCTCCAAGTGCGGCCACTCCCACCACTACGCCGCCTTTGTAAGTTTTGGTACACTTGATTAGTGTAGTGGAGAACATCGGCAATGGAGGCTTCCGCGCCAAAACGTTGCATCTCCACATAAGCGGTCACTTCTGAGTTTAGGCCTCCAATGAATTTAGAGATAATATATCTCTCCGGAAATCGAACTCGGGACCGGAAGACAAGTTGTCGTAGCTCCTTATAGTACTCATCGGGACTGCGGGCCCCTTGCTTAATCCGCTCCAATTTTACTTGGATGCGGTCAAGGTAATCCTCGGGCACAAACCGATCACGCATGGCCCGTTTAAGTTGGCCCCATGTGCGAATTGGGTCCTCGCCTTGATACGCCCTATCCTCTTTCTCTTCTTGCCACCATGAGTAGGCAAAATCGGTGAATCGAATGGTGGCGATCGCCACTCGTTGGTGATCCGGATAGTCGTAATATTCAAAGACCGCCTCGGTCTTAGCCTCCCAATCAAGGTAGGCCTCAACATCCGAGGTCCCGGCAAAAGGTTCCACTGTGAGTCTAATGCTGTGGTGGTGGTCCCTTGGTTGTTCCATGGGAGGATTAAGACCGTGGTCATTCTCCCGGTCGCGGAACCGAACCTCTTCCCGCGGCGCGAATGGATCCGGAGGATTGCGCCGCGGTCCAAGGGGAGCCGCGAGCGGCCCTCGGTGTTGTCGGTGCCGAGGCTGCCGCTCCTCGGGTTCGGGGAGGACAGCCGGTGGCCTCCGAGGGGGAGGGAGAATAGCCTCTAATCTCAGAGACTTCTCCTTCGAAAGGACGGGCTTCTTTTGCTCCAGGGCCTCATGATGAGTTCCTGAATATTGTCCCTCCTCGAATTGAGGGCTCGGCGAATGCTCTTGCCGTGGAGACAAGCTAAGGTGTTGCTCGATCTTATCATCCATGAGCCGGAGCAGCTCGTCTCGGGACTTCTCATAAGTTTCCCGAACGTCTGCTCGGGCATCCTCTCGGACCTCTCGTAAGAGGCCGCGTAGCACCTTCCATGAGAAGGTGTTATCCGCCTCCTCGGTATCGTCGGGAAGATTCTTGCTTTTTGGTGGATCCTGAGACATGATTAGGAAAACAAACACGGAACTCGGTGAAGGTTAGATAAATCCAAAGACCCACTTGTGTTTGACTCGAAAAACTTATTTTTTTTTTTGTTCTTTTCTTTTTCTTCAGAAAGCGATCAAATGGGGAGGACTGACTCGTGTTTAGACTCGATTTTATGTGGCTCTCGAACACACACACTCGACTTTAGGATTGTTTATTTTGCCACCAAAAATCCTTAACACAACTCTTTCCTCCACTCGCTCGAGTGAGAGCGACAACAACCGGAAATCAAAACAAGCGACCGGAGCTTGTGGGCGAGTGTTTACTAGCTCCACAAGTCGGGAATCCCGTTGCTCGGGGTTAGGATTAAATCGAGGCAAGAAAAGGCCAATAAGAAAACTCGTCTTGGTTGGCCCCTTTTCGAATTTTGCTTGTTCGACCTTCTTCGCAATTTTTTTTTTTTTGAAACGAGAGATACTATCTCTCTTTTGGTTTTCTTTTGCTAGGAGAAGTACTACTTCTCCATGTTTTTTTTTTGAACAAGAGTTACTAACTCCTTTTTTGTGTTCTTTCTTTGACCGAGAGAAGGTTTCCTTCTCTTTGTCGGTTTCTCTTTTTGAACAAGATGAGCACACTTAAAGACTTTGTGCCTCGTCAAGATCAAGCTCCCGAAGGTCGAAGAAAAAGGGTCGGCCAAGATGAAGGGGTCGACACGAGGGTGGTACAAAAGGGATAGGCTCGTTTTTTTTGAAGAGATTGAAATCGGTCAAGGCAAAGGAAGGGAAAAACGAGGCTAGATTGGAGGGGGGAAGTAGAAAAGGGATTCGAGCAATTGAAAACCTGACTCGTAGGGTAGTAATTCGTACCCCCACAACTTGAGAAACTCAAGCCGACAGGCTCTGATACCAGATGATGTGATCTCACTTCCAGGATCGGTCGGATTCGGGTTCGACTGAGCGTTTTGTGGAGGTGTTCGTGTAAGGAATGAGTAAGAAACTCAAACTGGATTTTTGTATTGAAAATAGATGGCAAAGTGGCGTTACAATCTGGAGAAGAGGCATTTTTGTGGAACAAAAAGAATGGAAATGAAAACAAGAAATCAAGTGAGGTAATCGAGAGCTAGAAGCCAACGAGGTGTAGGTTCCCTCGGCCCTTTCTCCCTTGAGGAGAAGAGACCGAAAGAGTAAGGGCTAAAAGCTCTCTTTACTCAATTTCAATCTACCAAAATATGAAGGCCTCCTTGTGCTTATATAGGGACGAATAGGGGGAGGGGGCGGCGCACTTGGAGTGCACACCAAGCTTCATAAGGAGGTGGATAAGAGTGGGCGCCAAGCTTCATAAGGTGTTGGGACGCTATCAAGAACGCTTGCGTACTTTTTAGTGTTCCACACAACCGTCCCTTAGTTTTGATATGACAAACTCACTTTGATTCTAATAAAGTTGTCCAAGTGTTTAGGAACGCCAGTGATCAAAAGGACAACAAGTGTGTATGGGCGTCCCATAAGCTCAGGGACGCTAGCTAACAGGAAGTAAGGACCAGCTAGAGACTACTTGAGCAAGGACGGAGTCCCAAGCAAGTAGGAACGCAAGAAAGGAGTCCTTACTCACTAGCCGACAGCATGACATCACTCGACAATGTTTGATCATCCAAGGACACGTGGAGACCGATCCTGTAGCGGAGTCCAACACTACGTGGCGGACGATCCTGTTACAGAGTCCATCAACACGTGGCGGCCGATCTTGTAGCGGAGTTCATCATACACAGCTGGATACAGGAAGCTTCCTCATCACCGCCCTACTACGTGGAGGAAGATCCTGTAGCCACGTCCACGAAGGGCATGATCGTCCCAGAGAAATGACGCCCTTCCCCAAGTCCTATAAATAGCCCCAAGGCATTTATTGTGACGCTAACGCTTTCAGGAATATTCAGAGAGAATCAGAGAGAAAGCGACTCACTCAAGAACACGAAGAACTAAATCAAGAACAGTGCTAGAACTTGTGTTAGATCGAGTGAGACTTGTAACCAAATCACAAAAACAGTTTGTAAGAGAAAACCCAAAAAGAGAAAAAGAGAGTTCTGCGAAGTACTGCAGAACGTAGGAATAGAGTCCTTTGATAGATTGAACTCGCTTAAGTTGTAGGCTTAGAGGAGTCCTTTACTAGTGGACTTAGGGAAAAGCTAAGTGCCAGAGAACTGTAAAGACTCGCCAGTACAACTGTGAGGACGTTCAATATAAAGGAAAGAACTATTCAAAAATCCTCCAAGGAGGTAGAGGTTTACACTCAAGGACTACTTGGTCTTGAGTGGTTCCTCTATAATTCACTGCGTTCATTACTTACCTGTTTAGTACTTATTTTCCGCTGCATTACTCAAGGACGCCCTTACTCCTCGTAGGGACGCCTAACCTAAGGACGCCTTTACCAAAGTAAAGGACGTCCCTCAGTACTAACGATCCAACATAAGGAGGTGGAGAAGAGTGGGCGCCAAGCTTAAAGAGGAGGTGTAAGAAGAGTGGGCGCCAAGCTTCATGAGGAGGTGGAGAAGAGTGGGCGCCAAGCATCAAGAAGAGGTGTGAGAAGAGTGGCGGCGAAGCAATCTCCCAAGTGGGCTTTGAATGGCCTTCTTCCAAGCGGGCTTCGGGCCTAGTGGAGCTTACACTTGGGCTAATCATTTGTCGGAAAATAAAGCTTCTAATAGGCTTAATGGACCAGGCGTGTGGCACCACAAGTCGGGCCCAAAGTTGCTCTTGCAACAGCTTAGCTCGTCGCCTCGTCATGGGCCCGAGAATTGGGCTTGATCCTTCCATAGGCGTGGCCCTAGATGTAGCCGTCCTCATGGCGGGTTGTGTCCGACCTAATGGCGGGTGGCCTCGGGAGTGCCTCGGAGAGGCACCGGCCTGCGCCTCGGGCCGTGCCTTAACGCCGCCCGCGGGGTGCCTTGTGGTGGCACTGGGCGCACCGGCGCCGCTTGCGGGGTGAGGCCCCGAAGGGGCACCGGGAGGCACCGGGGCGCGGGTGCCTGGATGTGGGCCGGGAGGCACCATGGTGTCGGTGCCTTGTGGTGAACCCAGAGGCACCGTGGCGTCAGTGCCTTGATGTGAACCGGGCGCGATCACTTCAAGAAGGGCAGAAAGGGATGAGGGCTTTATCTTTTGAGGCGTTTGGGGAAGAGGGAGGAGTTGGGAGCTGCTCAATCCTTAAGGACGATTGGGCAGGGGCAAGCCTCGTTTTTGGAGGTGGGTTGGACGGGCCTCTTGTGGAGGGGATAGGCTTTGACTTAGCCTTTTTAAGAGGGCGTTTGTCATGGCGTTTTTTAGAGCGTCGCTTGGACAAGTTTTTGGGGAACTTGTCCATTATTTGGGGTTCTTTTGTGGAGGAGGCGGGATTAGATGTTTTGGAGAGGGGGGACGGAGAAGGTGCAGGCCTTTTGGCGGGCAGGATTTTCTTGGAGGGAATTTGAGGAGGTGGGGGAGAACGACTTGGCAACCGGTTCCCTAACATACGGAAGGCCGGGGAGTTCTCTGGGTACATTGGAAAGTCGGGTAAGACGGCGTTGTGGAGGTCAGGAATAAGGTCAAGGAGAGTAGAGAGATTCTCACCACCATATTGAGAAAAGAAGAGCACGTCCTCCATTCTTCCTGGCAAATCTTTGTAGTTGTTTTTGTGAAGGCTTTGAAGAACAAATCTGTTAAGGAACCTCTCATAGTTCTTGCTCCTTTGAGCGTCATTCCTAACATCCTCCTTGTTCATTCGTTCCCTTATCAATTTGTAAAGAGTCTTTGGCTTCTTGTTGATGAAGTCCACCAAAGACTCATCCAGAACGATATGCATGGGCTTCTCTATCGCGTGGGACTTGACCAACTTTCTCTTCTTTCCGCCGGCAAATGATCCGGCTACGTTCCTCAGAAGAGAAGAGATGATTCTGATTGTTCTAGAGAGAGAAACTCGTCGGAAGTTTTTAGAGAGAGGGCAGAGCAATTTGAGAGTAGGGAAGTTGTTGAGCGTAATAAATGAATGATGGAGACTGTTGAGGCCTTATATAGAGGAAGTGGTGGCACACTTGGTAGATAATACTGAATTCCTGTGCAACACGTGGCAAAACTTCCCCCTTAAGAATTGAGCGGTTACAACTGTCTCTGTTCAAACGTTCAAAAATTCAAATCTCATGACGCTTCAACTTCTTCTCAAATCTGAACTGGCGTCCGTCACTGAACAAGACTGGCGTCCTCTCTGACTTAACACAATTACCTCTTTCGCAAACCAAGAACCTGAGCAAACGTCCCTGTGATCACCTTGCGAACCATTTGAGAACAAAGCAAGTACGTCCAGTAAAAGAAAATGTGAAGCTCATAGGACGCTTTTTCAAAGTTCTCAGCTAGGGTAAGCCCATCATTTCGGCTTATGATGTGCGTTGGGTGATCAGGGATACTCTTTTCAAGATAAATAGAGAAATTGAATGGCGTTCCAAAGTAGCAAACATATAAAGTTTTAGACTAGCGTCCTTGCAAATATGAATTCAATGCATAATAGTCCTTAAACACTTAGAATCTACTAAACATAGCCAATCATTGAGGGAATAGTAGAACGGGACTTGCTACTTAAAAGTTATCATCCCCAAGAGCAACCTGAGATGTTCAAAGGGACGTCTATCAAGCGCCTTGGTGAAAATATCAGCTATCTGGTCCTCAGTCCTTACATGCCCCATACTAATAAGTCCTAGTTCAACATTATCACGCAAGAAATGATGTCTTATGTGAATATGCTCTGTTCGTGAATGAAAAACAAGATTCTTAGCAATTTCAATAGCACTTGTATTATCACAAAGAATGGGAATAGTTTCAAGAGTGATACCGTAGTCCTCAAGTTGATATTTGATCCAAATAACCTGTGAACAACACGAAGCAGCAGCAACGTACTCCGCTTCCGCAGTTGAAAGCACCAAAGAGTTCTATTTCTTTGATCCCCATGATACTAAGCATGAACCAAGGAACTTTGCCATTCCCGAAGTGCTTTTCCTATCTATCACATGACCAGCATAATCAACGTCCGAGTACCAACAAGCTTGAAGGACGTCTTCCTCGGGTACCAAAGGTAGAGATCGTTGCGTCCTTTAAGATAGCGAAAGATTCCCTTGACTTCTTGCATGTGGGACTCCTTTGGACTCGCTTGGAAGCGTGCACACAAGCAAACGGCAAACATGATGTCGGGACGGCTTGCGGTCAAATAGAGTAAAGAGCCAATCATTCCTCTGTAAATCTTTTGATCAACGTCCTTCCCTTGTTCATCTGCATAAAGACGCGAGTTGTGAGAACAAGGAGTAGCCATAGGCTTGGACGTGTTCATCCCATATTTCTCAAGCATCTCACAGACGTACTTCTGTTAATGAATGTGTGTCCCTTCCTTGAGTTGGTTGATTTGAAGTCCCAGGAAGAAGTTGAGTTCTCCAATTAGGGACATTTCAAACTCACTACTCATCAAGAACTTGAACTCATCTACAAGTTTCATGTTAGTACTACCAAAGACTATGTCATCAACATAGACTTGGGCAATCAAAATGTCCTTGTGAACTTTCTTAATGAACAAAGTTTTATCAATTGGACCTCTTGTGTAACCATTAGACAAAAGAAAGGACGCCAACCTGTCGTACCATGCAAGAGGAGCTTGCTTGAGTCCATAGAGAGCTTTGTCTAAGTAGTACACATGATCTGGGTGAGAGGCGTCCTCGAAGCCAGGGGCTGAGCAACATACACTTCCTCCTTGAGTTTTCCATTGAGAAAGGCTGTCTTGAGGTCCATCTGAAATAACTTGAATCCCTTGTGAGTGGCAAAGGCAATAAGGAGACGGACGGCCTCAATTCTAGCAAGAGGAGCAAAGGTCTCATCATAGTCAATGCCTTCCTCTTGCTTGAATCCTTGAGCCACCAGCCTTGCCTTGTTCCTTGACACGCGTCCACTTTCATCAAGTTTGTTTCGAAACACCCAGCGCGTCCCGATGATGTTTTTTCCTTTGGGACGAGGGACGAGGGTCCAAACTTTGTTCCTTTCAAACTGATTGAGTTCTTCTTGCATTGCTTGAATCCAGTCAGCGTCCTAGAGTGCTTCCTTAATGTTCTTAGGTTCCACCATAGACACAAAGGAATTGAAAGCACAAAAAGCCAAATTTGCACTCTAGGACTTGCTTGCAGCTGACCTTGTTTGAACTCCTTGAAAGATATCTGAGACAATCTGAGTTGTTGGGTGATCCCTAGAGAAGCGGGACTCCCTTTGGAATAATTGAGCAAACCTTGGATCAATCTCACCATCAGAATCATCACTATCATCTTGAGCATTGTTGAAGGTTTTCTTGAACAAATAAATTTGTAGTCAAGACCCCGCTGAGTATAGCGAAGTCAGGATCGTCCACGGGAGTGAGAGTAGTGCTAAGAATAGTCGAAAAACTACGAAAAGAGCAAAAGAAACAAGAACAGAACAACTCAGGATCGACCTTAGGAGGGTCGATCTCGAGCCTAAGGGGGTCGATCCTGAGATCCAATTATCACGAAAGCACACAAAACACACAAGTAATGGTTCGAGGACGACGATGGGGGTCGTAATCAAAGCAAAGACACGTATTTCAATCAATATAAAAGGCAAATCCTAGGGCTAGGGCTACCACAACAACAACCATACATGCTTTCAACAAGAATTCACAACTATCATGCCATCTAGATCATAGAAAAGTTAACTTTCGCAAACAATTCAAGTTATTCAACCAACTTTCGCAAATCAAACAACTTTCTACCTATCCTTCAACCTAGGAATATCAACTTTCGCAAATAATCCTATTAAATATAATCAAGCAACTAAATTTTCACTTTCGCTAGGGTTAATTACAAGACATGCCTCAATTTTCACCAAGGATTAAGCACAAGATAGGTTAGATATGATCATCAAGCATTCAAGTCATGAATTCAAGTTTTAAACATGCATGATTGTGTTGGGTTTTTGCCCAACCCTAGAACTTAAGAGGACTACTCACACATAGCAAAGAGAAACAAGGAAGAAGAAGAAGAAGTCATGATCAAAACCAAACTAGAATTCAAATTATACACAAAAGATCAATCTTACAAATCTCAAACTTGCTCTCCAAGTCTTCTTCCTAGCTCTCCAAGTCTTGATTGATTAATTGATTCCCCCCCAAGGGATGAATTAATTAAAACTAAAGGGTTCAACCTCCTTTTATAGAAGAAAAGGAGTCCTAATCTAACTAGGAAACACAAAGAAACAACCTTCCTTAAATACAAATTAGGAAACTCTTCAATAAATCTGGAAATAAGAGAGTCGGTGCCAAGGATCGACCCAAAATAGGGTCGATCTCGACCCCCCTCAGGGTCGATCCTGAGAGTGGATTTTCAGCTTCATCACACTTCTTGACTTGGCTCGAGCTCGACCCTTCCTAGCTCGATCCTGGGGTCGATTTCTTCACTTTTCCTCTTGATTTTGCTCCTCTTAGTTCTTCTCCTTAGCTTGTCCACTTGAGATCTTCCTCCTAGCTTGTCCATCCTCTCTTAGCATTGCTCCAAACTCTTCTTCAAGCTCCAAAACACCTACAAAACAACACAAATATGCGTAGTTTCCGAATCTCAAAGAAATACGAAAACACATGCAAAAAGACTCAAAAACACAAGACTCAAGCACAAGACACAACTCAAACTAACCTATCTAGACCTTAGAAATCTACCTAAAAAGCGGACATCAAGCATCGTCCTCAGTGTGTTCCCACTCAGAGAGAGCGTCCACACCATGACGTTGCTCACCTTGTTGACTTGATTCGGCCACATCTTGCTGAACTGGGGATTCACTCGAGAGGGAACTCCTTGATCAACACTAGGAGCGTCCACTGAGACTTCTTCTGAATTTGCGTTGTGAAATGTGATCATGCCCCGTGCTCCGAGAAGCGCGCCCGAGTTCGAGAGGGTTGGCGCCGGGTGCCCCGCTCACGCGGCCTTCGGCGCCGGTGCCTCGCGTTGGCACCGAAGCCGCGGCGCCGGTGCCTTCCGATAGCGCGCGCGCCTAAGGGCGGGAGCCGCTTCTGGGCCTCCTATTAGCCCGCGTCCCGAGCTTTCAAGACAAGCCTATCTTGGAGTGAAGTCCACAAGCTCCCATGCAAGACAAAGCGGGCTCGTCCACAACTTTCAAGACAAGAAACTTGGGCCCAAGCCCACTCGTCCCTCCTATGCTCCAAGCCATGCCGCCATTCCACCTCCTCAACCATTCCTTGACGGCAAAGTTTGAGCCTTGAAGATCGGATGACTTCCGCGCCAAGCAACCGCCATCAATGTTTTCGCCTTGGAGCCGAAGTCTTAGCTTAAGAATTCCCTCATTTTTCCCTATAAATAAAGAGGGGATGTAATAGAATTTACAGTGTTGTTTTGAACTTGAACTTACTAAGAGACTTTTGTCCTAGTTAGGTTTCGGGCTTTCCGGGCTTGTGGGACTCAAGCCGTAGGGCTCTCGTGAGACGCGAGAGCCGGGCGGCGGGCTACGTTTCGTGAGACTCGAGCCATGGCTCCGCCGTTCTTATTTTTCTACCAAACCCCGGCCTTCGGGTAACCGAGGGCTCGGAGGGCGGATTGGCTCGTGAGACTCGAGCCTCGCCTTCCCTCCTTAGGCGTCCTAGCTTGGATCCTTCCGAGCGAGGCACCTACCTATCCTAGGGCCGCTTGGGTTGTTAGGTTCGGTTCCGCACCCCTTGTATCCCTTAATCGACCCCTCTCGGTGAGTGGACCGAAGTGAGGGCTCGACTACTTATCCCACTTTAATGAAAATCCCACAAAAGAGTTTGTTTTCTCCAAAATTCCCACACGTATGAAAAGTTGCATTTTCAATCTAATTCCGCGAATTTGAGCAAGAACTCTCGTCCAAGCCATTTTTAAGAAGCCCATGAACTCCCTCGAGCCAGAATCGATTCCGAACCTAAGGCGAATCACATCATCTGGTATCAGAGCCTTTCGAGGCGGGTTCAGTAAGTTTTGAATTTGTAAATTGCATTTTCATGTTACTTTCATATATGCTCAAAACCGTTTTAAACCTCTTTTGGCCAACCGAGACCCGAGCCAACTCGAGACCTCACCGTGACTCGGCCACAACCTTAGGGACTTAAAAGGGTCCGAGAAAAAAATTCCAAAGTGGCGTGGAGAAAATTTCTAACCCTTCCCATGTTCTTTACCCACGCCTAAGCTTCACCTTCTACACCCGAAAAATTGGCGAAATTTTATGAAGGGAGAAATTAAATTTCTTTGAGCCAACTTAACAAACTTTCGAGACTTGGAATCCAAGCAAGCTCAAGGGGCCACGTTTTTCTCTCAAATCCAAAACCGAGCTAGCTGCAGTGGTGAATGGTTTTTACCTATCATTAAGTTCCGAGATTCACCTAGCTAATTCACTAGCTTGGAGTCCAAGGCTTAATCCCATTGAAAGAGAGTAATGGGGGCGTCAACATGGGAGATACCATCCTCTCCTATTCCCACAACATTCATGCGTGGAGATTTAAGAGGGAGAAGCTCATTAGGTGCCCGCCATTAACCAACTTCACTTCCATTATGAAGCCACTTCATTTAAACCTACACCCTTCCATCTTTCGACCTTGGTGTGCAAGCTAAGGAGGGGTCTTGATGAGGGTACTTCATGGCCGCCACCCCCTCCTATTCTCCCTCATAATCACTAGCTTGGGGTCTAAGCACCTAGTCGACTACCAAGCCAAATACACCTATAAATACAAAGCCTCACTTCATTGTTGTTGTCTTCCAAAACCAAGGAGAATTTGAGAGCTTTGCCTAGTCCATTCCAGCCGTTTAAGTGGTGTGTTTAGCTCCTCCCAACTTCCAAAATTTAGTAAGAACGAGAGTGAGCCATCCATTCCCGAGTTTAGAAGGTCATTGGCAAAGAACTTCGGGAAACAAACTCTTCCTTTCTCGTTCAACGTTTCAAGAATCAAACCAAGTAAGTAACGACTTCTCTACACCTTGTCGTCTTCATCCGGAGGTGGGTAAGGGGAGTTTTTGTAGGGTTGCATCCCTTCCAATCCTAGGGGCGTCTTAGCCCCGAACGAATGGGAAAACCGAACCTAAATCGTGTTTTTGGCAAAGTTCTCCAACCTAAAACCGAAAGCCCCAAAGCCAACGCCTATGAGCAATGAAAGTTTCCATAAAATGTGATTTGCATGTTTAATTACTCATGATGCTTGGGTTAAAAGCCAAATGGGGCAGACAAGAGACACGAGACGTGATTCTCAAGTCTCAAAATTGGGGTGGCGCCCATAGGCTTCAAAAACAAGAATGGGGTCTTGCAAATCGTCAAAAAAAAAGAAGAGATGAGCTTGGATGCAAGCTCGGCTGACTCTAAGAGAAGATTCGAGTGTGGGGCATGTCAAAAAAAAAACGACAGGGAAATCGAGCCCAAAGTTAATCCGGGTCGAATATGAATCTTACCAAGACCTTGTGCGTTTTCTGTGGAATTTTTCAGGAATTGTTATGGCTTCAAAGATGATGATGAGCGTGAGAAAGAGCGCCTCAAGCCATGCCTTGGCTGGCCCGCGTCGAGTGTGCGGAATGGTGCCTCACAAGGAAGATATTGTGTTCATCGATCTTGTAAGCGATGACGAGCTCGAGGTGACGACAAAGGCTGCGAGTGAGCCAAGTGTGAACCAAACGCTCACTCGTGACGAAGATGTGAAGGCTGACGTGAGCTCCGGAGAGGAAACGGACCCGAGCATCAACACCGGCAATGGGTCGGACGACTCTAGCTCGATCAACTCTGGTTCGAGCGACGAGTCGGACGGCTACGAGTCGGGTCCGTACATGTCCACCGACGGGGAAGACACTTATGTGGATATCATGGATGATGATGCTCCCGTCGGAGGAATGGAGGGTTCAGCCGAAGAACATTTTGAACCACTTCAAGTGGTGTATCCGGAGGAAGACGAGGTCGAAGTCGAGAATCTGAACGAAGGTTTCCCCGAGTGGGAGGCTAATGAGTGGTTCGAGCTTGACGAGCTCCTTAACCAGCTCGACGAGCCTATGGAGGAAGGGGAAGTCACCGATGAACGGGATGATGTAGGTGACGTCCTCATGAGCGAAGACGAGGCTGACTTCGACGGGCAAAAGTACAATCTATTCTATTGCCGGGCCCTTGTGTTGGGCGTGGACTGCCTAGTTAACATAGACGGGGGAAGCGCCACCAATCTTGTCTCCGAAGATGTTCAAAAATAGGCCGGTCTTCGGCTACAACGACGCACCAAGCCATACACACTCCGGTGGCCCGGTGATGAGGATGCTTTACACGTAACTCATTTCGTGTATGTGCCGCTCGTTATCAGAGGCTACCACGACCTAATTCGGTGCGACGTCGTGTTGATGAAGACGGCGCATATCATTTTGGGACGGCCATGGCAATGGCTGCGGTGTGTACACCACGACGGACGGCTGAACACACATATGTTCGGGCATGAGGATCAAATGTTTTGCTTAACACCGTTGGAGGCCGAGGAAGTGGGTCCGCTTCTCAAACGCGGGCCCGCGCGCCTTAGTCATTTTGCCTCCGCCACCCCCATGCACCAACCCAAGGATTCGAGGTCGAATCCTCTTCAAGGGGGGGTGGATGATGTGATCATGCCCCGTGCTCCGAGAGGCGCGCCCGAGTTCGAGAGGGTCGGCGCCGGGTGCCCTGCTCACGCGGCCTTCGGCGCCGGTGCCTTCCGAGAGCGCGCGCGCCTAAGGGCGGGAGCCGCTTCTGGGCCTCCTATTAGCCCGCGTCCCGAGCTTTCAAGACAAGCCTATCTTGGAGTGAAGTCCACAAGCTCCTATGCAAGACAAAGAGGGCTCGTCCACAACTTTCAAGACAAGAAACTTGGGCCCAAGCCCAATCTTCCCTCCTATGCTCCAAGCCATGCCGCCATTCCACCTCCTCAACCATTCCTTGACGGCAAAATTTTGAGCCTTGAAGATCGGATGACTTCCGCGCCAAGCAACCGCCATCAATGTTTTCGCCTTGGAGCCGAAGTCTTAGCTTAAGAATTCCCTCATTTTTCCCTATAAATAAAGAGGGGATGTAATAGAATTTACAGTGTTGTTTTGAGCTTGAACTTACTAAGAGACTTTTGTCCTAGTTAGGTTTCGGGCTTTCCCGGCTTGTGGGACTCAAGCCGTAGGGCTCTCGTGAGACACGAGAGCCGGGCGGCGGGCTACGGTTCGTGAGACTCAAGCCATGGCTCCGCCGTTCTTATTTTTCTACCAAACCCCGGCCTTCGGGTAACCGAGGGCTCGGAGGGCGGATTGGCTCGAGAGACTCGAGCCTCGCCTTCCCTCCTTAGGCGTCCTAGCTTGGATCTTTCCGAGCGAGGCGCCTACCTATCCTAGGGCCGCTTGGTTTGTTAGGGTTCGGTTCCGCACCCCTTTTATCCCTTAGTCGACCCCTCTCGGTGAGTGGACCGAAGTGAGGGCTCGACTACTTATCCTACTTTAATGAAAATCCCACCAAAGAGTTTGTTTTCTCCAAAATTCCCACACGTATGAAAAGTTGCATTTTCGATCTAATTCCGCGAATTTGAGCAAGAACTCTCGTCCAAGCCATTTTTAAGAAGCCCATGAACTCCCTCGAGCCAGAATCGAGTCCGATCCTAAGGCGAATCACATCACGTTGCCGCCCTTAGGAACATAGTATTTTCCAGAGGACCAAACTTCAACTTCGTCTTCAGAGTCGTCTTGTTGTTGTAAAGAAGAGCGTTCTTTCTTACTTGGTTTTTCTTTGTGAGAAGAACTCTCTTTGAACACAACATGAATACTCTCCTCAAGCTTAAGAGTCCTTTTGTTGAAAACTCTATATGCTTTGGTTGTGAGGGAGTGCCCAAGAAATATGGCTTCATCACTCCTTGCGTCAAACTTTCGAAGTCTTTCTTTGTCGTTGTTGTGAACAAAGCACTTGTATCCAAACACTTTGAGATAATCAATGCGAGGTTTCCTTCCATTCAACAACTCATAGGACGTCTTCTTCAGCAGAGGACGGATCATGGCACGATTGATGATGTAGCATGCAGTAGAAATAGCTTCCGCCCAGAAGTACTTGGGGACGCTATTCGCTAGTTGCATAGTCCTGCCATATCCTTCAGCGACCGACACAATTGCCGATCGTGCTTCTGACTCGCTTTTCGGGAGCTACGCTTATCGGATTCGGACGATCCACATATCACTGGAAAGAGGAGGAGATAAGCTACAAATTATTTTCAGAGGTCAAGCCCAGAATCGTGCTCGAAAGATGACGAAAAGGCATTCCAATGATGCTGCAGTGCGCAAGGTGCGTACAGCAGACCGAGTCTACTTCAAACGACTCGTTCAGGAGATATGAGCATCGAGAAGTTGCGAACTTTATATGGATGAAAAGCTGAAGAAGTCATCTACAACTTCACTGTTGACATCGACAACAGACGAGCGCTCGAACGGGTCCAAAATCGCAGTTCAAGGCAGGCAGTCCCGTGCCCGTGACAGATTCAGTCCTCTGAGTTGCGAGGGCTCGTTCGGGAGCTACGGACATCCAATCGAGACAAATCAAGATGTTCTGGAAAGCTGACAAGGAGTACTGCGTTTTGCTTTCAGAAGTCAAAGCAAGAATCCTGCTCGAAGTCCGTCGAAACTGGGCACGAATAGTGCAGTCCAGAAATCAAGCCAAAGGTTTGAAGGACCAATCGATGTCCTTGACCGTTGTGCAAATCATCAAGACACCGCTTCAAGATTTGGTAAGAACCGCTGACCTGCGCTTTCAATCTTGAATTCATGTTGATAGACCACGAACGTCTGCACGGACGATAGAGTGTTCGAACAGCAAGACCCCTTTGCTGGGGCAAAACCGCGACCGCGGGTCCCGAGACGCGACCGCGGTTCCGGTCCAGATCGCAAAGCTCCCTCGCTGGGGAAAAATTGCACACGCATCCCTCAATCCGTGAGCACGGAATCACAGCAGGGGCAGTTCGAGACGAAGATGACAAACCACCACCGTGACCCACGCAGGCATGGTCACGGTATCACTGTTGCGCACTCTTCATGAGGCCCTCGCGTGGATGTTGAGTTGTTTGAAAACCTTCGCTTTTTTGTGTCTTTCGTTTTCTTAAATAAAATCCTGCGCAGGAAAATTTTCCTTTTATTTATCGTCTTGTTTTCTTAAAATCTCAACGAATGACGTGCTTAAGGGTAAACGCAACGTTAGTTCATCACACTAGCGATGTGATGAACTAATTCTAGGACTCCTCAACTTTCTCAAGATCAATTCTGGGAAGTCCTTTCACAAGATTTCTTTGGTGTAGCTTGAGGATTGTACTTAGTCCAGCATGGCCAAGACGGCGATGCCAGAGGTCAGCGTCCTCCTTTGAAACAGATAGACACAACTCAGAAGCAGGCTTGAACTCTTGGTTGAAGATGTAGACATTGTTCTGGCGTACTCCTTTGAGAACAACCTTGTTTGATTTCTTGTTGATAACAAGGCACTCCTTTGAGTCAAATGTGACTAGATTTTCACCTTGATCACACATTTGAGAGACACTCAGGAGATTGAAGTCAAGTCCTTCAACAAGACTCACATTAGATGCTTTGATGGATGAATTTAGAATAGCAGTTCCCGTCCCTTTGATCTTTCCCTTTCCCTTGTTGCCAAACGAGACAGTTCCTCCCGTGGCACAATTTTGGATAGAAGTGAGATGGATCTGGCTTCCTGTCATATGATTTGAGGCGCCACTATCAATGATCCACGGGCGTCCCCTCACTTCCACCTGTCAAAACAGAGTTAGTTTTTGGCGACCCAGGCAAGGTGTTCCTTACCTGGTTCGTTACAATAGAAGAACTCTGGTTCTGGCATATAGTCATTTATATTCACATCATTTGACCTAGCATGCTTTTTAAATGAAGTCCTAGAACGTCTAGGACGCCTAGCATTTTCTTTAGGAACGGACTCAGCATTTTCATTGTTAGCCCTAGCAGCTTTGCCATTTTCAATGTCTTCCTTCAGTTTAACACAATCATATTTAAAATGATCACCTTGTCCACAGTACCAACACGTCCTGTAGTAATTACCAAGGTAATATTTCTTGTTAGGACGTTGGATTTTCTTTTCTTGCATTTTTTGTGAATTGCAAACCTTAGATCCTTCCCCCTTAGCAATTTTCTTATAGATCCTATGACTAGTGGAGTTAGTGTAGTAGTCCTTTTGGCCCTTTTCTCCACTCTCTAGAACTCTAATGCGCTCAAGAAGGTTCTTAGTTTTCTCCCTTTCAAGTTCTAGCTCACAGGTTTTGCTAGCTTCAAAATCACTAGGGAGAGAGTTCTTAGAGTCCGACTCATACCCTAGTCCTCTTCTAGCAGGGACGAAAACTACAGGTTTGACTTCCTCAATAATAGGACTCTTTCCTAAAACTTTAACTTCTTCCCTAAGCTTAGCGTTCTCAAGTTTGAGACACATGACTTTAGTTTTTAGGGATTTGTTTTCTTCACTAGAGGACTCTAGTTGCACTGACATTGTTTCATAGTTCTCACATTCAACTATTATGTTTTCATCCTCAAGTTCATCCAGTCTATGCTTCATAGCAAGGCTTTCTTGCATGATTTTGGCAATAAGTTTGATAAGCTTGGATTTTGAACATTTCTCCAAGGAACTTATCATGGAATCGTGAGTTACCTCTTGTTCATTTTCGGAGGCGTTCTTCTCAACAACTGGAGCGTCCTCCATTTCCATGAGCGCAACATGATCATCATGATCCTCATTATCTGAATCACTGTCGTCCCAAGCACTTGTTGATGCGGACTCAAAGGCATTCAGCAAGGCCTTTATCTTCATTTCCTTTGAAGACAGTCCTGAAGTGCATTTCTTGGCGAAGTGTCCTTTTTTGTTGCACTTGAAACAAGTAAGTTCCTTCATCTCAGCTTCAGTGTACTTGGGACTCTCCTTTTTGTAAGGCATTTTTGTCTTTGAATGAGCTTTGTTCCTTTAAGCCCAAGAACGGAGAGCGTTGAGTAATAAGGCAAGTTCTTCCTCTTCATCAACCTGTTCCTTTGGCTTACTTTGATTTTCTTTCAAAGCTTGAACACGCAAGTTCTCACGATAGTCTCTTGTCTTAGTTTCCATCATCAAGGCAAGTTCTCTTTGCCTACGGAGGTACTCTGTGTACTCAGGTGTAGTTGAAGCCAAAGCGAGATCTGTTTGAGGATTCCGTCCTAGTTCAGCCATGTCTTTGTTCCTCCTTGCTTCATACTGACTCAGCTTCCCATAGATCTCTTCCATCTCAAGAGCCTTGTTGCCCTGGTTCTCCTTGAATGTAGTCCTGTCAAAGTTCCATACTCTTGTTAACCCATCAATTAACACTTGAACTTTGTTCCTCATGGAGATTTCTGCATCTGGGATTCCCAAATTCTTCAATTTGGTGACAAGAGCTTCAAAACGGAAGGAGTAGTCCTTGACCGTTTCATTTGGCAGCATTCGGAACGAGTAGAAGTCTCTCTTCACTTCTAGCTGAACGTCCTCCTTCATCTCAGTAGTCCCTACGTGGTACTTCTCAAGAGCTTCCTACTGTTGTTTAGCTGTGGGCAAGTTGCTAACTCTGGTGGCGTCCCTTTCGCAGAGGGACGTCTGAAGGAAGCATATCGCCTTAGCATTTGTCTCCATCAGCTTGAATTCGTCGGGACCCCATTGTTCCTCTTTGTCTACTTTGTCAGTAGGGACTTTGACATCAACAAACTTGATCACTCTCCAGCACTGGTAGTTCTGACTCCTTACAAAGTTCTCAAATCTGATTTTCCAGCGATTGAAGTTGCCGTCCGTCAGGTGCGGAGGCTTCACGCTAGAGATTCCAATCGGTTCCATGTCCATTTTCAATTGCAACTCAACAAAAATCTAGAGCGCCTGCTCTAATACCAATTGTTGGATCGTTAGTATGAGCGGGGACGTCCTTTACGTGGGTAAAGGCGTCCTTGTGTGAGGCGTCCTTACTAAGTATAAGGGCGTCCTTTAGTTGTGCAGCGGAAATATGAAACTAAACAGGTGAACTTGACAAGTATGGAACACAGGATTTATAGAGGAACCACTCAAGACCAAGTAGTCCTTGAGTGTAAACCTCTACCTCCTTGGAGGATTTTTGAATAGATTTTTCCTTTCTTATTAAGCGTCCTTACAGTTGTACTGGCGAGTTCTTTACACTTTTCTGGCACTTAGAGTACGTCTTAAGTCCACTAGTAAAGGACTCCTTTAAGCCTACAACTTAAGCGAGCTTAATCTTCTAAATGACTCTATCCCAACGTCCTACAGTACGTCGTAGGACTTCTCTCTTTTTCTTTTGGTTTTCTGGTTTACAAACAGTTTGTGATTTGGGTTACAATTTTCACTCGATCAAACACTAAGTCTAGAGGAGTTCTAAGCTTATTCTTCGTGTTCTTGATCGAGGTCGCTTTCTCTCTGATTCTCTAAATATTCTTTGAAAGCATTGGCGTCACAATAAATGCCTTGGGGCTATTTATAGGACTTGGGAAGGGCGTCATTTCTCTGGGACGATCAACTCCTTCGGGGACGTGGCTACAGGATCTTCCTCCACGTGGTATGGCAATGATGAGGGAAGCTTCCTGTATCCAGCTGTGTGTGATGGACTCCGCTACAGGATCTGCCTCCACGTGGTGATGAACTCTGCTACAGGATCGGCCTCCTCGTGTCCCGGATGATCAAATGTTGTCGAGTGATGTCATCCTATCGGCTGATGAGTAAGGACGCTCTGAGAGTTGAAGCTCGCATTCCTACTTGCTTGGGACTGGGTCCTTGCTCAAGTAGTCACTTTGCTGGACCTTACTTCCTAGTAGCTAGCGTCCCTTGGCCTCAGGGACGTCCACACACTTGTTGTCCTTTTTGTCACTTGCGTTCCTAAACACTTGGACAAATTTATTAAAATCAAAGTGAGTTTGTCATATCAAAACTAAGGGACGGTTGTGTGGGCAAACTAACAAGCTCGCAAACGTTTTTGATAGCGTCCCAACACCATGACCCAAAAGCCCGAATCAGAAATTGGGCGTCTTCTTGCAACCATAGATATCCGAGTTAAGTTTTTCGGAACAGACTTATCACCATCTTCTAAAATATATTTTGGTGGGAATTTTTTAATGCACGCAAATTTTAATTTATCGGTGTTTAGTCACCATTTAGTCTCTAATTGCATAGATCGGTATTTTGTATACTGTGCATTTGGCGACCAAATGGTCGCTAATTAGCTAGGCCAAATTTTTATATTACGGAATTGGTGACCAAATGGTCTCTAAATCTACAAGTCAATTTTTTATATTAAGATTTAGGCGACCAAGTGGTCGCTAATTCCCCAAATTAAATCGTATTTTTTCTTATGTCTAGTCTTTTGGTATACTTGTTTTCATTATATGTGATAATATATGACATACAAGGTTGTGCTTATATTGATGGCATTAACGTTATAATTTTGAGTAGAGTGAAACGTATTAAGCTACTACATGGAAGCAAATTGGCGACCACTTGGAAGCCAATTACCAAAGGTTATGTAATTAGCTACCATATGGACGCTACTTTGCTACCATATGGAAGCTAATTCCTCCAATTTAATCGTAAGATGGGGTATTTTTCATATGTGTTATGATCTCATTGATGTCTCTCATTTTGGAGGTGTTTTAGTAGTTGATTTCCTTTGTAAATATGTGTTTTTCATTCCCTTCTTTGTTAGTTTCGTTTCCTTTTTAGCTTAGTTCCCGGTTTTCTTCCAGAGTCGGAAACTATGCGAGTTTGTTTGTTTTTGTAGGTAAAATGGCAAGAATGAGGACGATTTCGAGGAGCTAAGGAAGGAGCCAAGTCAAGGAGTGCAAGAGTCAAGCTAAGAATGAAGTGGAACCAAAGGAAACCAAGGAAGAAGGCAAGGATCGAGGCCCAGGACCGAGATACACCAAGTCGGGCCCGAGATCGAGCGTCCAGTGAACGGGACCGACGTTCCCAACGTCGGGCCCGAGGTCATCCCGTGTCGGTCCAAGTCGGCGTGTGAAAAGATTGTTCCCCAAGGCATATTTTTAGCAACTTTCCACATTTGCCCCTTTCTAAATTGGGATTCCTTAGTCCCCAATCCAAAGAGAAGGATAAGAGAGGTGATTGGTGATCAAATCAAAGTGTGGAGTGTGAGGGGGACGAGTGGGACACACACACCAAACCCAATTTCACTCTCAAAGGCTCAAGGAAGGCTTGGAGAGCAAGGAGAAGAAGGAAGAAGGAAGAGAAGGAGAGGTCGGTGGAGAAGAGAGGAGGATTTGTGAGTTTTGTACTTTGTTTTGCTTTGATCTAGTGGAATTGAACTTGGATTTTGTAGACACTTTGAGTTTGAATGCAATTGGAGTTTGATTGGATGTTGATGATTGAGTTTTGCTTGATTTCCATTTTGTTTATGCTTTTCTCTTACCATATGGATTAGATTCCATAGTCTTGGGCTATGGGGAAATCCCCTAGCTAGATTTGGGTAGAAAACCCCAATTCCATAGCCTTGAGCGCTTGATTTGTGAATCCTCTCTACATTGAGCTTCAATTCTCTTGTGAAAGCAAGGGATCTAGAGCTTGTGTTTGGTAAGAGTAAGCGAAAGTAGTCTCGATCCCATCACAAGTCTCTAGCATCGAAGGTGAGTGAAAGCTCCCGTGGGTCGAGGTGTAGATTGGAGGGATTTGAGGCGAGCAACCTCGATCTCACTAGAATCAAACACTTATTGGTTGAATTGAGGAAGAATATCCAAGTCTAGTTGGGGGAGGAACCCAAAAACCCAAGACCGATCTACTAGTTTACTAAGACCGAGTTACCCAGAACGTCGGGCCCGACTTGCATCACGTCGGTCCCGTGCAACTCAACCTCGATCCACCATGGGACCGAAGTGACCTGTGTCGGTCCGAGGTGATCCCTTTCGTTTTCCTTCGTTTGTCTTATTTTTCTCCTCTTTTTAGTCTTTTCGGGTACTCTCGTGTGTTCGACACCCTACCTCTTTACTACAAGTGAGGTTCGGTTTTATAAATTTAAATTGTGAGACCCTCCGATTCCCGGAACTCATCAGAATTTTGGCGTCGTTGCCGGGGAGTTCTACTTGTTTGAGGTACCCATCTTTGTTGAGTCTTTGATTTTGGTAGTGATTTGGGTGAGGGACTAGCCCAAACCCCTTGTTTGTTTTGATTTGGTTTTTGTTTGTGTCTTTGATTGTAGGTGCATGCGAGCTAGTTCCGTCCGAGGAACCCTTGAGCTCGACTTTGTGTGTGACCCGGAGAGTATTCTAAGGCAAGCCCGAAAGAAGAAGAGGATGGCGGACCAAGCCCGAGATGAGGAGTTTGAGAGGATGAGAGCCGACATGGCTCGAATGCAAATTGAGATGGCAAATCAAGATGCCGAGGCCCGTAGAGAGAGGGAGCAAAGGATAAGGTTGGAGGGCCAAATCAACACTCAACCCCGGAATGCTAGACAATACATGCATCCGGAGTTGAAGGTCCCGGAGCCGGCCATCGTCTTGCCGGAGGTGTCAAGGAATTTTGAGATAAAAACTCAATTTATCTCACTCATCAAGAGAGAGCAATTCCAAGGGAGGCCGAATGAGTGTCCGATCGAGCATGTGAAGCAATTCAAGGACCTTTGTGAGACCATTTCCACGGATGATGAGACACTTGAGTACGTGCTACTCAAAGCCTTCAAGTGGTCTTTGGGAGGCAAGGCTTTGCATTGGTTGGAGAGTCAAGCACCTCGATCCATCACATCATGGAGGGCCCTAAATGAAGCGTTCTTGATGAAGTTCTTCCCGCCCACCAAGACGACGGAGCTTAGAAGGAAGATTGCTAGCTTCCAACAAGGAGCTCATGAGCCACTTTTCGAGGCATGGGATAGATTCAAAGAGATGTTGAGGGCGTGTCTGACACATGGTCAACAACCCTATGTCCTTCAAGACATCTTCTTCCAAGGGATCAACACCGCCACAAAGGATAAATTGAACCTCCATACCGATTGTTGGTTCATTGACTTGCCGCCGGAGCAAGCATGGGAGTTGTTGGACAAACTCTCGGATTATGAGGCGATGTATGGTACTAGCAATGTGAGCAAGGAAGCTAGAGTCCATGGAGAAGGTCCAAAGAAGCTCTACGATCCCAAAAGTGAAGAGGTGGACAAAGATGTGAAGATCCAATTCTTGGAGGATGAATTGAACAAAATGAGGAGGAAGATGAGTTATGCCCAACAAACCACAAGAGCATGTGAAGAGTGTGGTTCTTTGAAGCATGGAGCACAAGAATGCCCAAATGAGCGCCAAGTTCGATTGGCGGAGCAAATTGAGGAGGCTCATTATGTCCAAAGAAATTTCGGAGGAAGATCCAATTTCAACAATGGAGGAAGGTGGAATCAAGGGCAAGCTAGTGGCTACAACAACAACTTCAACAACAACGAGCCAAGAGCCCAACAACCACCATACCGATCTCCCGGTTTCTATGAGCAAGCACCACCATGGGCTCAAGATTTGAAGAATCAAGTCACCAACATGGAGAGGAAATTTGATGATCAATTCAAGGAGTTAGGTGTTTGGAGAAGGCAAGTGGACAACCAATTTGTTCACATGGCGAATCAACTTCCAAGAGAGGAAGGGAGACTCCCGGGCCGACCCAAGGAGAATCCCCGTGCCCCACAACAACAAAACAAAGTTCGAGCCATAGGATTAAGGAGTGGACGGAGTTTGCCCGAGCCACAAGTTCCAAAATCAAGAGAAGAGAGTCGGACCGAGGTTCCCAGCACCTCGGGCCCGACGTTCCCAGATGTCGATCCTATAGACGGAGGAAGTCCCCTGGAGTGGACCGAGGTTGAACCCAACTCGGGCCCGACTTGCCCTGAAATCGGCCCGACGTGCCCAGAAGTTCTTTGCCCTGGGACCGATGTCCCTGAAGTCGGTCCCGAGGTACTTCCAACGTCGGTCCAAGGTGGAAATGTTGAGAAAGATCGATCCAAGGAGGTTGATCCAAGCAAGAAGCAAGGTGGCACTACTCTTCCATATCCTATGAAGAAGCCCAAGGAGATTGTTGAGGGCAAGTTCAAGCGGTTCTTGAAGCTTTTACAAGGCTTGAACATCACTATTCCATTCACCGATGCTCTAAGTGAGATGCCATCTTATGCAAAGTTCTTGAAGGAAATCTTGAGCAAGAAGAGGTCAATTGTTGAGATGCAAGACGAGGTGAAGATATTGGAGCTACCTCAAAAGCTTGGTGATCCCGGAAGATTTGCCATCACCGTGGGTGTCGGACCAAGGAAGTTTCAAGCATTGTGCGACCTCGGAGCAAGTACAAGTGTTATACCATACACTATATGGAAGTCAACCGCCATGGGACTCATTGCTCCGGTTAACATGAGATTGACCATTGCCGATGGAACATCGATTGAGCCAATTGGAGTGGTGGAAGATTACCCATTGTGTATAGAGGGGCACTATGTACCTACGGACTTCGTTGTGGTGGACATGTTAGAAGTACCGGGTGAGCCTATCATCTTGGGGAGACCATTCCTAGCTACGGTTGGAGCCGGCATAGATGTGAAGAAAGGTCACTTGTCCCTCGAATTTGGAGGAGTAGAGCTCGATTTCTCCTTCAAGTCAACTTCAAGGGAAGCATTGCATAGAGAAGCCAAGATGGTTCAATTTCTTCCAAATGGAGTGCAATGGGAGGCTATATCCAACAAGCCAAGCACAAGGAAGCTAGAGTTGAAAGCCATCCCTCCGCCTTATAGAGTTGAAGTGAAGAATGAAGAGGTGATTGCTCATCAAGAAGAGGACGAGAAAGTGGAGAGTGGGATGACTTACTTGGAGGTGTTCAAAGCCGAAACGGAGGAAACCCAAGCACCACCGGAGCCTTCCCATGTGCTAAAAGAGCTTCCAAAGGACTTGAGGTATGCCTTCCTTGGCCCTAACTCTTCATTGCCCGTAATTGTGAATGCTAATTGGAATAATGAGGAAGAGTCCAAGTTGTTAGCGGTCTTTAGAAAGCATAGGGGGGGCCTTAGGGTATTCATTAGAGGAACTTAAAGGAATCTCACCATCAATTTGCATGCATAGGATTTACATGGAGGACAATCATAAACCCACTATTGAACCACAAAGAAGATTGAACCCTAATATGAAAGAAGTGGTTAAAAGTGAGATACTTAGGATGTTGGATGCGGGAATCATCTTCCCAATTTCGGATAGCAAATATGTTAGTCCCGTGCATGTAGTTCCTAAGAAAGGTGGATTGACCGTAGTGAAAAATGAGAAAGGAGAAATGATTCCTACAAGAACCACTACAAAATGGCGCATGTGCATTGATTACCGAAAGTTAAATAGTGGTATCGTAAGGATCATTTTCCCCTTCCTTTTATTGACCAAGTCCTTGAAAGATTAGCACAACATGAATACTTTTGCTACCTTGATGGGTATAGTGGATTTTGGCAAATCCCTATTCACCCCGATGATCAAGAGAAGACGACTTTTACATGTCCCTATGGAACGTTCGCCTATAGACGCATGCCTTTTGGTTTATGTAATGCTCCTGCAACGTTTCAAAGGTGCATGATGTCCATCTTCTCCGACATGGTAGAGGAAATAGTGGAAGTATTCATGGATGATTTTTCGGTCTATGGTTCCTCTTTTGATGCTTGCTTGGCTAATTTGGATAGAGTGTTGGCTAGATGTGAAGAGACTAACCTTGTGCTTAATTGGGAAAAATGTCATTTCATGGTTAAGGAAGGAATAGTTTTAGGACATCTCATTTCTAGTAGAGGGATAGAAGTTGATAGGGCCAAGATTGAGATAATTGAAAAACTTCCTCCACCTACTTGTGTGCGTGATGTTAGGAGTTTCTTAGGTCATGCGGGCTTTTATAGACGCTTCATCAAAGATTTCTCTAAAATCTCAAAACCATTGTCTAACCTCTTAATGAAGGATGTTCCCTTCGAATTTTCCGAGGATTGCATGAGTGCTTTTTGTAGGTTGAGAGATGCTTTGGTTTCGGCACCCATCATGGCGTCACCCGATTGGAATCTTCCTTTCGAAGTGATGTGTGATGCAAGTGATTTTGCCGTGGGAGCCGTTCTTGGGCAAAGAAAGGAGGGAAAGTTGCATGCTATCTACTATGCAAGTAAAACCTTGGATGAAACTCAATGTAAATACACAACTACGGAAAAGGAATTTCTAGCGGTGGTATTTGCGTTTGAGAAATTCCGGTCATATCTTGTGGGGTCTAAGGTGGTGGTTTATACGGATCATGCGACAATCAAGTACCTCATGAAGAAGAAAGATGCAAAACCAAGGCTTTTGAGATGGATGCTTCTTCTTCAAGAATTTGACCATGAGATCAAGGATAAAGTGGGCTCGGAGAATTTGGTGGCCGATCATCTATCCCGGTTGCCCATGGAGTACATGAAGGAGATAGGAGATGGCGTGGAAATAGATGACATGAGGGCGGATGAAGGCCTAATGAGTAGCAAGAAGGAACGAAGGGATGGATCGACCAAGCTAGATAGTCGGGCCCGAAGTATGGAACATCGGACCGAGGTACCCAGTACCTCGGACCCAAGGTCTGCAACATCGGTCCCAGACGAGATTTGCACATGTTCGACCCGATCGATGTCTACACATGTCGGGCTCAATACCTTGCAATGTCGGTCCATGAAATCAAGTAAGATCCTTCACTCGGTTTCCATTCCTTCTCATCCTAAATTGATTAAATCTTCACCTCCTACTTGTCTATTATCTATTGAATCCACAAAACGAAGGGTCGCTCCTTGGTTTGCGGATTTTGCTAACTTTGTTGTAGGGGGAGTAATCCCACCAAATTTGTCTTACTCGGCTAGGAAGAAATTCTTACATGATGCTAGGCAATATTATTGGGATGATCCGTACCTATACAAGGAGGGGAGCGATAGAATCTATAGACGGTGCATCCCAAGTGAGGAGGTTGAAAGTGTCATTCGCCATTGTCATTCTTTGCCAACCGGAGAGCATGCTAAGAGTTCAAAAACCACGGCCAAAATTCTTCATTGTGGGTTCTATTGGCCAACCATGTTCAAGGATGTTCATGAGTATGTGAAGAGATGTGAGGAATGCCAAAGAGAAGGGAATTTGTCAAGGAGAAATGAGACTCCGCAAACCGGAATTCTAGAGGTGGAGCTCTTTGATGTATGGGGGATCGACTTCATGGGACCTTTCCCCACGTCGGGCCCGTACAAGTACATTTTGGTGGCCGTTGATTATGTCTCTAAATGGGTGGAAGCCATCCCAACAAGGACCAATGATGCAAGAATTGTGATGAAATTCTTGAAGAGCAACATCTTTTCTAGATTCGGTGTGCCAAGAGTTCTCATTAGTGATGGTGTCCCTCATTTCATTGAAAGATGCTTCGAGAATGTGTTGATTAAGTATGGGGTGTCCCACCGAGTTGCTACCCCTTACCATCCCCAAACAAGTGGTCTAGTGGAAGTCTCAAATCGTCAAATCAAGGCCATTTTGGAGAAGACGGTGTCTAAGTCAAGGAAAGATTGGTCATCTAAGCTTGATGATGCACTATGGGCTTATAGGACCGCTTACAAGACGCCTCTTGGGACTACACCATTCAATCTAGTGTATGGCAAGGCGTGCCACCTCCCGGTCGAATTGGAGCACAAATCCAAGTGGGCTTTAAAGGAGATGAATTGGGATGTGAACTTGGCCGGAGAAAAGAGGTTCTTAGACCTTCATGAGTTAGGGGAGTTGCGTTTGAAGGCTTATGAAAATGCCAAGTTGTACAAAGAGAAGACTAAAAGGTGGCATGATAGGAAGTTGGTCCCAAAAACTTACCAAGTGGGAGACAAGGTGCTTCTCTTTAATGCACGACTTCGGTTCTTTCCGGGTAAGCTTCGGACGAGGTGGAGTGGACCGTTTGTAGTACATCGCATACATTCTCAAGGAGCGGTAGATTTGATTGATAAAGATGGGACGATCTTCCGAGTTAATGGTCATCGAGTGAAGAAGTACTATGACAAAATCGACCCGAGCGAAGAAGTAAGAGCCTCTTGGGCTCTACTCTTATCAAACTAAGCCTCAAAAATGCCATTCAAGAATAAGGAATTGTGAGCTTTCTCTACTCTTCTCTTTACCTTTGAGTTTTGATTTCTTTTGATGGGGACATCAAAATTTTAAGTATGGGGTGGGTTAGTTGCTCATTAGTTCCATGTGTAGGTTGTTTGTTTCTTGTTTAAGGGATGTTTCATTTTGGATTGTGGCATGACATGTATGAGAATGATGATCGATTTTATGGCATGAATGGATGAGTTTGTTTTTGGTTTGAGAAATTTTTGCAAAAAAAAAAAAAAAAAAAAAAATTCCTAAAAATGTGAAAAATCGGTTGAAAATGTCAAAAAGATTTTGTTTTGGACTAGGAATTCCCATCTTAGATGTCTAAAGAAGGCTAATGATGATGTGAGCATGTAAAATCCTTTGCATATTTTTGGATAGTTTAGCCTCTAAATGATGTTGTTTTTGATGTGATATGATGTCTTGCATGTTTTTATTGAGCACATGAGTTCTTGGATGAGTTTTGATGCAACTAAGCTAGAGTGAACCTTGTGAGATTGATTTTTGGCCATTTTAGGGATGTTTGTTCATATTGCATATCCCTCATTTTCTTGTGTGATTAGCTCATGCATGCTTAGTAAAACTTGTTATTGAGGTGTTTATCTATTTTCCAAGACCAATATGAGATTTGTTCTATGCTTTGTCACATTGATTTGGACTTTGTTTCATTTAGTCACAAAATGTTCCATATCCTACCTTGAAGATAAACCGTTGTTTGTAGCCCCGTTTTAGCCTTAGACCTTTGTTTGAAACTCCTCAAAAATATGATTCCTAGCCTATATGACTTGACCCTTATGGGATTGGACTTTAGTGAGAGGTTTTGGAAGAATATTTGGAGAGTTGAGATTCTCTTTGGTAAAGGGCGAAAAATGGAGTTATAAACCAAGTGGGTAGTGCATCTTTGAACTTGAAAGAAAGAAAGAAAAGTTGGAAGAAATAGTGGATTGAAAGCAAAGTGCTTAAGTGAAAGATAAGGGTTCCGACCGAGTTAAAGTGCACATCGGGCCCGAGCTAGAGTGCAAGTCGATCCTAGTGGAAAAGTGTGAAAATCCAACAAAAAGTTTAGTGAAAAGATGAAGTGGAATGTTTAGTGAAAGAGTGGGTTGAAAGAAAAGAAAAAAAAAGAGAAAAAAAATCAAAGTCTTTTGGATGTGTGAAGTTGAAAGTGGAATGATTTGGTGAAGTTGGTGAGAGACTAGAAAGTTCAATCCCCATTGCAAGCACCACAAGACCAAAATGATTCCCACCTTGAGAAATACCAAAAACCCCATTACAACCCGGCCGAATGGAACCTCTTTGAGGACCTCCATTGAGCCAAGTTCATATTCTTTGTGTGCATTGTAATAGGCATCTCTAGGTGGAGGAATTGGTGATACTAGCTTCAATGGTAAAGTCTTTACTTGCATGATTGTTGAGTTTGAGTGTTCATTACTAAACCTAAACACATGATGAGTGATACACATTTCCACATACCTAAAGTGAGGCTTGGTTATATTAGACCTTATTCCTTGAACACTTGATCATGTGTGATGATGTAATCTTGCTAGCATATCTATCACTTGTGCTTACTTGAGTTTTTCATATGAGGCTTTACTTGACGATTGTGCTTCGGTCTTGCTTACTTTGTTATTGCTTGAGGACAAGCAAGTTTAAGTATGGGGTATTCTGATGTCTCTCATTTTGGAGGTGTTTTAGTAGTTTATTTCCTTTGTAAATATGTGTTTTTCATTCCCTTCTTTGTTAGTTTCGTTTCCTTTTTAGCTTAGTTCCCGGTTTTCTTCCAAAGTCGGAAACTATGCGAGTTTGTTTGTTTTTGTAGGTAAAATGGCAAGAATGAGGACGATTTCGAGGAGCTAAGGAAGGAGCCAAGTCAAGGAGTGCAAGAGCCAAGCTAAGAATGAAGTGGAACCAAAGGAAACCAAGGAAGAAGGCAAGGATCGAGGCCCAGGACCGAGATACACCAAGTCGGGCCCGAGATCGAGCGTCCAGTGAACGGGACCGACGTTCCCAACGTCGGGCCCGAGGTCATCCCGTGTCGGTCCAAGTCGGCGTGTGAAAAGATTGTTCCCCAAGGCATATTTTTAGCAACCTTCCACATTTGCCCCTTTCTAAATTGGGATTCCTTGGTCCCCAATCCAAAGAGAAGGATAAGAGAGGTGATTGGTGATCAAATCAAAGTGTGGAGTGTGAGGGGGACGAGTGGGACACACACACCAAACCCAATTTCACTCTCAAAGGCTCAAGCAAGGCTTGGAGAGCAAGGAGAAGAAGGAAGAAGGAAGAGAAGGAGAGGTCGGTGGAGAAGAGAGGAGGATTTGTGAGTTTTGTACTTTGTTTTGCTTTGATCTAGTGGAATTGAACTTGGAGTTTGTAGACACTTTGAGTTTGAATGCAATTGGAGTTTGATTGGATGTTGATGATTGAGTTTTGCTTGATTTCCATTTTGTTTATGCTTTTCTCTTACCATATGGAGTAGATTCCATAGTCTTGGGCTATGGGGAAATCCCCTAGGTAGATTTGGGTAGAAAACCCCAATTCCATAGCCTTGAGTGCTAGATTTGTGAATCCTCTCTACATTGAGCTTCAATTCTCTTGTGAAAGCAAGGAATCTAGAGCTTGTGTTTGGTAAGAGTAAGCGAAAGTAGTCTCTATCCCATCACAAGTCTCTAGCATCGAAGGTGAGTGAAAGCTCCCTTGGGTCGAGGTGTAGATTGGAGGGATTTGAGGCGAGCAACCTCGATCTCACTAGAATCAAACACTTATTGGTTCAATTGAGGAAGAATATCCAAGTCTAGTTGGGGGAGGAACCCAAAAACCCAAGACCGATCTACTAGTTTGCTAAGACCGAGTTACCCAGAACGTCGGGCCCAACTTGCATCACGTCCGTCCCGTGCAACTCAACCTCGATCCACCCTCGGACCGAAGTGACCTGTGTCGGTCCGAGGTGATCCCTTTCGTTTTCCTTCGTTTGTCTTATTTTTCTCCTCTTTTTAGTCTTTTCGGGTGCTCTCGACGCACGAACTCCCGTGTGTTCGACACCCTACCTCTTTACTACAAGTGAGGTTCGGTTTTATAAATTTAAATTGTGAGACCCTCCGATTCCCGGAACTCATCACTCATGTTCGGCGATGACGGTTGAACACATGCAATGGCATGAACCACAGACACAACAAGATCGGGTGATGCGACACCCTTGAGATACTCTAGAATGGAAACAGTTGAATGCAATGTACTTGGATTTAGCTGCAGAATCGCGCAACGTCAGACTGCATTTATCAACGGACCGGATCTTCAGGGAAACCATACTGTTCATGGCCGGTGATTTTGACAGTATACAGCCTCCCGCCGTCTATGTGTATTTGAGATGAGGTTATGTTGCTAACAATGATCGTCCTAGAACCCAAAATCCCGAAATAGAAATTGGGCGTCTTCTTGTAACCATTGATATCCGAGTTTTGTTTTTCGCAACAGACTTATCACCATCTTCTAAAATATATTTTGGTGGGTATTTTTTAATGAGCGCAAATTTTAATTTGTCGGTGTTTAGTCACTAATTGCATAGATCGGTATTTTGTATACTATGCTTCTGGTGACAAATGGTCGCTAATTAGCTAGGCCAAATTTTTATATTATGGAATTAGCGACCAAATGGTCGCTAAATCTACAAGTCAAATTTTTTTATTAAGATTTAGGCGACCAACTGGTCGCTAATTCCCAATATTAAATCGTTTTTTTCCTTACGTCTAGTCTTTTGGTATACTTTTTTTCATTATATCTGATAATATATGACATACAAGGTTGTGCTTATATTGATGGCATTAACGTTATAATTCTGAGTAGAGTGAAATGTATTTAGCTACCACATGGAAGCTACTATATGGACGCTACTTTGCTACCATGTGGAAACTAATTCCTCCAATTTAATCGTCAGATGGGGTATTTTTCATATGTGTTATGATCTTATGTTCGACTATGACGGTTGCCACATGCAATGGCATGAACCAAAGATACAAGAAGATCGGGTGATGCGACACCCTTCAGATAGTCTAGAATGGAAACATTTGAATGCAATGTACTTGGAGTTAGCTGCAGAATCGAGCAACGTCAAACTGCGTTTATCAACGGACGGTTTCAATCCATTCGGATCTTCAAGGAAACCATACTCTTCAAGGCCGGTGATTTTGACAGCATACAGCCTCCCACCGTCTATGTGTATTTGAGATGAGGTTATGTTTCAAACAGTGATGGTCCCAGGACCCAAAAGCCCGAAACAGAAATTGGGCGCCTTCTTGCAAACATTGATATCCGAGTTTTGTTTTTCGCAACAACCTTATCACCATCTTCTATAATATATGTTGGTGGGAATTTTTTATTGAGCCCAAATTTTAATTTGTTTGTGTTTAATCACCATTTAGTCACTAATTGCATAGATCAGTATTTTGTATACTATGCATTTGGCGACAAAAATGGTCGCTAATTAGCTAGGACAAATTTTTTTATTATGGAATTGGTGGCCAAATGGTCGCTAAATCTACAAGTCAATTTTTTTATTAAGATTTAGGCGACCAAGTGGTCGCTAATTCCCCAAATTAAATCGTATTTTTTCTTGCGTCTATTCTTTTGGTATACTTTTTTTCATTATATGTGATAATATATGACTTACAAGGTTGTGCTTATATTGGTGGCATTAACGTTATAATTTTGAGTAGAGTGAAAGGTACTTAGCTACCACATAGAAGCTAATTGGCGACCCACTTGGAAGCCAATTACCAAATGTTATGTAATTAGCTACTATATAGACGCTACTTTGCTACCATGTGGAAGCTAATTCCTCCAATTTAACCGTAAGATGGGGTATTTTTCATATGTGTTATGATCTCATGTTCGGCGATGACTGTTGAACACAAGCAATGGCATGAACTACAGACACAAGAAGATTTGGTGATGCCACACCCTTCAGATAGTCTAGAATCGAAGCATTTGAATGCAATTTACTTGGATTTAGCTGTAGGATCGCGCAACGTCAGACTGCGTTTATCAACGGACGGTTTCAATCCTTTCAGATCTTTAGGGAAACTATACTCTTCATTGCCGGTGATTTTGACAAGATACAGCCTCCCGCCATCTATGTGTATTTGAGATGATATTATGTTTCTAGCAGTGATCGCCCCAGAACCCAAAAGCCCGAAACAAATTTTGGGGGTCTTCTTGCAACCATTGATATCCGAGTTTTGTTTTTCGCAACAGCCTTATCACCATCTTCTAATTTATATTTTGGTGGGAATTTTTTAATGAGCGCAAATTTTAATTTGTCGGTGTTTAGTCACCATTTAGTCACTGATTGCATAGATCGGTATTTTGTATACTATGCATTTGGCGACCAAATGGTCGCTAATTAGCTAGGCCAAATTTGTTTATTATGGAATGGGCGACCAAGTCGTCCTTAAATCTACAAGTAAATTTTTTTTATTAAGATTTAGGCGACCAAGTGTTCGCTAATTCCCCAAATTAAATCGTATTTTTTCTTACGTCTAGTCTTTTGATATATTTTTTTCATTATATGTGATAATATATGACCTACAAGGTTGTATAAATATCGATGGCATTAACATTATAATTTTGAGTAGAGTAAAAGGTATTTAGCTGCCACATGGAAGCTAATTGGCGACCACTTAGAAGCCAATAACCAAAGGTTATGTAATTAGCTACCATATGGACGCTAGTTTGCTACCATGTCGAAGCTAACTCCTCCAATTTAATCGTAAGATGAGGTATTTTTCATATGTGTTATGATCTCATGTTCGGCGATGACGGTTTAACACATGCAATGGCATGAACCACAAACACAAGAAGATGGGGTGATGCGACACCCTTTAGATAGTCTAAAATGGATACATTTAAATGCAACGTACTTGGATTTAGCTGCAGAAACGCGCAACGTCAGACTGGATTTATCAACGGATGGTTTCAATCCATTCGGATCTTCAAGGAAACCAAACTCTTCATGGCCGGTGATTTTGACAACATACAGCCTCCCGCCGTCTATGTGTATTTGAGATGAGGTTATGTTTCTAGTAATGATCGTCCCAGGACCGAAATGCCCGAAACAGAAATTGGGCATTTTCTTGCAACCATTGATATCCGAGTTTTGTTTTTCGCAACAGCCTTATAACAATCTTCTAAAATATATTTTGGTGGGAATTATTTAATGAGCGCAAATTTTAATTTGTCGGTGTTTAGTCACCATTTAGTCACTAATTGCATAGATCGGTATTTTGTATACTATGCATTTGGCGACCAAATGGTCGCTAATTAGCTAGGCTAACTTTTTTTACTATGGAATTGGCGACCAAATGGTCGATAAATCTACAAGTAAATTTTTTTGATTAAGATTTAGGAGACCAAGTGTCGCTAATTCCCCAAATTAAATCGTATTTTTTCTTACGTCTAGTCTTTTTGTATATTTTTTTCATTATATGTGATAATATATGACATACAAGGTTGTGCTTACATCGATGGCATTAACGTTATAATTTTTAGTAGAGTGAAAGATATTTAGCTACCACATGGAAGCTAATTGGCGACCACTTGGAAGCCAATTACCAAAGGTTATGTAATTAGCTACCATATGGACGCTAGTTTGCTACCATGTGGAAGCTAGTTTGCTACCATGTGGAAGCTAACTCCTCCAATTTAATCGTAAGATGGGGTATTTTTCATATGTGTTATGATCTCATGTTCGGCAATGACGGTTGAACACATGCAATCACATGAACCAGAAACACAAGAAGATCGGGATGCGACACCCTTCAGATAGTCTAGAACGGATACCTTTGAATGCAATGTGCCTGGATTATATTTAGCTGCAGAATCGCCCAACGTCAGACTGGATTTATCAACGGACGGTTTCAATCCTATCGGTTCATCAGGGAAACCAAACACTTCATGGCCGGTGATTTTGACAACATATAGCCTCCCGCCGTCTATGTGTATTTGATATGAGGTTATGTTTCTAGTAACGATCGTCCAAAGACCCAAATGCCCGAAATAGAAATTGGGCATTTTATTGCAACCATTGATATCCGAGTTTTGTTTTTCGCAACAGCCTTATCACCATGTTCTAAAATATATTTTGGTGGGAATTTTTTAATGAGCGCAAATTTTAATTTATCGGTGTTTAGTCACCATTTAGTCACTAATTGCATAGATCGGTATTTTGTATACTATGCATTTGGCGACCAAATAGTCGCTAATTAGCTAGGCCAAATTTTTATATTGTGGAATTGGCGACCAAATGGTCGCTAAATCTACAAGTAAATTTTTTTATTAAGATTTAGGCGACCAAGTGGTCGCTAATTCGCCAAATTAAATCGTGTTTTTACTTACGTCTAGTCTTTTGGTATATTTTTTTTCATTATATGTGATAATATATGACATACAAGGTTGTGCCTATATCGATGGCATTAACATTATAATTTTGAGTAGGGTGAAAGGTATTTAGCTACCACATGGAAGCTAATTGGCGACCACTTGGAAGCCAATTACCAAAGGTTATGTAATTAGCTACCATATGGACGCTAGTTTGCTACCATGTGGAGGCTAACTCCTCCAATTTAATCATAAGATGGGGTGTTTTTCATATGTGCTATGATCTCATGTTCGGCGATGACGGTTGAACACATGCAATGGCATGAACCACAAACACAAGAAGATCGGGATGCGACACCCTTCAGATAGTCTAGAACGGATACCTTTGAATGCAATGTACTTGGATTTAGCTGTAGAATCGTGCAACGTCAGATTGGATTTATCAATGGACGGTTTCAATCCTTTCGGTTCTTCAGGGAAACCAAACTCTTCATGGCCGGTCATTTTGACAACATACAGCCTCCCGCCGTCTATGTGTATTTGAGATGAGGTTATGTCTCTAGTAACGATCGTCCTAGGACCCAAATGCCCGAAACAGCAATTGGGCATTTTGTTGCAACCATTGATATCCGAGTTTTGTTTTTCGCAACAGCCTTATCCCCATCTTCTAAAATATATTTTAGTGGGAATTTTTTAATGAGCGCAAATTTTAATTTGTCGGTGTTTAGTCACCATTTAGTCACTAATTGCATAGATCGGTATTTCGTATATTATGCATTTCGCGACCAAAAGGTTGCTAATTAGCTAGGCCAAATTTTTTTATTATTGAATTGGCGACCAAATGGTCTCTAAATCTACAAGTAAAGTTTTTTTATTAAGATTTAGGCGACCAAGTTGTCGCTAATTCCCCAAATTAAATCCTGTTTTTTCTTACGTCTAGTCTTTTGGTATATTTTTTTTCATTATATGTGATAATATATGACATACAAGGTTGTGCCTATATCGATGGCATTAACGTTATAATTTTGAGTAGAGTGAAAGGTATTTAGCTACCACATGGAAGCTCATTGGCGACCACTTAGAAGCCAATTACCAAAGGTTATGTAATTAGCTACTATATGAACGCTAGTTTGCTACCATGTGGAAGCTAACTCCTCCTATTTAATCGTAAGATGGGGTATTTTTCATATGTGTTATGATCTCATGTTCGGCGATGACGGTTGAACACATGCAATCACATGAACCACAAACACAAGAAGATCGGGATGCGACACCCTTTAGATAGTCTAGAACGGATACCTTTGAATGCAATGTACTTGGATTTAGCTGTAGAATCGTGCAACGTCAGACTGGATTTATCAACGGACGGTTTGAATCCTTTCGGTTCTTCAGGGAAACCAAACTCTTCATGGCCGGTGATTTTGACAACATACAGCCTCCCGCCGTCTATGTGTATTTGAGATGAGGTTATGTTTCTAGTAACGATCGTCCCAGGACCCAAATGCCCGAAACAGAAATTGGGCATTTTCATGCAACCATTGATATCCGAGTTTTGTTTTTCGCAACAGCCTTATCCCCATCTTCTAAAATATATTTTAGTGGGAATTTTTTAATGAGCGCAAATTTTAATTTGTCGGTGTTTAGTCACCATTTAGTCACTAATTGCATAGATCGGTATTTCGTATACTATGCATTTGGCGACCAAAAGGTTGCTAATTAGCTAGGCCAAAATTTTTTATTATGGAATTGGCGACCAAATGGTCTCTAAATCTACAAGTAAATTTTTTTTATTAAGATTTAGGCGACCAAGTGGTCGCTAATTCCCCAAATAAAATCGTGTTTTTTCTTACGTCTAGTCTTTTGGTATATTTTTTTTCGTTATATGTGATAATATATGACATACAAGGTTGTGCCTATATCGATGGCATTAATGTTATAATTTTGAGTAGAGTAAAAGGTATTTAGCTACCACATGGAAGCTAATTGGAGACCACCTGGAAGCCAATTACCAAAGGTTATGTAATTAGCTACCATATGGATGCTAGTTTACTACCATGTGGAAGCTTGTTTGCTACGATGTGGAAGCTAACTCATCCAATTTAATAGTAAGATGGGGTATTTTTCATATGTGTTATGATCTCATCTTCGGCAATGACGGTTGAACACATGCAATGGCATGAACAACAAACACAAGAAGATCGGGATGCGACACCCTTCACATAGTCTAGAACGGATACCTTTGAATACAATGTACCTGGATTTAGCTGCAGAATCGCGCAACGTCGGACTGGATTTATCAACGGACGGTTTTAATTATTTCGGTTCATCAGGGAAACCAAACTCTTCATGGCCGGTGATTTTGACAACATACAGCCTCCCGCCGTCTATGTGTATTTGAGATGAGGTTATGTTTCTAGTAACGATCGTCCCAGGACCCAAATGCCCGAAACAGCAATTGGGCATTTTGTTGCAACCATTGATATCCGAGTTTTGTTTTTCGCAACAGCCTTATCACCATCTTCTCAAATATATTTTAGTGGGAATTTTTTAATGAGCGCCAATTTTAATTTGTCTATGTTTAGTCACCATTTAGTCACTAATTGCATAGATCGGTATTTTGTATACTATGCATTTGGCGACCAAATAGTCGCTAATTAGCTAGGCCAAATTTTTTTATTGTGGAATTGGCGACCAAATGATCTCTAAGTATACAAGTAAAGTTTTTTTATTAAGATTTAGGCGACCAATTTGTCGCTAATTCCCCAAATTAAATCGTGTTTTTTCTTACGTCTAGTCTTTTGGTATATTTTTTTTCATTATATGTGATAATATATGACATACAAGGTTGTGCCTATATCGATGGCATTAACGTTATAATTTTGAGTAGAGTGAAAGGTATTTAGCTACCACATGGAAGCTCATTGGCGACCACTTGGAAGCCAATTACCAAAGGTTATGTAATTAGCTACCATATGGACGCTAGTTTGCTACCATGTGGAAGCTAACTCCTCCAATTTAATCGTCCGATGGGGTATTTTTCATATGTGTTATGATCTCATGTTCGGCGATGAGGGTTGAACACATGCAATGGCATGAACCAATAACACAAGAAGATCGGGATGCGACACCCTTCAGATAGTCTAGAACGGATACCTTTGAATGCAATGTACTTGGATTTAGTTGCAGAATCGCGCAACGTCAGACTGGATTTATATATCAACGGACGGTTTCAATCCTTTCGGTTCTTCAGGGAAACCAAACTCTTCATGGCCGGTGATTTTGACAACATACAACCTCCCGCCGTCTATGTGTATTTGAGATGAGGTTATGTTTCTAGTAACGATCGTCCCAGGACCCAAATGCACGAAACAGAAATTGGGCATTTTCTTGCAACCATTGATATCCGAGTTTTGTTTTTCGCAACAGCCTTATCACCATCTTTTAAAATATATTTTGGTTGGAATTTTTTAATGAGCGCAAGTTTTAATTTGTCGGTGTTTAGTCACCATTTAGTCACGAATTGCATAGATCGGTATTTTGTATACTATGCATTTGGCGACTAAATGGTCACTAATTAGCTAGGCAAAATTTCTTTATTATGGAATTTGCGACGAAATGGTCGCTAAATCTACAAGTAAATTTTTTTTAGTAAGATTTAGGCGACCAAGTGGTCGCTAATTCCCCAAATTAAATCGTATTTTTTCTTACGTCTGGTCTTTTGGTATATTTTTTTTCATTATATGTGATAATATATGACATACAAGGTTGTGCTTATATCAATGGCATTAACGTTATAATTTTGAGTAGAGTAAAAGGTATTTAGCTACCACATGGAAGCTAATTGGCGACCACTTGGAAGTCAATTACCAAAGGTTATGTAGTTAGCTACCATATGGACGCTAGTTTGCTACCATGTGGAAGCTAACTCCTCCAATTTAATCGTCAGATGGGGTATTTTTCATATGTGTTATGATCTCATGTTCGGCGATGAGGGTTGAACACATGCAATGGCATGAACCAATAACACAAGAAGATCGGGATGCGACACCCTTCAGATAGTCTAGAACGGATACCTTTGAATGCAATGTACTTGGATTTAGTTGCAGAATCGCGCAACGTCAAACTGGATTTATATATCAACGGATGGTTTCAATCCTTTCGTTTTTCAGGGAAACCAAACTCTTCATGGCCGGTGATTTTGACAACATACAGCCTCCCGCCGTCTATGTGTATTTGAGATGAGGTTATGTTTCGAGTAACGATCGTCCCAGGACCCAAATGCCCGAAACAACAATTTGTGCATTTTGTTGCAACCATTGATATCCGAGTTTTGTTTTTCGCAACAGCCTTATCACCATCTTCTAAAATATATTTTGGTGGGAATTTTTTAATGAGCGCAAATTTTAATTTGTCGGTGTTTAGTCACCATTTAGTCACTAATTGCATAGATCGGTATTTTGTATACTATGCATTTGGCAACCAAATGGTCGCTAATTAGCTAGGCCAAATTGTTTTATTGTGGAATTGGCGACCAAATGCTCGCTAAATCTACAAGTAAATTTTTTTTTTATTAAGATTTAGGCGACCAAGTGGTAGCTAATTCCCCAAATTAAATCGTATTTTTTCTTACGTCTAGTCTTTTGGTATATTTTTTTTCATTATATGTGATAATATATGACATACAAGGTTGTGCTTATATCGATGGCATTAACGTTATAATTTTGAGTAGAGTAAAAGGTATTTAGCTACCACATGGAAGCTAATTGGCGACCACTTGGAACCCAATTACCAAAGGTTATGTAATTAGCTACCATATGGACGCTAGTTTGCTTCCTTGTAGAAGCTAACTCCTCCAATTTAATCGTAAGATGGGGTATTTTTCATATGTGTTATGATCTCATGTTCGGCGATGACGGTTGAACACATGCAATGGCATGAACCACAAACACAAGAAGATCGGGATGCGACACCCTTCAGATAGTCTAGAACGGATACCTTTGAATGCAATGTACTTGGATTTAGCTGCAGAATCGCACAACGTCAGACTGGATTTATATATCAACGGACGGTTTCAATCCTTTCGGTTTTTCAGGGAAACCAAACTCTTCATGGCCGGTAATTTGACAACATACAGCCTCCCGCCGTCTATGTGTATTTGAGATGAGGTTATGTTTCTAGTAACGATCGTCCCAGGACCCAAATGCCCGAAACAACAATTTGTGCATTTTCTTGCAACCATTGATATCCGAGTTTTGTTTTTCGCAACAGCCTTATCACCATCTTTTAAAATATATTTTGGTTGGAATTTTTTAATGAGCGCAAGTTTTAATTTGTCGGTGTTTAGTCACCATTTAGTCACGAATTGCATAGATCGGTATTTTGTATACTATGCATTTGGCGACTAAATGGTCACTAATTAGCTAGGCAAAATTTCTTTATTATGGAATTTGCGACGAAATGGTCGCTAAATCTACAAGTAAATTTTTTTTAGTAAGATTTAGGCGACCAAGTGGTCGCTAATTCCCCAAATTAAATCGTATTTTTTCTTACGTCTGGTCTTTTGGTATATTTTTTTTCATTATATGTGATAATATATGACATACAAGGTTGTGCTTATATCAATGGCATTAACGTTATAATTTTGAGTAGAGTAAAAGGTATTTAGCTACCACATGGAAGCTAATTGGCGACCACTTGGAAGTCAATTACCAAAGGTTATGTAGTTAGCTACCATATGGACGCTAGTTTGCTACCATGTGGAAGCTAACTCCTCCAATTTAATCGTCAGATGGGGTATTTTTCATATGTGTTATGATCTCATGTTCGGCGATGAGGGTTGAACACATGCAATGGCATGAACCAATAACACAAGAAGATCGGGATGCGACACCCTTCAGATAGTCTAGAACGGATACCTTTGAATGCAATGTACTTGGATTTAGTTGCAGAATCGCGCAACGTCAAACTGGATTTATATATCAACGGATGGTTTCAATCCTTTCGTTTTTCAGGGAAACCAAACTCTTCATGGCCGGTGATTTTGACAACATACAGCCTCCCGCCGTCTATGTGTATTTGAGATGAGGTTATGTTTCGAGTAACGATCGTCCCAGGACCCAAATGCCCGAAACAACAATTTGTGCATTTTGTTGCAACCATTGATATCCGAGTTTTGTTTTTCGCAACAGCCTTATCACCATCTTCTAAAATATATTTTGGTGGGAATTTTTTAATGAGCGCAAATTTTAATTTGTCGGTGTTTAGTCACCATTTAGTCACTAATTGCATAGATCGGTATTTTGTATACTATGCATTTGGCAACCAAATGGTCGCTAATTAGCTAGGCCAAATTGTTTTATTGTGGAATTGGCGACCAAATGCTCGCTAAATCTACAAGTAAATTTTTTTTTTATTAAGATTTAGGCGACCAAGTGGTAGCTAATTCCCCAAATTAAATCGTATTTTTTCTTACGTCTAGTCTTTTGGTATATTTTTTTTCATTATATGTGATAATATATGACATACAAGGTTGTGCTTATATCGATGGCATTAACGTTATAATTTTGAGTAGAGTAAAAGGTATTTAGCTACCACATGGAAGCTAATTGGCGACCACTTGGAACCCAATTACCAAAGGTTATGTAATTAGCTACCATATGGACGCTAGTTTGCTTCCTTGTAGAAGCTAACTCCTCCAATTTAATCGTAAGATGGGGTATTTTTCATATGTGTTATGATCTCATGTTCGGCGATGACGGTTGAACACATGCAATGGCATGAACCACAAACACAAGAAGATCGGGATGCGACACCCTTCAGATAGTCTAGAACGGATACCTTTGAATGCAATGTACTTGGATTTAGCTGCAGAATCGCACAACGTCAGACTGGATTTATATATCAACGGACGGTTTCAATCCTTTCGGTTTTTCAGGGAAACCAAACTCTTCATGGCCGGTAATTTGACAACATACAGCCTCCCGCCGTCTATGTGTATTTGAGATGAGGTTATGTTTCTAGTAACGATCGTCCCAGGACCCAAATGCCCGAAACAACAATTTGTGCATTTTCTTGCAACCATTGATATCCGAGTTTTGTTTTTCGCAACAGCCTTATCACCATCTTCTAAAATATATTTTGGTGGGAATTTTTTAATGAGCGCAAGTTTTAATTTGTCGGTGTTTAGTCAAGTCACTAATTGCATAGATCGGTATTTTGTATACTATGCATTTGGCAACCAAATGGTCGCTAATTAGCTAGGACAAATTTTTTTATTGTGGAATTGGCGACCAAATGGTCGCAAAATCTACAAGTAAATTTTTTTTATTAAGATTTAGGCGACCAAGTGGTAGCTAATTCCCCAAATTAAATCGTATTTTTTCTTACGTCTAGTCTTTTGGTATATTTGTTTCATTATATGTGATAATATATGACATACAAGGTTGTGCTTATATCGATGGCATTAATGTTATAATTTTGAGTAGAGTAAAAGGTATTTAGCTACCACATGGAAGCTAATTGGCGACCAATTGGAAGCCAATTACCAAAGGTTATGTAATTAGCTACCATATGGACGCTAGTTTGCTACCATGTAGAAGCTAACTCCTCCAATTTAATCGTAAGATGGGGTATTTTTCATATGTGTTATGATCTCATGTTCGGCGATGACGGTTGAACACATGCAATGGCATGAACCACAAACACAAGATGATCGGGATGCGACACCCTTCAGATAGTCTAGAACGGATACCTTTGAATGCAATGTACTTGGATTTAGCTGCAGAATCGCACAACGTCAGACTGGATTTATATATCAACGGACGGTTTCAATCCTTTCGGTTTTTCAGGGAAACCAAACTCTTCATGGCCGGTAATTTTGACAACATACAGCCTCCCGCCTTCTATGTGTATTTGAGATGAGGTTATGTTTCTAGTAACGATCGTCCCAGGACCCAAATGCCCGAAACAACAATTTGTGCATTTTCTTGCAACCACTGATATCCGAGTTTTGTTTTTCGCAACAGCCTTATCACCATCTTCTAAAATATATTTTGGTGGGAATTTTTTAATGAGCGCAAGTTTTAATTTGTCGGTGTTTAGTCCCCATTTCACTAATTGCATAGATCGGTATTTTGTATACTATGCATTTGGCGACCAAATGGTTGCTAATTAGCTAGGCCAAATTTTTTTATTATGGAATTGGCGACCAAATGGTCTCTCAATCTACAAGTAAATTTTTTTTATTAAGATTTAGGCGACCAAGTGGTAGCTAATTCCCCAAATTAAATCGTATTTTTTCTTACGTCTAGTCTTTTGGTATATTTTTTTCATTATATGTGATAATATATGACATACAAGGTTGTGCTTATATCGATGGCATTAACGTTATAATTTTGAGTAGAGTAAAAGGTATTTAGCTACCACATGGAAGCTAATTGGCGACCACTTGGAAGCCAATTACCAAAGGTTATGTAATTAGCTACCATATGGACGCTAGTTTGCTACCATGTAGAAGCTAACACCTCCAATTTAATCGTAAGATGGGGTATTTTTCATATGTTTTATGATCTCATGTCCGGCGATGACGGTTGAACACATGCAACGGCATGAACCACAAACACAAGAAGATCGGGATGCGACACCCTTCAGATAGTCTAGAACGGATACCTTTGAATGCAATGTACTTGGATTTAGCTGCAGTATCGCACAACGTCAGACTGGATTTATATATCAACGGACGGTTTCAATCCTTTCGGTTTTTCAGGGAAACCAAACTCTTCATGGCCGGTAATTTTGACAACATACAGCCTCCCGCCGTCTATGTGTATTTGAGATGAGGTTATGTTTCTAGTAACGATCGTCCCAGGACCCAAATGCCCGAAACAACAATTTGTGCATTTTCTTGCAACCATTGATATCCGAGTTTTGTTTTTCGCAACAGCCTTATCACCATCTTCTAAAATATAGTTTGGTGGGAATTTTTTAATGAGCGCAAGTTTTAATTTGTCGGTGTTAAGTCACCATTTAGTCACTAATTGCACAGATCGGTATTTTGTATACTATGCATTTGGCGACCAAATGGTCGCTAATTAGCTAGGACAAATTTTTTTATTGTGGAATTGGCGACCAAATGGTCGCTAAATCTACAAGTAATTTTTTTTATTAAGATTTAGGCGACCAAGTGGTAGCTAATTCCCCAAATTAAATCGTATTTTTTCTTACGTCTAGTCTTTTGGTATATTTTTTTTCATTATATGTGATAATATATGACATACAAGGTTGTGCTTATATCGATGGCATTAACGTTATAATTTTGAGTAGAGTAAAAGGTATTTAGCTACCACATGGAAGCTAATTGGCGACCACTTGGAAGCCAATTACCAAAGGTTATGTAATTAGCTACCATATGGACGCTAGTTTGCTACCATGTAGAAGCTAACTCCTCCAATTTAATCGTAAGATGGGGTATTTTTCATATGTGTTATGATCTCATGTTCGGCGATGACGGTTGAACACATGCAATGGCATGAACCACAAACACAAGAAGATCGGGATGCGACACCCTTCAGATAGTCTAGAACGGATACCTTTGAATGCAATGTACTTGGATTTAGCTGCAGAATCGCACAACGTAAGACTGGATTTATATATCAACGGACGGTTTCAATCCTTTCGGTTTTTCAGGGAAACCAAACTCTTCATGGCCGGTAATTTTGACAACATACAGCCTCCCGCCGTCTATGTGTATTTGAGATGAGGTTATGTTTCTAGTAACGATCGTCCCAAGACCCAAATGCCCGAAACAACAATTTGTGCATTTTGTTGCAACCATTGATATCCGAGTTTTGTTTTTCGCAACAGCCTTATCACCATCTTCTAAAATATATTTTGGTGGGAATTTTTTAATGAGCGCAAGTTTTAATTTGTCGATGTTTAGTCACCATTTAGTCACTAATTGCATAGATCGGTATTTTGTATACTATGCATTTGGCGACCAAATGGTCGCTAATTAGCTAGGACAAATTTTTTTATTGTGGAATTGGCGACCAAATGGTCGCTAAATCTACAAGTAATTTTTTTTATTAAGATTTAGGCGACCAAGTGGTAGCTAATTCCCCAAATTAAATCGTATTTTTTCTTACGTCTAGTCTTTTGGTATATTTTTTTTCACTATATGTGATAATATATGACATACAAGGTTGTGCTTATATCGATGGCATTAACGTTATAATTTTGAGTAGAGTAAAAGGTATTTAGCTACCACATGGAAGCTAATTGGCGACCACTTGGAAGCCAATTACCAAAGGTTATGTAATTAGCTACCATATGGACGCTAGTTTGCTACCATGTAGAAGCTAACTCCTCCAATTTAATCGTAAGATGGGGTATTTTTCATATGTGTTATGATCTCATGTTCGGCGATGACGGTTGAACACATGCAACGGCATGAACCACAAACACAAGAAGATCGGGATGCGACACCCTTCAGATAGTCTAGAACGGATACCTTTGAATGCAATGTACTTGGATTTAGCTGCAGAATCGCACAACGTCAGACTGGATTTATATATCAACGGACGGTTTCAATCCTTTCGGTTTTTCAGGGAAACCAAACTCTTCATGGCCGGTAATTTTGACAACATACAGCCTCCCGCCGTCTATGTGTATTTGAGATGAGGTTATGTTTCTAGTAACGATCGTCCCAGGACCCAAATGCCCGAAACAACAATTTGTGCATTTTCTTGCAACCATTGATATCCGAGTTTTGTTTTTCGCAACAGCCTTATCACCATCTTCTAAAATATATTTTGGTGGGAATTTTTTAATGAGCGCAAGTTTTAATTTGTCGGTGTTTAGTCACCATTTAGTCACTAATTGCATAGATCGGTATTTTGTATACTATGCATTTGGCGACCAAATGGTTGCTAATTAACTAGGCCAAATTTTTTTATTGTGGAATTGGCGACCAAATGGTCTCTCAATCTACAAGTAAATTTTTTTTATTAAGATTTAGGCGACCAAGTGGTAGCTAATTCCCCAAATTAAATCGTATTTTTTCTTACGTATAGTCTTTTGGTATATTTTTTTCATTATATGTGATAATATATGACATACAAGGTTGTGCTTATATCGATGGCATTAACGTTATAATTTTGAGTAGAGTAAAAGGTATTTAGCTACCACATGGACGCTAATTGGCGACCACTTGGAAGCCAATTACCAAAGGTTATGTAATTAGCTACCATATGGACGCTAGTTTGCTACCATGTAGAAGCTAACACCTCCAATTTAATCGTAAGATGGGGTATTTTTCATATGTGTTATGATCTCATGTCCGGCGATGACGGTTGAACACATGCAACGGCATGAACCACAAACACAAGAAGATCGGGATGCGACACCCTTCAGATAGTCTAGAACGGATACCTTTGAATGCAATGTACTTGGATTTAGCTGCAGAATCGCACAACGTCAGACTGGATTTATATATCAACGGACGGTTTCAATCCTTTCGGTTTTTCAGGGAAACCAAACTCTTCATGGCCGGTAATTTTGACAACATACAGCCTCCCGCCGTCTATGTGTATTTGAGATGAGGTTATGTTTCTAGTAACGATCGTCCCAGGACCCAAATGCCCGAAACAACAATTTGTGCATTTTCTTGCAACCATTGATATCCGAGTTTTGTTTTTCGCAACAGCCTTATCACCATCTTCTAAAATATATTTTGGTGGGAATTTTTTAATGAGCGCAAGTTTTAATTTGTCGGTGTTTAGTCACCATTTAGTCACTAATTGCATAGATCGGTATTTTGTATACTATGCATTTGGCGACCAAATGGTTGCTAATTAGCTAGGCCAAATTTTTTTATTATGGAATTGGCGACCAAATGGTCTCTCAATCTACAAGTAAATTTTTTTTATTAAGATTTAGGCGACCAAGTGGTAGCTAATTCCCCAAATTAAATCGTATTTTTTCTTACGTCTAGTCTTTTGGTATATTTTTTTCATTATATGTGATAATATATGACATACAAGGTTGTGCTTATATCGATGGCATTAACGTTATAATTTTGAGTAGAGTAAAAGGTATTTAGCTACCACATGGAAGCTAATTGGCGACCACTTGGAAGCCAATTACCAAAGGTTATGTAATTAGCTACCATATGGACGCTAGTTTGCTACCATGTAGAAGCTAACTCCTCCAATTTAATCGTAAGATGGGGTATTTTTCATATGTGTTATGATCTCATGTTCGGCGATGACGGTTGAACACATGCAATGGCATGAACCACAAACACAAGAAGATCGGGATGCGACACCCTTCAGATAGTCTAGAACGGATACCTTTGAATGCAATGTACTTGGATTTAGCTGCAGAATCGCACAACGTCAGACTGGATTTATATATCAACGGACGGTTTCAATCCTTTCGGTTTTTCAGGGAAACCAAACTCTTCATGGCCGGTAATTTTGACAACATACAGCCTCCCGCCGTCTATGTGTATTTGAGATGAGGTTATGTTTCTAGTAACGATCGTCCCAGGACCCAAATGCCCGAAACAACAATTTGTGCATTTTCTTGCAACCATTGATATCCGAGTTTTGTTTTTCGCAACAGCCTTATCACCATCTTCTAAAATATATTTTGGTGGGAATTTTTTAATGAGCGCAAGTTTTAATTTGTCGGTGTTTAGTCACCATTTAGTCACTAATTGCATAGATCGGTATTTTGTATACTATGCATTTGGCGACCAAATGGTTGCTAATTAGCTAGGCCAAATTTTTTTATTATGGAATTGGCGACCAAATGGTCTCTCAATCTACAAGTAAATTTTTTTTATTAAGATTTAGGCGACCAAGTGGTAGCTAATTCCCCAAATTAAATCGTATTTTTTCTTACGTCTAGTCTTTTGGTATATTTTTTTCATTATATGTGATAATATATGACATACAAGGTTGTGCTTATATCGATGGCATTAACGTTATATTTTTGAGTAGAGTAAAAGGTATTTAGCTACCACATGGAAGCTAATTGGCGACCACTTGGAAGCCAATTACCAAAGGTTATGTAATTAGCTACCATATGGACGCTAGTTTGCTACCATGTAGAAGCTAACTCCTCCAATTTAATCGTAAGATGGGGTATTTTTCATATGTGTTATGATCTCATGTTCGGCGATGACGGTTGAACACATGCAATGGCATGAACCACAAACACAAGAAGATCGGGATGCGACACCCTTCAGATAGTCTAGAACGGATACCTTTGAATGCAATGTACTTGGATTTAGCTGCAGAATCGCACAACGTCAGACTGGATTTATATATCAACGGACGGTTTCAATCCTTTCGGTTTTTCAGGGAAACCAAACTCTTCATGGCCGGTAATTTTGACAACATACAGCCTCCCGCCGTCTATGTGTATTTGAGATGAGGTTATGTTTCTAGTAACGATCGTCCCAGGACCCAAATGCCCGAAACAACAATTTGTGCATTTTCTTGCAACCATTGATATCCGAGTTTTGTTTTTCGCAACAGCCTTATCACCATCTTCTAAAATATATTTTGGTGGGAATTTTTTAATGAGCGCAAGTTTTAATTTGTCGGTGTTTAGTCACCATTTAGTCACTAATTGCATAGATCGGTATTTTGTATACTATGCATTTGGCGACCAAATGGTTGCTAATTAGCTAGGCCAAATTTTTTTATTGTGGAATTGGCGACCAAATGGTCTCTCAATCTACAAGTAAATTTTTTTTATTAAGATTTAGGCGACCAAGTGGTAGCTAATTCCCCAAATTAAATCGTATTTTTTCTTACGTATAGTCTTTTGGTATATTTTTTTCATTATATGTGATAATATATGACATACAAGGTTGTGCTTATATCGATGGCATTAACGTTATAATTTTGAGTAGAGTAAAAGGTATTTAGCTACCACATGGAAGCTAATTGGCGACCACTTGGAAGCCAATTACCAAAGGTTATGTAATTAGCTACCATATGGACGCTAGTTTGCTACCATGTAGAAGCTAACACCTCCAATTTAATCGTAAGATGGGGTATTTTTCATATGTGTTATGATCTCATGTCCGGTGATGACGGTTGAACACATGCAACGGCATGAACCACAAACACAAGAAGATCGGGATGCGACACCCTTCAGATAGTCTAGAACGGATACCTTTGAATGCAATGTACTTGGATTTAGCTGCAGAATCGCACAACGTCAGACTGGATTTATATATCAACGGACGGTTTCAATCCTTTCGGTTTTTCAGGGAAACCAAACTCTTCATGGCCGGTAATTTTGACAACATACAGCCTCCCGCCGTCTATGTGTATTTGAGATGAGGTTATGTTTCTAGTAACGATCGTCCCAGGACCCAAATGCCCGAAACAACAATTTGTGCATTTTCTTGCAACCATTGATATCCGAGTTTTGTTTTTCGCAACAGCCTTATCACCATCTTCTAAAATATATTTTGGTGGGAATTTTTTAATGAGCGCAAGTTTTAATTTGTCGGTGTTTAGTCACCATTTAGTCACTAATTGCATAGATCGGTATTTTGTATACTATGCATTTGGCGACCAAATGGTTGCTAATTAGCTAGGCCAAATTTTTTTATTATGGAATTGGCGACCAAATGGTCTCTCAATCTACAAGTAAATTTTTTTTATTAAGATTTAGGCGACCAAGTGGTAGCTAATTCCCCAAATTAAATCGTATTTTTTCTTACGTCTAGTCTTTTGGTATATTTTTTTCATTATATGTGATAATATATGACATACAAGGTTGTGCTTATATCGATGGCATTAACGTTATAATTTTGAGTAGAGTAAAAGGTATTTAGCTACCACATGGAAGCTAATTGGCGACCACTTGGAAGCCAATTACCAAAGGTTATGTAATTAGCTACCATATGGACGCTAGTTTGCTACCATGTAGAAGCTAACTCCTCCAATTTAATCGTAAGATGGGGTATTTTTCATATGTGTTATGATCTCATGTTCGGCGATGACGGTTGAACACATGCAATGGCATGAACCACAAACACAAGAAGATCGGGATGCGACACCCTTCAGATAGTCTAGAACGGATACCATTGAATGCAATGTACTTGGATTTAGCTGCAGAATCGCGCAACGTCAGACTGGATTTTTCAACGGACGGTTTCAATCCTTTCGGTTCTTCAGGGAAACCAAACTCTTCATGGCCGGTGATTTTGACAACATACAGCCTCCCGCCGTCTATGTGTATTTGAGATGAGGTTATGTTTCTAGTAACGATCGTCCCAGGACCCAAATGCCTGAAACAGAAATTGGCATTTTCTTGCAACCATTGATATCCGAGTTTTGTTTTTCGCAACAGCCTTATCACCATCTTCTAAAATATATTTTGGTGGGAATTTTTTAATGAGCGCAAATTTTAATTTGTCGGTGTTTACTCACAATTTAGTCACTAATTGCATAGATCGGTATTCTGTATACTATGCATTTGGCGACCAAATGGTCGCTAATTAGCTAGGACAAATTTTTTTATTGTGGAATTGGCGACGAAATGGTCGCTAAATCTACAAATAAATTTTTTTTTATTAAGATTTAGGCGACCAAGTGGTCGCTAATTCCCTAAATTAAATCGTATTTTTTCTTACGTCTAGTCTTTATGTATATTTTTTTCTTTATATGTGATAATATATGACATATAAGGTTGTGCCTATATCGATGGCATTAACGTTATAATTTTGAGTAGAGTGAAAGGTATTTAGCTACCACAAGGAAGCTAATTGGCGACCACTTGGAAGCCAATTACCAAAGGTAATGTAATTAGCTACCATACGGACGATAGTTTGCTACCATATGGAAGCTAACTCCTCCAATTTAATCGTAAGATGGGGTATTTTTCATATGTGTTATGATCTCATGTTCGGCGATGACGGTTGAACACATGCAATGGCATGAACCACAAACACAAGAAGATCGGGATGCGGCACCCTTCAGATAGTCAAGAACGGATACCTTCGAATACAATGTACTTGGATTTAGCTGCAGAGTCGCGCAACGTCAGACTGGATTTATCAACGGACGGTTTCAATCCTTTCAGTTCTTCAGGGAAACCAAACTCTTCATGGCCGGTGATTTTGACAACATACAGCCTCCCGCCGTCTATTTGTATTTGAGATGAGGTTATGTTTCTAGTAATGATCGTCCCAGGACCAAAATGCCCTAAAAAGAAATTGGGCATTTTCTTGCAACCATTGATATACGAGTTTTGTTTTTCGCAACAGCCTTATCACCATCTTCTAAAATATATTTTGGTGGGAATTTTTTAATGAGCGCAAACGTTAATTTGTCGGTGTTTAGTCACCATTTAGTCACTAATTGCATAGATCGGTATTTTGTATACTATGCATTTGGCGACCAAATGGTCGCTAATTAGCTAGGCCAAATTTTTTTTAATGGAATTGGCGACCAAATGGTCGCTAAATCTACAAGTAAAGGTTGTTTATTAAGATTTAGGCGACAAAGTGGTCGCTAATTCCCCAAATTAAATCGTATTTTTTCTTACGTCTAGTCTTTTTGTGTATTTTTTTCATTATATGTGATAATATATGACATACAAGGTTGTGCCTATATCGATGGCAATAACGTTATAATTTTGAGTACAGTGAAAGGTATTTAGCTACCACATGGAAACTAATTGGCGACCACTTGGAAGCCAATTACCAAACGTTATGTAATTAGCTACCATATGGACGCTAGTTTGCTTCCATGTGGAAGCTAACTCCTCCAATTTAATCGTAAGATGGGGTATGTTTCAAATGTGTTATGATCTCATGTTCGGCGATGACGGTTGAACACATGTGATGTCGTGCTTTTTAGTCGATTTTCTTAGGTTGTTTTCTCCTTTGTTTTGCATGCTTTCCCTTTGTGTTTGTGTGTTTTGCATAAGATTTCGACTCTCTTTCGAGGGTTGGAGTCGTTTGTGTGTTGTTTCGTGTTGTGTAGGTATTTGGAGCCTTTTGGAGAAGTTTTTCATGCACTTTCGGAGCTTTCTAGGAACCTTTAGTTTTCAAGAGTCAAGTCGTCAAAGAGCCAAGATCTAAAGTTGCAACCAAAGGAACCTCAAAGAAGTACAAGGAACTCAAGAATTTCAAAGAGCAAAACAGAAAAAGCCCAGCCAATTGGAGCAAGGACGGAGCAAAGCGAGAAAATCTCACGTACTGCGATAGGTCGGCGCCGACCCCCATATGGTCGGCCGCGACCCCTCTCAGCATCCGAAGAAAAATCCGTGCTGCGTAAGAAACGCTTTTGGGCGGGATTTTCGATACCCGAAAAAGGCAGGCGGCTGCTGCAGGCGGTGGCAGAGATGTGCAGAGGAGGAAGCTTCCCTCTCTTGCTTTTGTGGGCTGCTACAAAGACCCATTTTGTCTCCCTTTCTAATTAGCTTTTCCAAGAGGGAAAAGGCTCAGGGGAGAGAAGAGAGAAGGGGGCTGAGAGAGGAGAAGAAGGAGGAAGAAGAAGAAAGTGACGGTGGAGAGGGAGAGTTTGAGTGTGTGAGAGAGAGTTTGCTTGTAAGGAGAGGTAGTGAAGAAGAACGTTTGGTTTAGTTGATGTTCTAGGAAGAAGAAGACAATGGTGTGTGAAGAAAACTTGTGGGTTTGCTTAAGTTTGTAAGTGGATCTTGAAATTAATTGGAGTTGCTTGCTTTGGATGATGTTTTCCTCTTCCCTTTCGTTGTTTGTGTGTTTGATTATGTGTGAGTAGTTAGCTTGCTAGGGTTGCGGTGAAACCCACCATGAAAGTGCATTTTAGACCTTGATTTTTGGATCCATGCTTAACTTGAAATCTCTGCCCATAAATCCCTCTTGTGTGCTTAAAACCCTTGAAGAAGGGGGAATGTTTTTGTTTGCAACCTAATTGAAGGGTTTTGTTGTGAATGTGGACTATCCGGGTTTAGATGAAAGTCGAACCCTTCGAAGAACAAGTTGGATTGCATGTTAACACCTTCATGGAAGCGGAGGCTTTTGATGTGTTCTTTTGTGATGAAAGTCACCCATGAGATTATGAGTTGAGTTGGTCCTTTATCATTGTTTGAATGCATGCTCGTGTTGTGGTGAAACCCCACCCCCAGTTGTTTTTTCCTTGATTTTACAAACCCATCTCCGTGCCCAGAATTGGTCGGCCGCGACCAGTTGCAGGTCGGCTGCGACCACCTCTGTAGTTGTTTTCTGTGTGTTGTGAAGTTCTGTCGTAGGTCGGCCGCGACCTCCCTAGGGTCGGCTACGACCTCTTTCCGAGACTTGTTGTTTGTGTTCGTTTGTTTGTTTTGCTTTGTTTTGTTTTGCTCTTGTAGTTTGATTGCTAGACTATAGAACTACTAGCTCCCGTGGACGATCCTGACTTCGCTATACTCAGCGGGGTCTTGACAAATTTATTTGCTCGAGATTCGCATCGCGACAAATTGGCGCCGTTGCCGGGGAGTTAGTTTAGTTTCCAAGTCTAGCTTTCTTTTGGGTAAGGGACTAGCCCGAACCCCTATTTTGTTACTGACTCGTTTCTCTAGTGTTTTGTACGCAGGTGTATGCCCTCTAGTTCACGAAGGGTAATTGACCATTTCCCCTTTGATCCCGAAATAGAGAGAACCCTTCGTCGAAGACTAAGAGAACGAAAAGCAATGGCCGACGCTAAGGCTCTTGCTCGTCAAATGGCTGAACTTTGTGCTCAAATGGAGCAAATGCACATGGAACGAGATGCTCAAGCCGCAGCTGCGCGGCAAGAAAGAGAGGAAGCCGCCCACCTCCGAGAACAACTTGATGCTATTCCGAGGAACGCTAAGCAATACATGCATCCTGAGCTTCGAGTTCCCGAGTCCGCTATTGTGCTCCCGGTGATTGAGCGCGCTTTTGAGATCAAGTCCCACTTCATCACTCTCATCAAAAGATCTCAATATGAAGGCAAGCCCACCGAATGCCCCATGGAGCACATCAAGAACTTCACCGATCTATGTGACACTATCGCCGCCGATGGTGTCTCACTTGAGTATGTTCTCCTCAAGGCGTTCAAGTGGTCTTTATGTGGGAAGGCCCTTCATTGGCTCGAAAGTTTGCCCGCTAGATCCATCACTACATGGAAGGCTTTACACGACTTGTTCATGACAAAGTTCTTTCCACCGGCCAAAACCACCGAGCTAAGGAAGCGCATCACCTCCTACCATCAACTTCCCAACGAGACATTTGTTGAAACTTGGGAGAGATTCAAGGAGCTTCTTCGGCAATGTCCAACCCATGGACAGCCTCCTTATGTTCTCCAAGAAATATTCTTTCAAGGGATCAATGCTGCAACGAAAGACCGCATCAACCTCTCGACAAATTGCGGCTTTATTGAGATGGATCCCGACGAGGCATGGGATCTCATGGACAAACTCACCAATTATGATGCCATGTATGGGACCCAACAAGCTGTCCGGATCCAACCAAAGAAGCTCTATGATCCCCATAGTGAGCCAATTGATCAAGATGTGAAGTTCCAATTCATGCAAGATGGGATCAACAAGCTCAAGAAGCAAGTGAGCTACTTCAAGTCCACCGGCCCACCTTGTCAAGAGTGCGGTTCTCAATCCCACACCGCCGCCTCTTGTACTAATGTGGAGCAAGTCCGGGCCGCCGAGGCTTATGCGGAGGCGAACTATATGAGAGGACCCTACCGAGGCCAAAACAATGTTTATGCGGGGAGGAACAACAACTATCCTCAATGGAATAACCATGGCCAAGGTCAAGGTTACCCACCTCCCCCGCAAGAACAAAGGGGCCCTCCTTATAGACCTCCCGGTTACCAAGCGGAGCCGTCATGGGTCCAAGAGTTGCAAGAAGGATTGATGCAAGGGGTGAGGACCGAGCTCACCACTCAGTTGAAAGGTGTCCATACGAGGTTAGGAGATCTTGACACATGGAGGAAAAACGTTGACTCCCAACTCGGTGATCTCGTGGCTCAAATCCCACGACCTCAAGGGCGCTTATCGGGCCACCCCGATGAGAACCCAAGAGGCCATATTGCCGCCGTTCACCTAAGAAGCGGGAAGAAGTTGCCGGACCGAGTTATAAGCGAAGAGACGGGGAACAAGGAGGACGAGACTCCCCTGGAACAGGTCGTGGCCGACCCCCCAATGGTCTCCACCGACCCTGTCCCTGCTACAGAGGAGGTCTCAGCCGACCACCCCCAGGTCGCTGCCGACCCTCCTCAGAGAATCCCGACGTCCGTCCCCTCGCCTCCGACAACGACGGTACTTCCCTACCCATCCAAAAGGGCTAATGATTTCACGAAGGGAAAGTTCAAACGCTTTGTGAAGGTTCTCCAAGGCCTCAACATCACCATTCCCTTTGCCAAAGCATTGAACGAGATGCCCGCCTACACCAAATTTCTCAAAGAAATCTTGTCAAAGAAGCGGTCAATGTCCGAATTGACCAATGAAGTGCGGTCCATTGAGCTCCCGGAAAAACTTGGTGATCCGGGTAAGTTTGCTATTACCATTGGCATAGGTGCTAACCGATTCAAAGATCTATGTGATCTTGGTGCAAGTGCTAGCCTTCTCTCTCTTCTATATGGTCCAAGACCAACATGGTTCCTTTGGTCCCGGTAAACATGAGGCTTTACATGGCGGATGGCTCTTGTGTGCAACCCACCGGCATTGGTGACGACTTTCCCATCCAAGTCGGCAAGTTCTTTGTCCCGAACGACTTTATTGTGATGGAAATGCCGGAAGATCCCGTCGTCCCAATCATTCTTGGACGGCCATTCCTTGCCACCGCCGGTGCCGTGATTGATGTGAAGAAGGGTCTCCTCACTTTTGAGAATGGAGAAGAGGTGGTAGAGTTCCGATTCAACCCTACCATGAAGGAGACCGGTGAAGTTATGGAGGTCAAGGCGTTGCTCGGAGAGTACACGAGTGAAGATGACGAAGAAGAAGCGGACCTCCCCTGCCGTAGGTCGCAGCCGACCACCCCTAGGTCGTCCGCGACCCCCGACAGGATCTCGCCAACATGTTTGATTGAAGATGAAGATGGTAAAGCGAAGGAGTTTCTGAAGGCCGATGAAGACGATGACATTATTACACCACCCCCGCCTACTCCTGAGCTTAAGACTCTCCCCGAGTCCTTGAGGTATGAGTTTCTTGGCCCAAATTCCACTTTTCCGGTTATTGTCAATGCAAATCTAAATGCGGAAGAAGTTGGAAAGTTGCTTGATGTTTTTAGGACTCATAGGAAGGCCATTGGGTACTCGCTTGAGGACTTGAGTGGACTTTCACCTTCCTTGTGCATGCATCGAATTTTTCTTGAGGAGGGGCATAGACCAACCATTGAGCATCACCGTGGTGAAAAAGGATGTGGTGACTCAATCCAAACATGAAGGATGTGGTGAAAAAGGAGATTTTGAGGATGCTTGATGCGGGAATCATATTTCCGATTTCGGATAGCAAGTGGGTGAGCCCGGTGCATGTGGTGCCCAAGAAGAGTGGCCTCACCGTGGTGGAAAATGAGAAGGGCGAATTGATACCCACTCGAACTACTACTAGTTGGCGCATGTGCATTGATTATAGGAAACTCAATAGTGCCACTAGGAAAGATCATTTTTCTTTGCACTTTATTGACCAAGTGCTAGAGAGATTAGCTCTTCATGACTACTTTTGTTATCTCGATGGCTATAGTGGTTTTTGGCAGGTTCCAATACACCCCGACGACCAAGAGAAGACAACTTTCACATGTCCTTATGGGACGTTTGCCTATAGGAGAATGCCATTCGGACTATGCAATGCACCCGCCACCTTCCAAAGGTGTATGATGGCCATTTTCTCCGACATGATTGAGGAAATTGTGGAGGTGTTCATGGATGACTTCTCGGTATACGGAACCACTTTTGACTCTTGCCTTGCTAATCTTGCTAGAGTTCTCAAAAGATGTGAAGAAACCAACCTAGTGCTAAATTGGGAAAAATGTCACTTTATGGTTCGAGAAGGGATTGTCTTAGGTCATATAGTGTCTAGTAGGGGAATAGAAGTGGATCAAGCTAAAATTGAATTGATTGAAAAATTTCCACCCCCCACTTCCGTAAAAGGAATTAGAAGCTTTCTAGGACATGCTGGGTTTTATAGAAGGTTTATTCAAGATTTCTCAAAAATTTCCAAGCCATTGACTAACCTTCTCATGAAAGATGTTGTGTGTTGGATCGTAAGTCAGTTAATGAGGGCGTCCTTAACTGGGTTAAGGGCGTCCTTTAGTGCAGCGGAAAATAGACTTAACAGAATACAAGATAAGTGGACATGAGTATTTATAGAGGAACCCCACTAAGATCAACTAGTCTTATGGGTAAACCTCTACCTCCGTTGGAGGATTTTCAATAGCCGTCCCTTATCTTATTAAGAGCGAGTCCTTACAACTTAGGCAAGTCGTTACACTTCTCTGAGCTAAGCGTCCGTCCTTAGCCTCACTAGTAACACTCCTTTCAACCTAACAAGTAACCTAACACTCTTAGCTATAAGGAAGCTATCACTCACGTCTCTCACGGTTCGTTGTGAGAGACAAACTACAACTCTAATTGATTTGTGGTTTGTTTTGGATTTGATGTGGTTGGACTTTCTTTCTCTTGCTTCAAGCTCACTTGATCTTCTTGATCTTCGTTCGTGTTCTTGAATGCTTCGGGAGAGCTTGAGAGAAAGTCTTCAAAGTCCACTCTTGCACCCACATCCCGCTATGCATACTCCTTGGAGAGTATTTATAGCGGAAGTGATTCTTGTCCTCTAGCGTCCTCTGAGACTTGGCAGGATCCTCGATCTTTGATCAACGGTGCGATGAGCGTCTTGAGGAAGTCAACTCTGTTGACGCTTGGGAAGCCTCCGCGTGGGTAGGGGACCATCGCTGGGAAAGCGACGTCTTTGGCATTGTCTACACGTGCCCAGACAAAGGAAGCTTCCTTCTGAGGACTAAGGCCGGACGATGATGTAATCATGTTGGGGCGGCCTTGATTTGAATTTGAACTTCGTCCGTTTTTTGGCGCGGGGACCTTTCTTGATGAGGACTCCGTCCTATCTTGCGCAGGGACTCCGCCAATTACGTTTAGCTTTGGAAGTTCTGGTAACATGCGTCCCTACAGCATAGGGACTGCTGTTCACTTGTTGTCCTTTTCGCTCATGTGCGTCCACTGGACTTACCTGAGATCAAAACTTGGACAACTTATCAAATACATTTGATTTTGTCATTATCAAAACAAGGGACGATTATTATTGGTTTAGATATTAACGACTGACGTCCTTAATATCGTCCCAACAATTTCCCCCTTTTTGATGATGACAAACTCTTTCAAATAATGCACACAGAAGTAAAGCTTTTAGCATGAGGAACTACACTTTGATTTTCTTTTCAGCTTAGATTGGCATGCAACACATTCTTTTAAGTGCGTTCTATTTTATTCCTAACTAACGACCGTTTGACTTGGCCGAAATTCCCCCTGAACACATGCTTTCTATGATAACTTAAGGACAATCGCATCTCTGCAAAACTATACTTCCCCCTTTTGGCATCATCGAAAAGGAGAACAAGTCGAAAAGCATGCAAGCACAAAGTCATAACTAAAGAAAGGTACGCTTAGACAAAATGAAGCACAAATGTAGTGAATGGCATTCAGAATGAGAAACGAGAACGTTCATTACAGACATTCACAACAAGTGTTCAAAACGGGGACAGCGTCCCATTGTCTTAACAAAAACTCAAGAAATGATAAATTGTTTCAGGGTTAGAGAAGGGGGAGCAACACCTCAAAGCCAAGGGCTTTGAGGTGTTGCTCCTGAAGATGGTTGTTCTGGGCAAGGAGCTCGTTGTTGCGCTCAAGAAGGTCTGTGTGGACGTGAAGTGTGTCGTGAACCTGCTGAATTAGATCAATCATTATGCACTGGTTCTCGATCATCATGCCCATCAGATACTTCGTAGAGTGCCTCTCAGCCTCATCAGGGACGCTCATACCATCGAGCTCGTCCTCGTCATCAGCAGCGTCCTCAGCTGGCGTCCCAACTACTTGGACATTTTCAGCTTCGTGATCTCCTTCTCCAGGTTCAGCAGCAGCAGCAGCTTGAGCTCTCCTCTCAGCTTTGGCTTTCCTTTCAGCCTCTTTCCGTTCCTTTTCCAGTTGGCGCTTAACGGACGGAAGGGGCTCATCACACCTGAGTTTCCCAACTGGAGGGAGTGTAATTTGCCTGACGTCCCAATGAATGCCAAAGGAACGCTCTTGTTTAGGAGCATAGAGTCCCTGCTGCTTCAGAATTTGCTTGATCAAGTCGGGGAAAGGAAGAGAGTGCCTGCCTCCTGTGCACTTGCCCATGTGTTCCAAGATTACTCGGGGCAAGTTTATCGGCTTGCGTTCCAAGAAAGCGTCCAAGAGAATACTATCAGTGATCTGAACAATGGACTTCTTCTCTTGGCGGGGGACGACCATGCGCACAATGAAGTGATGCGCAAGGACGCCCGTCTTGGTGAGGCAATGAGCAACTCTGTCCTTAGCAGCTGGCTGTCTCCCATTGAATATTCTGTTGAGGATTTCATCTTGGGAGAAACGGCCAAAGTTCTTGCACGGCAGATCGTGCAGAGCATCTTGCGGAGAAGGACGCAGGCCTAGCATTTTGCGGACGGTGCCCTCAGCAACTGAGTACTCGTCCCCATCGATTTCAAAAGTCCCCTGAGGCTTCCCGTTTACTTCTGTGATTTTGAACTTTGAGTAGAAACGGAGAACCTCATCAGGGTCAACATCAGCGGCCTCAGCGCCCAAGTGCGTCCAACCCTGGAACTCAAGAAGATCCAAGAACTCTTGGCGCTGGTTCTCTGCCAGAAACTCGGCGGTGAAGAGGAGCGGCGATAGGATTTTCTTGAAGCGTTTCTGCTTGGAGCCATTGCTCACGATCACTTCATCACCAGCATCTTCTTCATCTCCATCTCCCTCCTCTTCCTCAGGTTCCTCATCCTGGGGAGAGGCGTCCTCGTCATCGGAGGCTTCGTTCCGTTGTTCTTGGAACTCAACCATTGCAGTGTCCTCAGCTGTGGACGCCTGTTCTGTGGGAGGCGCGTCCACCGCTGGAGTCCTTGCCAAGGACTCTGTGGGAACGGATGGAGGAGACGTCCCTTGAACTTGAGCAGCTTCTTCGACGGCCGGAGCAGGCGGAGGAGGAGAAGGAGGTGAAGCTCTAGGGGGAGAGGGAGAGGGAGTGCGGAGCTTAGCTTTTGGGGGAGGAGCAGAGGAGGAGTTGGGCGGAACCACTGAGATTGGTTTCACCTTGAGCGGAGCAGAGGGAGGAGGCGGCAGAGTAGCAGGGGTAGCATCCTTGGCCTGGACCTGGACTTGTGGAGCGTCCTCTACCCTTGGAGGAGGAGGAGGAGGGAGTTGACGAAGGTCCTGCATACTCGCTTGGATCGCCTTCTCAACGGCTACTTTTTCTGCTTGCTCTTGCTCTTGGCGCGCCTTCTCCTCTTTTGCCAGTTGAATTTCGGAGAGGCGAATGGCGGCCATTTCTTCATCCGTGACGCCCTCAAGCTGAGCAGAGGTCTTGAGGCGTCGTTTTGGGGCAGGAGGGGAGGAAGGGATTGGCTTTGGTGGGGAGGAGGAAGGGCCTTTAATTTGGAGCGATTTGGACGGAGGGGGAGAGGAAGGCCTTTTCCTTTTTTGAGAAGAGACGGAGCCCGTAGGAGCCACAACAAACTCCATTATATCAGGAAGTAGTTTGGCGTGCTCGTCCACGGTTCCACCAAATGAGTCAGAAATGATTCCTGGCCCCATGAACGGTGGGTTGGTGTGATTGGTTTCTTGAAGGCGGGGCTTGACATATGTGATCATGAAGTAGTGGAGGAGGCGTTGGATTTTAGGAGGATGTTCGTGAGTGGACGCCCTAAGACAAATGTTGGCGAGCGTCCTAGGCTCCTTTTCAAGCCAGTCCTCAATGAGAGGGTCAAGGGGAGGACGGCGTTTGGGTTGAGAGGGGAGCCGGCCAATTGAGCCACTGTAAACAGAGGCTTTGGTGATATTTTCTGGCTCAGGCTCGGGTTTGAAGGGCTTCTCCAGAAATGAGAACCTCTTCGGCTGGGTTTTGGATTGAGAGCGGGATGGTTGTTTTTGTTGAGGAGGTTGGGAGCGAAGGGGTTGAGGAGGGGTGTTGGAGTGGCGGCGCTGGGTGCTTGGAGAGGAGGAATGGTGGCGAGGGGGTTCTTGTCGGCCGGAAGGTCTGCCTCTCGACTCCATTAATGACCGGCCTTTCACCGGAGGAGATCTCGAAGAGCTAGTGTTTTTCGCTGCCGACGAGGGTGAGGGATTCTTTGAGGCTCTTGTGTTGGCCATTTTTGAGATGGTTTAAATAGGGGAGGATTAGGGTTTGGAGAGAGATTTCGGGATTCGGTTGAAGATTTGGAAGATCTTTGAGATTTCTAAAAGTGTGCAAACAGCAGATGAGCGAAGAAAGGTTTTCGGAGTGCACAGGTGGGTATATATAGGAAGAAGACGAAGTTGGATGGTCAGGGGTAACAGGGTCTTTACACACGGCTTCCTCCACCCGCCTTCCCACACGTGGCTTTCTTCTTTGCTAAGGAATACAGCTGTTGTTCACTGTTTGCGCATATCCCGAGATTTTCGCTGACGATTCGTTAAAACGGTTTACCTTCCCAATTTCAACCATTCAAACTTCTCACAACTGCAAAGGACTCTGACCTGACGTCCTTTCAACACACAACACTACACAACACAGAACTGAACCACGGCGTCCCATTCACTGATCTCAACCTCTGTATTTAGAACTCTGTACAGACAACTCTCAGCTCTTAGCACGCGTCCCTTTGATCACTTAGAACCATTTTTGAAAATCAAGCAAGTACGTCCCGTAAAGGTGAAACAAGGAATGCTCATAGGACGCGTTTGCAAGATTCTCGGCTTGGGTAAGCTTAGAGTTCCCATCATTTCGGCTTATGATGAGGGTAGGGTGATCAGGGATACTCTTGAGATGAAAAGCGAAATGAATACCATTCAAGGACACAAGCGAATACACATATCTTAGACTAGCGTCCTTTAAAGATGACTTTAATGCATGACACACCTTAAAACAAGTTCTCAACAAGACATAGCCAATCATGGAGGGAATAATAGAACGGGACTTGATCATTTAAAAGTTATCATCCCCAAAAGCAACCGGAGGTGCTCGTAGGGACGTCTATCAAGTGCTTTTGTGAAAATATCGGCCACTTGGTCCTCAGTCCTAACATGATCCACTCTAATTAATCCAAGTTCAACATTATCACGAAGAAAGTGATGCCTTATGTGAATATGCTTTGTCCTAGAATGATGAACGGGATTTTTGGAAATACTTATAGCACTGGTGTTGTCACAGAAGATAGGGACTGTGTTGAGGGACGTACCATAATCTTCAAGTTGGTACTTGATCCATAGGACTTGTGAGCAGCACGAAGCAGCAGCAACGTACTCAGCTTCCGCGGTTGATAGTGCCACGGAGTTTTGCTTTTTGGATCCCCAAGATACAAGGCATGAGCCAAGGAATTGTGCCATTCTTGAGGTGCTCTTCCTATCCACCACATGGCCAGCGTAATCTGCATCAGAGTAAGCTACCAGGTTCAGGGACGTCCTTCTGGGATACCATAGACATAGGTCATCCCGTCCCTTGAGATATCTGAAGATTCTTTTGACCTCTTGCATATGGGACTCCTTTGGATTTGCTTGGAATCGAGCGCACAAGCATACAGCGAACATGATGTCGGGACGACTTGCCGTAAGATATAGCAAGGACCCTATCATTCCTCTGTAGAGCTTTTGATCTACACTCTTGCCTTCTTCATCAGCATAGAGGCGAGTGTTTGGGGAGATGGGAGTATCAATGGGTTTTGAAGAGTTCATCCCATACTTCTCAAGCATTTCACGGATGTACTTTTGTTGATGAATCCGCGTCCCATCTTTGAGCTGAGTGATTTGGAGTCCCAAGAAGAAGTTGAGTTCTCCTATGAGGGACATCTCAAACTCACTACTCATCAAGTTCTTGAATTCCTCTACAAATTTCATGTTAGTGCTTCCAAAGACTATGTCATCGACATAGACTTGGACAATTAAGACATCTTTATGAACTTTCTTTAAGAACAGGGTTTTATCAATGTTACCTCGTGTGTACCCGTTGGACAAGAGGAAGGACGCAAACCTATCGTACCATGCACGAGGGGCTTGCTTGAGTCCATAGAGTGCCTTGTCCAAGAAGTACACATGATCTGGGTGATCAGCGTCCTCAAATCCTGGAGGTTGAGCGACGTACACTTCTTCTTTGAGCTTGCCGTTGAGAAAGGCTGTCTTGACGTCCATTTGAAAAAGCTTGAACCCTTTGTGAGCGGCAAAGGCGATGAGGAGGCGAATGGCTTCAATCCTGGCGACAGGAGCGAAGGTTTCATCATAATCAATCCCTTCCTCTTGCCTATAGCCTTGAGCCACAAGTCTTGCTTTGTTTCTTGACACGCGACCATTCTCATCAAGCTTGTTCTTGTAGACCCATCTCGTCCCTATTATGTTTTTGTTTCTCGGACGAGGGACAAGGGTCCAAACCTTATTTCTTTCGAATTGATTAAGTTCCTCTTGCATGGCCTGAATCCAATCAGCGTCCTGGAGTGCTTCCTTTATGTTCTTAGGTTCAACCAAGGACACAAAGGCGTTGAAGGCACAGAACGCTATGTTAGCATTAAGGGACTGATTCACGGCTGATCTTGTTTGAACTCCTTTTGACATATCTGAGATGATTTGATCCGTTGAATGAAGTCTCGAAAGATGGGATCCCTTATGAGTATCGTCCCTTACGGGAGTACATCTAGGGTCCGTCCAATCAGATTCATCTGAGTCAAACCCGTCGTCTTCATTGAGAGTTTCATAGAGTTCCCCCTCAGGTTGAGCGTCCTCTTCTTGACGCTGTTCTCCTTGTAGGCTTGATTCAGCGACCTCATGTTGAGCTGGGGATTCACTTTGAGATGGAACTTCCTGAACAACACTGGGAACTTCTACTGAGACTTCTTCAGGATTTTGAGTAGCGTCCTTAGGAACATAGTATTTTCCAGAGGACCCGAAATCAACTTCATCATCGGAGTCATCCTGCTGCAGAGGAGATGAGCGTTCTTTCTTACTTGGTTTATCTTTGTGAGAAGAACTTTCTTTGAACACAACATGAATGCTCTCCTCAAGCTTTAGAGTTCGTTTATTGAAAACTCTATACGCTTTACTGGTGAGGGAGTATCCAAGGAATATGGCTTCGTCACTTCTTGCGTCAAACTTTCCAAGTCCTTCTTTATCATTGTTGTGAACAAAGCACTTGCATCCAAAGACTCTGAGATAGTCGATGCGAGGCTTTCTTCCATTCAGCAACTCATAGGACGTCTTCTTCAGCAAAGGACGGATCATGGCTCGATTGATAATGTAGCACGCTGTAGCAATAGCTTCAACCCAGAAGTACTTGGGGACGCTATTGGCTAAGAGCATAGTCCTTGCCATATCCTCCAGCGTCCTATTCTTTCTTTCCACCACTCCATTTTGTTGAGGAGTCCTTGGAGCTGAGAAGTTGTGAGAGACTCCATGTTGATCACAGTAGGCCACGAACTCTGAGTTTTGAAACTCCGTCCCATGGTCTGATCTTATGGATTTGAGAGGCGTCTCAAGCGCAACTTCCACTTGTTTGATGAAGACTTTGAATGCGTTGAAGCAATCTGTTTTTGAAGCTAAGAAAAGAACCCAGGTGAATCGAGAAAAGTCATCTACAAGGACATAGATATACCTCTTTCCACCATAGCTTAACGTCTTCATTGGTCCACAAAGATCCATATGGAGAAGTTCCAAAGGTTTCTTTGTGCTGACATCGTTCTTTGACTTAAAGGACGTTCTTGTCTGCTTCCCTTTGATACATGCTTCACACTGTTCAATTTTCTCAGGATCAATTTGGGGAAGACCTTTCACAAGATTTCTTTGATGAAGCTTGAGCATTGTGCTTGGTCCAGCATGGCCAAGTCGGCGATGCCAGAGGTCAGCGTCCTCCTTTGACACAGATAAGCACAATTTAGATTTTGGCTTGAACTCCTGATTGAAGATGTAGACATTGTTCTTTCGGACTCCTTTGAGGACGACTTTGTTGGATTTCTTGTTGATGATGAGGCACTCCTTTGAGTCAAATGTGACTAAGTTTTCACCTTGATCACACATTTGAGAGACGCTTAGGAGGTTGAAGCCAAGTCCTTCAACAAGGCTAACATTTGTCGCTTTGATAGACGGATTGAGAATAGCAGTTCCCGTCCCTTTGATCTTTCCTTTGCCCTTGTTGCCAAACGAGACAGTTCCTCCCGTGGCGCTACTTTGGATAGAAGTGAGATGGATCTGGCTTCCTGTCATATGGTTTGAGGCGCCACTATCAATGATCCATGGGCGTCCCCTCACTTCCACCTGCCAAAACAAGGTTAGTGTATGGCGACCCAGGCAAGGTGTTCCTTACCTGGTTCGTTACAGAAATAGAACTCTGGTTCTGGCATGTAGTCACTTATATTCACATCATTTGAAATAGCATGCTTTCTGAAAGAACTCTTAGATCGTCTAGGACGTCTAGGGTTAGCCTTAGGGATGGACTTATCATTTTCAATGTTATTCCTAGCAGCTTTGCCACTTTCAATGTCGTTCTTCAGTTTCAGGCAATCATATTTGAAGTGATCTCCTTTTCCACAGTACCAACACGTCCTATAGTAAGTACCAAGGTAGTACTTCTTGTTGGGACGTTGGATTTTGTTCTTTTTCATCTTTTGAGGGTCACAAACTTTTGAACCTTCCCCCTTAGCAATCTTCTTATAGATCCTATGACTAGTGGAGTTAGTGTAATATTCCCTTTGACCTTTCTCTCCACTCTCTAGGACTCGAATTCTTTCAAGAAGGTTCTTGGTCTTTTCCCTTTCTAATTCAAGTTCTGAGGTTTTGCTAGCCTCAAAGTCACTAGGGAGAGAGTTCCTAGTGTCAGACTCGTATCCTAGTCCTCTTTTGGCTGGAACAAACACCATTGGTTGAACTACCTCAGTTACCGGGCTCTTCCCTAACGCTTTCACCTCTTCCCTAAGCTTAGCGTTCTCTAGCTTAAGGCACATCACTTCAGGTTTCAGGGTTTTAACTTCGACATGCGAGGACTCTAGTTGTAACGAAACTGTAGCACAGTTCTCACATTCAACTAGCCTATTTTCACTTTCAAGTTCAAGATCATCCATTCTATGTTGCATAACAACACTTTCTTCCATGATTCTTTTAATGAGCTTAATAAGTTTGGTTTTGGAACAATTCTCTAAGGAGTTCATCATGGATTCACGAGTTACCTCTTGTTCCTTTTCAGAAGCGTCCTCTTCAAGGACTGGGGCGTCCTCCACAGCCATGTACGCCACTTGCTCATCATCTGAGGCGTCCTCTACGGCTATGTACGCCACTGGTCCTTCTGGTTCTTCATCATCAGAACTCACATTATCCCATGCGGCTTCGCACGCTCCCAAGAGAGCTTTCATCTTCATTTCTTTTGAGTTTAGTCCCGTAGTACACCTTTTAGCAAAGTGTCCTTTCTTGTTACATTTGTAGCAACTAAGTTCCTTCATCTCTGCCTCTGTATACTTGGGACTCTCCTTTTTGTAAGGCATCTTGTGTTTCTTGGAATCTCTGGCCTTTTTACCCCATAAGCGAGCAACTTTGTGTAGAAGGGCAATCTCTTCCTCTTCTTCCAGCTGTTCCTTAGTCTTGCTTTCCTTTTCTTTCAAAGCTTGAGCACGCATCCTTTCACGATTCTCATTTTTATTTGCTTCCACCATTAGGGCAATATCTCTTTGGTGGCGCAGATACTCAGCGTACTCTGGAGTTGACGTCATCAAAGCAAGATCTGTCTGGGGGTTTCTAGCCAATTCAGCCATATCAGCTTCCCTTCTCGCTTCATAGCCTCTCAGCTTCCCATAGATCTCTTCCATATCCAGGGTTTTGTTGGCTGTGTTCTCCCTGAACGTAGTCCTATCAAAATTCCATTTTCCTGTAAGCCCATCAATGACTACTCCGACTCTGTTTCTCATTGAGACTTCAGCTTCTGGGATGCCTAAATTTCGCATCTTGGTCACAAGAGCTTCAAAGCGGTATGAGTAGTCCTTGACAGATTCGTTAGGAAGCATTCTGAAGGCATAGAACTCTCGTTTGATTTCAAGCTTGACGTCTTCCTTCATCTCTGCCGTACCCACATGGTACTTCTCAAGAGCTTCCCATTGTAGTTTGGCTGTTGCCAAATTGCTAACTCGGGTGGCGTCCCTTTCGCAGAGGGACGCTTGAAGGAAGCATATAGCCTTAGCGTTTGTTTCCAAAAGCTTGAATTCGTCAGGACCCCACTCGTCCTCTTTGTCTCTCTTGTCATCAGGGATGGTAAGGTCACCCTTCATGATCACTCTCCAGCATTGATAATTCTGACTTCTGCAAAAGTTCTCGAAGCGGATCTTCCAGCGGTTGAAGTTGCCGTCCGTCAGACGAGGAGGCTTTACAAAAGAGATTCCAATAGGTTCCATGTCCATCTTGTACCTGCAACTCAACAAAAATCTAGAGCGCCTGCTCTGATACCAATTGTTGGATCGTAAGTCAGTTAATGAGGGCGTCCTTTAGTGCAGCGGAAAATAGACTTAACAGAATACAAGATAAGTGGACACGAGTATTTATTGAGGAACCCCACTAAGACCAACTAGTCTTATGGGTAAACCTCTACCTCCGTTGGAGGATTTTCAATAGCCGTCCCTTATCTTATTAAGAGCGAGTCCTTACAACTTAGGCGAGTCGTTACACTTCTCTGAGCTAAGCGTCCGTCCTTAGCCTCACTAGTAACACTCCTTTCAACCTAACAAGTAACCTAACACTCTTAGCTATAAGGAAGCTATCACTCACGTCTCTCACGGTTCGTTGTGAGAGACAAACTACAACTCTAATTGATTTGTGGTTTGTTTTGGATTTGATGTGGTTGGACTTTCTTTCTCTTGCTTCAAGCTCACTTGATCTTCTTGATCTTCGTTCGTGTTCTTGAATGCTTCGGGAGAGCTTGAGAGAAAGTCTTCAAAGTCCACTCTTGCACCCACATCCCGCTATGCATACTCCTTGGAGAGTATTTATAGCGCAAGTGATTCTTGTCCTCTAGCGTCCTCCGAGACTTGGCAGGATTCTCGATCTTTGATCAACGGTGCGATGAGCGTCTTGAGGAAGTCAACTCTGTTGACGCTTGGGAAGCCTCCGCGTGGGTAGGGGACCATCGCTGGGAAAGCGACGTCTTTGGCATTGTCTACACGTGCCCAGACAAAGGAAGCTTCCTTCTGAGGACTAAGGCCGGACGATGATGTAATCATGTTGGGGCGGCCTTGATTTGAATTTGAACTTCGTCCGTATTTTGGCGCGGGGACCTTTCTTGATGAGGACTCCGTCCTATCTTGCGCAGGGACTCCGCCAATTACGTTTAGCTTTGGAAGTTCTGGTAACATGCGTCCCTACAGCATAGGGACTGCTGTTCACTTGTTGTCCTTTTCGCTCATGTGCGTCCACTGGACTTACCTGAGATCAAAACTTGGACAACTTATCAAATACATTTGAGTTTGTCATTATCAAAACAAGGGACGATTATTATTAGTTTAGATATTAACGACTGACGTCCTTAATATCGTCCCAACATTGTGTTTGAGTTTTCTTTCGAGTGTCTTGAAGCTTTTCATAGGATCCGAGATGCACTTGTGTCGGCTCCTATCATGCAACCGCCGGATTGGACACTTCCCTTTGAGATCATGTGTGATGCAAGCGATTATGCCGTGGGTGCGGTTCTTGGGCAAAGAAAGGAGAAGAAGCTTCATGCTATCTACTATGCAAGCAAGACACTTGATGAGGCCCAAAGCAAGTACACAACAACGGAGAAAGAGTTTCTAGCCGTGGTGTTCGCATTTGAGAAGTTCCGTTCTTACTTAGTGGGCTCGAAAGTGATAGTCTACACCGACCACGCGGCTGTCCGTTATCTCATGGACAAGAAGGACGCTAAACCGCGTTTGCTCCGGTGGATGCTCCTCCTTCAAGAATTTGATCTAGAGATACGAGACAAGAAGGGAGTGGAAAACCTTGTGGCGGATCACCTTTCAAGACTACCCATTGAGTACATCACGGAGCCCGGAATCATGGTGCCCATCAACGACTCCCGCCCGGACGAAACTCTTCTATGCAATGAAGTGTCGCGAGAAGGAAGCTCCTGGAGTAGGTCGGCCGCGACCACCATATGGTCGGCTGCGACCTCCTCTGCCCCTTCTCCGGTTTTTGGTGATGATCGTGATAGTGCTCAAGCAACCCCGGTCGAGGTCGCTCAAGGTCACATCTTTTACCTCTCTTGTGTACTTCCTGACCCTCCTTCCCCTTCTCCCATTTTGCACTCAATAGATGCTATTAAGGGGGTGCAAGCCCCGTGGTTTGCGGATTTTGCCAATTATGTTGTAGGTGGCATTGTTCCGGATGGACTGACTTCCCAAGCCAAGAAGAAATTTCTCCACGACGTCAAGCGCTACTATTGGGATGATCCTTACTTGTTCAAGCAAGGAAGTGATCACATCTTTAGACGTTGTGTGCCGGATGAAGAGATAGAGGGAGTCATACGTCATTGCCACACTCTTCCGACTGGAGGCCATGCTAAGGGATTCAAAACCACTGCGAAGATTCTTCAAAGTGGATTTTATTGGCCTACCATCTTCAAGGATGTGCAAGCTTATGTGACCACTTGTGGAGAATGCCAAAGGGCGGGGAACATTACATGGAGGAACGAAAACCCGCTCACCGGAATCTTGGAGGTGGAACTCTTTGATGTTTGGGGTATTGACTTCATGGGACCCTTCCCCTCTTCGGGTCCCTACAAGTATATACTCGTGGCGGTTGATTATGTTTCCAAGTGGGTTGAAGCTGTAGCCACAAGAACAAATGATGCACGAGTGGTGGCTAAGTTCATGAATACCAACATCTTCCCCCGCTTTGGCGTCCCCCGAGTTCTTATTAGTGATGGTGGTTCACATTTTATTGAGAGGAGCTTTGAATCTCTTTTGACCAAGTATGGGGTGTCTCACAAGGTGGCCACACCTTACCATCCTCAAACTAGTGGTCAAGTGAAGGTTTCTAACCGGCAAATCAAGAGCATCCTTGAAAAGACGGTGTCCCGCTCAAGAAAAGATTGGTCCTCCAAGCTTGATGATGCTTTGTGGGCATACCGCACCGCCTACAAGACTCCACTTTGCACCACTCCTTTCAACCTAGTGTATGGCAAGTCGTGTCACTTGCCCGTGGAGCTTGAACATAAAGCTTTATGGGCTCTCAAGGAGCTCAACATGGACCTCGACGCGGCCGGAGCAAAAAGATTCATGGACTTGCAAGAGCTAGAGGAATTGAGGCTTAAGGCATATGAGAACTCAAGGATCTACAAGGAGAAGACTAAGAAGTGGCATGATAGAAGACTTGTGCCCAAGAACATCAAGGAAGGTGACCGAGTGCTTCTCTTCAACTCTCGGCTTCGCCTCTTTCCCGGGAAATTGAGAACCCGATGGAGTGGACCGTTTACGGTTCATCGTATGTACTCTCATGGAGCGGCCGACCTCATAGACGACAATGGAGGAATTTTCAAGGTCAATGGCCACCGGTTGAAGAAGTACTATGAGAAGGTGGAACCCGATGAAGAAATCCGAGCCACATGGGCTCTCATCACCGTCATCTAGCTAAGGTACCCCTCGTCTAGCTCAAAGACGTTAAAGAAAGCGCTTTTCGGGAGGCAACCCGATCTTTCCCTTTTCTAAGTCTAGATAGATAGTTTGCTTTGCATTTCCATAAGCATTTTGTAGGAACCTGAGGCTTTAGTCGGGTGCAAGAAGTTGGAGACGAACGAACGAAAGGATGGGAAATCTCACTGTTGTTGGTCGGCTGCGACCCCCCCTTGTAGTCCGAAACTCGAGCATTGATGAGAACGACACCTCTCCACCGCCTCACCTCAAAGATGAATCTTCTCCAATTAAATGCTCCAAGTTCAAGTTAGTTTCTCTTTTCCCTCTCTTTACTTTTTAATCAATGGGGACATTGATGTTTTAAGTATGGGGTGGTTTGGGAAAATTGCTTGAGTGTGTCATTTGCATGATGTTTGTGTTCTTATGTTTGTTTGTCTGTTTGTTTGTGTGTGTGTCTAAGCATGATTGAGTCTTTTCTTTTTTGATTTTTATGATGGAAAAATACCCTTGCTAAGATGTCCTAGGATAGTGATTATGAGCATCATCATGTAATTCCTTGTAACTTGCTTTGAAAGATTGCCAACCATGACTTTGATTTTTGAATTTTGAGCATATAATGAACATTGAGCATGCATGATTCTAAGTGAAAAGCAATCCAACAATTTGAACCTAAGTGAGAAATCTTTTGTCCACAAGGAATGTATGTTTTATTCCTTGGTTTTTCATGTGTGATTTTTAATCTTCCATATGCATTTACCACTTGACAATGGCATGCTTATTTGAAATTTGAAACCAATGAAGATACATTCATTACTTGTTAGATCAAATGATATTGAACTTGTTTCATTAGCCTATTTCTTTCCCTTTTCATCCTATGTATGCATGATCCCTAGTTTGAAACCCCTTGTTTGAGCTTTAAGCCTTATTTTTAGCCCCACAAAAGTATCCTAGCCATTATAAGCTTGACCCCATTAATCCGGGAATTAGACTTAGAGTGGATTGTGATGTTGATGTGGATGAGGGGTGAAGATGAAGAGATTGTGAAGGTGGAGAATAAGGGAGTTGTCCTAAGGAACGAATGAAAAAGAAGGAGTTTTGGCTCGGGTAGCACAAGTGTAGTGAAAAAGAGAGCTCTCTGTCGAAGGTCGCGGCCGACCACCCTTAGGTCGCAGCCGACCTCCGCCAGACCATGGAGAAATTGTCGGAAAAAAAAGGGAGTTAAAAAAAATCAAAAGAAAAAAAAATCAAAAAAAGAGAGAGTTGTGTGAATAAGTGCAAGAGCCAAAGCTTCTTCATAAGAAGAAAGACAAAGAAGTAGGTGAAGTGAAGGAGGATGAGCTTTGAAAAGTTTGAAGTGTTTGGTGTTTGGAGGAAGAAAGAAGAGTTGGTTGAGTGTAGTTGAGTTTTGAAGTCTAGGAGTCTAGGTTCCCGGATTCATTAGCACCACAAGACCAATTTATTCCACACCCTTTGAAATACCAAGCCCCATTACAACCCGGCCGAATGAAATTTCTTTGAAGTCTTCATTGAGCCACCCTAAGTTCTTTTGATGATTTAACTTGTTTTGGTTTCTTCGGTGGAGAATTTCGAATATAATTTCCATTGTCTATGAGGTATTGCATTTGAATTGAGATTGAGTGTTCATTGAACATCCTAAACACTTGAAAATGAGTGAAACACATTGCCTTTGTGAGGTTGGATTGTTATTGCTTGGAATTTACACATGTATGCTATGATATTGAAGTTGTGTTGCTCATTGTTCTACTTGCGCTTGTTTTCCTCTAAAGGCATTCTTAAAGCTTGATACTTGGTCTTGATGCATGCAAGTGATTGCTTGAGGACAAGCAAGTTTAAGTATGGGGTATTTTAATGTCGTGCTTTTTAGTCGATTTTCTTAGGTTGTTTTCTCCTTTGTTTTGCATGCTTTCCCTTTGTGTTTGTGTGTTTTGCATAAGATTTCGACTCTCTTTCGAGGGTTGGAGTCGTTTGTGTGTTGTTTCGTGTCGTGTAGGTATTTGGAGCCTTTTGGAGAAGTTTTTCATGCACTTTCGGAGCTTTCTAGGAACCGTTAGTTTTCAAGAGTCAAGTCGTCAAAGAGCCAAGATCCAAAGTTGCAACCAAAGGAACCTCAAAGAAGTACAAGGAACTCAAGAAATTCAAAGAGCAAAAGAGAAAAAGCCCAGCCAATTGGAGCAAGGACGGAGCAAAGCGAGAAAATCTCACGTTCTGCTATAGGTCGGCGCCAACCCCCATATGGTCGGCCGCGACCCCTCTCAGCATCCGAAGAAAAATCCGTGCTACGCAAAAAACGCTTTTGGGCGGGATTTTCGAAACCCGAAAAAGGCAGGCGGCTGCTGTAGGCGGTGGCAGAGATGTGTAGAGGAGGAAGCTTCCCTCCCTTGCTTTTGTGGGCTGCTACAAAGAGCCATTTTGTCTCCCTTTCTAATTAGCTTTTCCAAGAGGGAAAAGGCTCAGGGGAGAGAAGAGAGAAGGGGGCTGAGAGAGGAGGAAGAAGAAGAAAGTGACGGTGGAGAGGGAGAGTTTGAGTGTGAGAGAGAGAGTTTGCTTGTAAGGAGAGGTAGTGAAGAAGAAAGTTTGGTTTAGTTGATGTTCTAGGAAGAAGAAGACAATGGTGTGTGAAGAAAACTTGTGGGCTTGCTTAAGTTTGTAAGTGGATCTTGAAATTAATTCGAGTTGCTTGCTTTGGATGATGTTTTCCTCTTCCCTTTCGTTGTTTGTGTGTTTGATTATGTGTGAGTAGTTAGCTTGCTAGGGTTGGGGTGAAACCCACCATGAAAGTGCATTTTAGACCTTGATTTTTGGATCCATGCTTAACTTGAAATCTCTGCCCATAAATCCCTCTTGTGTGCTTAAAACCCTTGAAGAAGGGGGAATGTTTTTGTTTGCAACCTAATTGAAGGGTTTTGTTGTGAATGTGGACTCTCCGGGTTTAGATGAAAGTCGAACCCTTCGAAGAACAAGTTGGATTGCATGTTAACACCTTCATGGAAGTGGAGGCTTTTGATGTGTTCTTTTGTGATGAAAGTCACCCATGAGATTATGAGTTGAGTTGGTCCTTTATCATTGTTTGAATGCATGCTCGTGTTGTGGTGAAACCCAACCCCTAGTTGTTTTTTCCTTGATTTTACAAACCCATCTCCGTGCCCAGAACTGGTCGGCCGCGACCAGTTGCAGGTCGGCTGCGACCACCTCTATAGTTGTTTTCTGTGTGTTGTGAAGTTCTGTCGTAGGTCGGCCGCGACCTCCCTAGGGTCGGCTGCGACCTCTATCCGAGACTTGTTGTTTGTGTTCGTTTCTTTGTTTTGCTTTGTTTTGTTTTGATCTTGTAGTTTGATTGCTAGACTATAGAACTAATAGCTCCCGTGGAGGATCCTGACTTCGCTATACTCAGCGGGGTCTTGACAAATTTATTTGCTCGAGATTCGCATCGCGACAACATGCAATGGCATGACCCACAAACACAAGAAGATCGGGATGCGACACCCTTCAGATAGTCTAGAACGGATACCTTTGAATACAATGTACTTGGATTTAGCTGCAGAATCGCGCAACGACAGACTGGATTTATCAACGGACGGTTTCAATCCTTTCGGTTCTTCAGGGAAACCAAACTATTCATGGCCGGTGATTTTGACAACATACAGCCTCCCGCCGTCTATGTGTATTTGAGATGAGGTTATGTTTCTAGTAACGATCGTCCCAGGACCCAAATGCCCGAAACAGAAATTGTGCATTTTCTTGCAACCATTGAGATCCGAGTTTTGTTTTTCGCAACAGCATTCTCACCATCTTCTAAAATATATTTTGGTGGGAATTTTGTAATGAGCGCAAATTTTAATTTGTCGGTGTTTATTCACCATTTAGTCACTAATTGCATAGATCGGTATTTCATATACTACGCATTTGGCGACCAAATGGTCGCTAATTAGGTAGGCCAAATTTTTTTATTATGGAACTGGCGATCAAATGGTGTTTAAATCTATAAGTAAATTTTTTTAATTAAGATTTAGGCGACCAACTGGTCGCTAATTACCCAAATTAAATCGTATTTTTTCTTACGGCTAGTCTTTTGGTATATTTTTTTTCATTATATGTGATAATATATGACATACAAGGTTGTGCTTATATCGATGGCATTAACGTTATAATTTTGAGTAGAGTAAAAGGTATTTAGCTACCACATGGAAGCTAATTGGCGACCATTTGGAAGCCAATTACCAAAGGTTATGTAACTAGCTACCATATGGACGCTAGTTTTCTACCATGTGGAAGCTAACTCCTCCAATTTAATCGTAAGATGGGGTATTTTTCATATGTGTTATGATCTCATGTTCGGCGATGACGATTGAACACATGCAATGGCATGAACCACAAACACAAGAAGATCGGGATGCGACACCCTTCAGATAGTCTAGAGCGGATACTTTTGAATGCAATGTACTTGGATTTAGCTGCAGAATCGCGCAACGTCAGACTGGATTTATCAACGGACGGTTTCAATCCTTTCGATTCTTCAGCGAAACCAAACTATTCATGCCCGGTGATTTTAACAACATACAGCCTCTCGCCGTCTATGTGTATATGAGGTAAGGTGATGTTTCTAGTAACAATCGTCCCAGGACCCAAATGCCCGAAACAGAAATTTGGGCATTTTCTTGCAACCATTGATATCCGAGTTTTGTTTTTCGCAACAGCATTCTCACCATCTTCTAAAATATATTTTGGTGGGAATTTTTTAATGAGCGCAAATTTTAATTTGTCGGTGTTTAGTCACCATTTAGTCACTAATTGCATAGATCGGTATTTCGTATATTATGCATTTGGCGACCAAATGGTTGCTAATTAGCTAGGCCAAATTTTTTTATTATGGAATTGGCGACCAAATGATCTCTAAATCTACAAGTAAATTTTTTTTTATTAAGATTTAGGCGATCAAGTGGTCGCTAATTCCCCAAATTGAATCGTATTTTTTCTTACGTCTAGTCTTTTGGTATATTTTTTTTCATTATATGTGATAATATATGACATACAAGGTTGTGCTTATATCGATGGCATTAACGTTATAATTTTGAGTAGAGTAAAAGGTATTTAGCTACCACATGAAAGCTAATTGGCGACCATTTGGAAGCCAATTACCAAAGGTTATGTAACTAGCTACCATATGGACGCTAGTTTGCTACCATGTGGAAGCTAACTCCTCCAATTGAATCGTAAGATGGGGTATTTTTCATATGTGTTATGATCTCATGTTCGGCGATAAGGGTTGAACACATGCAATGGCATGAACCACCAACACAAGAAGATCGGGATGCGACACCCTTCAGATAGTCTAGAACGGATACCTTTGAATGCAATGTACTTGGATTTAGCTGCAGAATGGCACAACGTCAGATTGGATTTATATATCAACGGACGGTTTCAATCCTTTCGGTTCTTTAGGGAAACCAAACTCTTCATGGCCGGTGATTTTGACAACATACAGCCTCCCGCCGTCTATGTGTATTTGAGATGAGGTTATGTTTCTAGTAACGATCGTCCCAGGACCCAAATGTCCGAAACAGAAATTGTGCATTTTCTTGCAACCATTGATACCCGAGTTTTGTTTTTCGCAACAGCCCTATCACCATCTTCTAAAATATATTTCGGTGGGAATTTTTTAATGAGCGCAAATTTTAATTTGTTGGTGTTTAGTCACCATTTAGTCACTAATTGCATAGATCGGTATTTCGTATACTATGCATTTGGCGACCAAATGGTCACTAATTAGCTAGGCCAAATTTTTTTATTATGGAACTGGCGATCAAATGGTGTTTAAATCTATAAGTAAATTTTTTTAATTAAGATTTAGGCGACCAAGTGGTCGCTAATTACCCAAATTAAATCGTATTTTTTCTTACGGCTAGTCTTTTGGTATATTTTTTTTCATTATATGTGATAATATATGACATACAAGGTTGTGCTTATATCGATGGCATTAACGTTATAATTTTGAGTAGAGTAAAAGGTATTTAGCTACCACATGGAAGCTAATTGGAGACCACTTGAAAGCCAATTACCAAAGGTTATGTAATTAGCTACCATATGGACGCTAGTTTTCTACCATGTGGAAGCTAACTCCTCCAATTTAATCGTAAGATGGGGTATTTTTCATATGTGTTATGATCTCATGTTCGGCGATGACGGTTAAACACATGCAATGGCATGAACCACAAACACAAGAAGATCGGGATGCGACACCCTTCAGATAGTCTAGAGCGGATACTTTTGAATGCAATGTACTTGGATTTAGCTGCAGAATCGCGCAACGTCAGACTGGATTTATCAACGGACGGTTTCAATCCTTTCGATTCTTCAGGGAAACCAAACTATTCATGCCCGGTGATTTTAACAACATACAGCCTCTCGCCGTCTATGTGTATATGAGGTAAGGTGATGTTTCTAGTAACGATCGTCCCAGGACCCAAATGCCCGAAACAGAAATTTGGGCATTTTCTTGCAACCATTGATATCCGAGTTTTGTTTTTCGCAATAACATTCTCACCATCTTCTAAAATATATTTTGGTGGGAATTTTTTAATGAGCGCAAATTTTAATTTGTCGGTGTTTAGTCACCATTTAGTCACTAATTGCATAGATCGGTATTTCGTATACTATGAATTTGGCGACCAAATGGTCGCTAATTAGCTAGGCCAAATATTTTTATTATGGAATTGGCGTCCAAATGGTCTCTAAATCTGTTGGGACGATATTAAGGACGCCAGTCATTAATATCTAAACCCATAATGATCGTCCTTTGTTTTGATAATGACAAACTCAAATGTATTTAATAAATGTTCCGAGTGTTGATCTCAGGTAAGTCCATTGGACGCAAATGAGCGAAAAGGACAACAAGTGAACGGCAGTCCCTAACTCTGTAGGGACGCACATCATTAGAACTTCCAAAACTAAACGTTGTTGGCAAAGTCCCTACGTAGATAGGACGGCGTCCTCATCAAGAAGGGACGCGCGCCAAAATACGGACGAAGTTCAAATTCAAATCAAGGCGGCCCCAACATGATTACATCATACTCGGCCGCAGTCCTCAGAAGGAAGCTTCCCTTGTCTGGGCACGTGTAGACAATTCCAAAGATGTCGCTTTCCCAGCAATGGTCCCCTATCCACGCGGAGGCTTCCCAAGCGTCAACAGAGTTGACTTCCTCAAGAGGCTCATCGCACCGTTGATGGAAGATCAAGGATCCTGCAAAGCCTCAGAGGACGCTAGAGGACAAGAACCACTTCCGCTATAAATACCCCTTCAAGGGTATGCATAGCGGCGTGGACTTTTGAAGACTTTCTCTCAAGCTCTCCCGAAGCATTCAAGAACACGAACGAAGATCAAGAAGATCAAGTGAGCTTGAAACAAGAGAAAGAAAGTCCAACCACATCAAATCCAAAACAAACCACAAAATAGTTAGAGTTGTAGTTTGTCTCTCACAACGAACCGTGAGAGACGTGTGTGATAGCTTCCTTATAGCTAAGAGAGTTAGGTTACTTTGTTAGGTGGAAAGGAGTGTTACTAGTGAGGCTAAGGACGGACGCTTAGCTCAGTGAAGTGTAACGACTCGCCTAAAAGTTGTAAGGACTCTCTCTTAATAAGATAAGGACGGCTATTGAAAATCCTCCAAGCGGAGGTAGAGGTTTACCCATAAGACTAGTTGGTCTTAGTGGGGTTCCTCTATAAATACCAGTATCCATTATCTCATTGCGTTTCCTGTTAAGTCTAATTTCCGCTGCACCTAAGGACGTCCTTAACCCAGTTAAGGACGCCTTCATTAACAGACTTACGATCCAACATGGACATGGAACCTATAGGTATCAGAGCAGGCGCTCTAGATTAAGTTTGAGTTGCAGGAAACATGGACATGGAACCTATAGGTATCTCAAGTGCAAAACCACCTCGCCTGACGGACGGCAACTTCAATCGGTGGAAGACAAGGTTCGAATGCTTTGTGCGCAGTCAAAACTACCAATGCTGGCTGGTGATAAAGACGGCGACCTCGAAGTCCCCGCTGCTAGGAAGGACAAGGAGGCAGATTGGGGTCCTAATGAGTTCAAGCTTATGGAAGCAAATGCAAAGGCTATCTGTTTCTTACAGATGTCCCTCTGTGAAAGGGACGCCACCCGTGTGAGCAATCTCCCAACTGCTTAAGCTTCAATGGGAAGCCCTGGAGAAGTACCATGTTGGGACGCTTGAGATGAAAGAAGACGTCCAGCTGGAAGCTAAAAGGGACTTCTACAAATTCCGGATGTTCACAAATGAGACCATCACCGACTACTCCTTTCGCTTTGAGGCCCTTCTAACTAAGTTGAAAAACTTGGGTGTCAAAGAAACGGAGATCACTTAGAGGATGAAGTTTCAAGTCTTGATCGATGGACTCACGGGACCATGGAACTTCGATAGGATGACGTTCAAAGAGAACCAGGCCAACAAGGGACTGTCCATGGAGGAAATCTATGGAAAACTCAAAGGGTACGAAGCAAGAAGAAACCAAGATCTGGCAAAAATGGGAAAGAGTTCCGAAAATGAGCTGGCTTTAACTCTTGCGGCTAGGACGCCAGAGTATGAGCAATACTATCAAGGCAAAGAGAGTTGAACTCAATGCTAGAAGCCAAAACCCAAGAGCACCAAGAGAATCTTCGCCTTCAGGCCTCAATAGAACGCAAAGGAAAGACGGAAGAACAAATTTCCGAGGAAGATGAGTTAGCCTTGTTGCACAAAACTCTCCGTGCACTGTACAAAAGAGGCAAAGTCCCAAGAATGAAGATACCCTACAAGAAAGAAACTCGCAAGCCTACAGATGCAGAAATGAAGGAGATAGTGTGCTACAAATGCAACAGAAAGGGACACATGGCCAAGAAATGTACCACAGGACTAACATCAAAGGAAATGAAGGAAAAGGCGTTGGTTGGTGCATTTGAAGGTGCATGGGACGACCTTGACTCAAGTGATGAAGAGCCAGAAAATCAAGTGGCCTACATGGCTATGGAAGACGCCCTAGAGGACGTCTCTGAAACTGAGCAAGAGGTAACCCATGAAACCATGTTAAACTCTCTTGAAAAATGCTCAAAACCAAAGCTCATTAAATTAATAACTCAAATCATGCAAGAAAGCTATGCCATGAAACAAAGCTTTGAAGAAATTGAATCCGAGAATATTGTTGTGGAATGTGAAAATTGTGGTACCTTGTCTTTTCAACTAGAATCCTCTCAGGAAGAAGTCAAGTCCCTTAAAAGTCAGATTGTCTGCTTAAGGCTCGAAAACGCAAGTCTTAGGGATGAGGTCAAAGTTCTAGGAAAGAGTCCGATGACTGAAACTGTGAATCCAATAGTCTTTGTTCCAGCCAGGAAAGGACTAGGGTATGAATCAGGATCAAAGAACTCTCTCCCAAGTGACTTTGAAGCTAGCAAGACAACTGAACTAGAACTTGAGAGGGAAAAGACAAGGAACCTAGAAGAACGCATAAGAGTTCTTGAGAGTGGTGAAAAAGGACAAAAGGACTACTACACAAATTTTGTCAGTCACAAAATCTACAAGAACATTGCTAAGGGAAAAGGATCTAAGGTAGTGGACCCTGAGAAAATGAAAGAGAATAGAATTCAACGTCCTAACAAAAAGTATGACCTCGGAAACTACTATAGGACGTGCTGGCATTGTGGCAAAGGTGGTCACTACCAGTATGAGTGTCTTAAGCTAAAACAGGATCTTGAAAGTGGAAGGAAGGCTAGAAATGGCCGCGAGAATGCTAAGCCTAAATTTGCTGATAGGACGCATGCTAGTGTGCCAAATGCTAAAACTCGATCTCCTAGGACGCATGCTAGAAGATCAAATGATGTGAATGTCTATGATCATTTGCCTATGAAGAAGTTTTACCCATGTAACGAACCAGGTAGGGGCCACCTTGCCTAGGTCGCAAAAAACTAACTCTTCTTTTCAGGTGGAAGTGAGAGGAAGCCCATGGATCATCGATAGTGGCGCTTCAAATCATATGACTGGAAGCCAGATCCATTTCACTTCTATCCAATCAAATGCCACGGGAGGAACTGCCTCGTTTGGAAACAAGGGCAAAGGAAAAATCAAAGGGACGGGCACCGCAAAGCTAAATCAATCCATCAGTGCGTCCAAAGTCTGTCTTGTCGAAGGACTAGGCTTCAATCTCCTTAGTGTCTCCTAAATATGTGATCAAGGTGAAAACCTAGTCACATTTGACTCTAAGGAATGCCTGGTCATCAACAAGAAAACAAATCAAGTCATTCTCAAAGGGACTCGCGAAAATAATGTCTACGTCTTCAATCAAAGGTTCAAGCCTGCATCCAAATTGTTTTTATCGGTTTCTACTGTGGACGCCGATCTCTGGAATCGACGTCTCAGACATGCGGGACCTAGCACAATCTTCAAGCTTCATCAAAAGGATCTTGTAAGAGGTCTTCCCCGAATTGATCCTGAGCAAATTGAGCAATGTGAAGCATGCATCAAAGGGAAGCAGACAAGATCGTCCTTCAAATCCAAGAATGAAGTGAGCACAAAGAAGCTATTGGAACTTCTTCACATGGATCTGTGTGGACCCATGCAAACCCAAAGCTATGGTGGAAAAAGGTACATGTATGTCATTGTAGATGATTTTTCAAGATTCACTTGGGTTCTTTTCTTAGTGTCAAAAGAAGATGCTTTCGGGATGTTCAAAATCTTCATCAAGTAAGTAGAAGTTGCTCTTGGGACGAGCTTGAAAGCTCTAAGGTCAGATCATGGAACGGAGTTTAAAAACTCAGAGTTTCTTGACTTCTGTGACCAACAAGGAGTCTCCCACAACTTCTCTTCTCCTCGAACTCCTCAGCAAAATGGTGTTGTTGAAAGAAAGAATAGGACGTTGGAAGACATGGCAAGGACGATGCTTTTGGCTAGTGGCGTCCCCAAACACTTCTGGGCAGAAGCTGTTGCCACCGCAACCTACATCATCAATCGAGCTATGATTCGTCCCTTGCTCAAAAAGACGTCCTACGAGCTCCTAAATGGAAGAAAGCCAAACATTTCACACCTGAAAGTCTTTGGGTGTAAATGCTTCATTCACAACAACGGCAAAGACAACATCGGCAAATTTGATGCTAGAAGTGATGTGGGAATATTTCTTGGGTACTCCCTCACAAGCAAAGCCTATAGAGTCTTCAACAAACGGACTCTTAAGCTTGAGGAAAGTATTCATGTGGTATTCAAAGAAAATACTTCTCTTAAGAAAGAACCAAGTAAGAAGGAACGTCGCTCCTCTCCTAGGGACGATGATGAAGATGATGAAGAAGAACCAAGAGGCTTCTCCGACAAATATTACGTTCCTAGGAACGCCCCTGAGTCTCGCGATGAGGTTTCAATGGGAGTTCCTAGTGAACAACAAGAGCCCTCTCAAACTTGGTCGCTAAACCAAGTAGAGGCTGGAGAATCAAGTCAACAAGGAGAAAGGCACAGTGTGGACGCTCCAGCTGAGGGGGAACACACTGAGCCAACCGATGAAGATGACGGATTTGACTCCGATGAGTCTGATTGGACGGACCCTAGGTGTACTCCTTCCAGGGACGCTACTCATAGGGGATCCAACCTTTCAAGACTTCATTCCACAGATCAAATCATCTCAGACATGTCAAAAGGAGTTCAAACAAGATCAGCTGTGAATCAGTCCCTCAACGTCAACATAGCGTTCTGTGCCTTCAACGCCTTCGTGTCCTTAGTTGAGCCTAAGAACATAAAGGAAGCACTCTAGGACGCTGATTGGATTCAAGCCATGCAAGAAGAACTCAATCAATTTGAGAGGAACAAAGTTTGGACCCTCGTCCCTCGTCCGAGAAACAAAAATATAATAGGGACGAGGTGGGTCTATAAAAACAAGCTTGATGAAAGTGGCCGTGTATCAAGGAATAAAGCAAGGCTTGTGGCTCAAGGCTATAGGCAAGAGGAAGGGATCGATTATGATGAGACCTTCGCTCCTGTCGCTAGAATTGAAGCCATTCGCCTCCTCATTGCCTACGCTGCTCACAAGGGGTTCAGGCTCTTTCAAATGGATGTCAAGACAGCCTTCCTCAATGGCAAGCTTAAAGAAGAAGTGTACGTCGCTCAACCTCCAGGATTTGAGGACGCCGATCACCCTGATCATGTGTACTTCTTGGACAAGGCACTCTATGGACTCAAGCAAGCCCCTCGTGCATGGTACGATAGGTTTGCGTCCTTTCTCTTGTCCAACGGGTACACACGAGGTAACATTGATAAAACACTATTCCTAAAGAAAGTCCTTAAAGATGTTTTGATTGTCCAAGTCTATGTCGATGACATAGTCTTTGGAAGCACTAACATGAGACTTGTAGAGGAATTCAAGAACTTGATAAGTAGTGAGTTTGAGATGTCCCTCATAGGAGAACTCAACTTCTTCTTGGGACTCCAAATCATCCAGCTCAAAGATGGGATGTGCATTCATCAACAAAAGTACATTCGTGAAATGCTTGAGAAGTATGGGATGAACTCTTCAAAATCCATTGATACTCCCATCTCCCCCAACACTCGCCTTTACGCTGATGAAGAAGGAAAGAGTGTAGATCAAAAGCTCTACAGAGGAATGATAGGGTCCTTGCTATACCTAACGGCAAGTCGTCCCGACATCATGTTCGTTGTATGCTTGTGTGCTCGCTTCCAAGCAAATCCAAAAGAGTCCCACATGCAAGAGGTCAAGAGAATCTTCAGATACCTCAAGGGACGGGATGACCTATGCCTATGGTATCCCAGAAGGACGTCCCTAAACCTGGTAGCGTACTCTGACGCAGACTACGCTGGCCATGTGGTGGACAGGAAGAGCACATCCGGCATGGCACAATTCCTTGGCTCATGCCTTGTATCTTGGGGATCCAAAAAGCAAAACTCTGTGGCACTCTCAACCGCGGAAGCTGAGTACGTTGCTGCTGCTTCGTGTTGTTCACAAGTCCTATGGATCAAGTACCAACTTGAAGAATATGGTACTTTCCTCAGCACAGTCCCTATCTTATGTGATAACACCAGTGCTATAAGCATTGCAAAGAATCCTGTTCATCATTCTAGGACAAAGCATATTCACATAAGACATCACTTTCTTCGTGATAATGTTGAACTTGGATAAATTAAGGTAGATCATGTTAGGACTGAGGACCAAGTGGCCGATATTTTCACAAAAGCACTTGATAGACGTCCCTTTGAGCACCTCCGGTTGCTTTTAGGGATGATAACTTTTAAATGATCAAGTCCCGTTCTATTATTCCCTCCATGATTGGCTATGTTTTGTTGAGAACTTGTTTTAAAGTAAGGTATTCATTTAAAGTCATCTTTAAAGGACGCTAGTCTAAGACATATGTTTTGCTTATGTTTTTGAATGTCATTCATTTCGCTTTTCATCTCAAGAGTATCCCTGATCAAACTACCCTCATTATAAGCCGAAATGATGGGATCTCTAAGCTTACCTAAGCCGAGAATCTTGCAAACGCGTCCTATGAGCGTTCTTTGTCTTATCTTTACGGGACGTACTTGCTTGATTTTCAAAAATGGTTCTAAGTGATCAAAGGGACGCGCGTTAAGAGCTGAGAATTGTCCGTACAGACTTCTAAGTTCAGAGATTGAGATCAGTGTCTGGGACACCGAGATTCAGTTCTGAGTAAAGCAGGGTTGTGTGTTGAAAGGACGCCAAGACAGAGTCCTTTGCAGTTGTGACAAGTTTGAATTTTGAAAATGGGAAGTTGTAACGTCCTGGAGAAGTTGAACGCGGATCTCGGGATATGTGTACCGGGTGCGAAACAGTTGTGTTTCTTAGCAAAAAAGTAAGCCACGTGCGGGATTGCGGGTGGGAGAAGCCAAAGGAAAATACCCTATTATCCTTGACCGTTCATCTTCGTCTTCTTCCTATATATATGCCCCTACACAACCTGAAAAACCTTCTTCGCTCCTCTGCTGTTTACACAATTTTAGCAAACTCTCAAATCTTCAAACCCAGATCCCGAAATCACCTTCTCAACCCTAATCTTCATCTATAAAACCATCTTCTCAAATGGCCAACACAAGAGCAACCAAGAACCCATCTCCCTCTTCGGCGGTGAAAAACCCTAGTTCCTCGAAGTCTCCTCCGGTGAAAAGCCGGTCACTCATGGACTCGAGAGGGCGACCTATTGGGTGCCAAGACCCCCCTCGCCACCATTCCTCCTCTCAAACCACCCAACGCCGCCACTCCACCACCCCTCCACAGCCACATCGCTCCCAACCTCCACCACAAAAACACCAACCCCCCCGTTCCCACCCCAAACCCGCCCAAAAACGCTTTCCATTCCTCGAAAAACCCTTCCAACCCGAGCCAGAACCTGACAACATCGCAAAAGGCTCCGTCCATAGGTTACCTGCCCAACCCAAGCGCCGTCCTCCTCTCGACCCACTCATAGAGGACTGGCTAGAAAAAGAGCCTAGGACGCTCGCCAACATTTGCCTACGGGCGTCCGCTCATGACCATCCCCCGAAGATCCAACGCCTCCTCCACTACTTTATGGTCACCTATGTCAAGCCGCGCCTTAAGGAAACCAACCATAGCAATCCTCCTTTTATGGGACCCGGCATAATTTCCGACACCTTTGGTGGGACAGTGGATGAGCTTGCCAAGCTCTTCCCAAATATCATGGAGTTCTTGGTGGCTCCTGCGGGCTCCGTCCCATCACAGAAACGAAAACGGCCTTCCTCCCCCTCTCCTTCCAAACAACAAATCAAAGGCCCTCCCTCCTCCTCCCAAGCCAAACCAGTCCCTTCCTTGCCGCCTCCCGCCCCAAAGAGAAGGCTGAAGACGTCTGCTCAACTTGAGGGCGTCACTGAGGAGCAAATGGCAGCCATATGCCTCTCCGAGCTGCAAATAGAGAAAGAGGAGAAGGCCAGGCAAGAGCAGGCAGAAAAGGACGCCATTGCTGCGGCGATCCAGCAAAGTCTGCAGGAAGTCCCACGACTCCCTCCTCCTCCACCAAGGATAGAGGACGTCACTCCCGCTCCTGCTCCTGCGGCTACATCAGATCCGCTCGAGGCGGAAATTGAGGCGGACTTGGCAAAGCCTATGCCAACAGTCCAAAGGGCAGCTCCTCAAGAACAGGTCCCGGCCAAGGACGCTGTTCCAACAGTCATCGCTCTAGAGGACTCCCCTGCTAAGGCGCCTCCACCCCCTCCAGCTCCTCTCAAGGTCAAGCCCATTTCAGTGGCTCCTCCTCGCCCCTCTGCCCCCGCCACCAAGGCCAAAATAAGAACTCCCTCTCCCTCTCCTCCTAAAGCTTCTACTTCTCCTCCTCCTCTGCCTGCTCCGGTTGTTGAGGAAAGTACACAAGTCCAAGGGACGCCTTCTTCAATCGTCCCTACAAAGTCCTTGGCAAGGACTCCAGTTGCGGACGCACCTCCTCCAGCACAGGCGTCCGCAGCTGTGAAAACTGAGATGGTAGAGTCCCATGAGCAAGAGGACGACGTCTCAGATGAAGAGGATGCCCCTCACCAGGATGAGGATCCTGAGGACGAGGAGGGAGACGGTGACGAAGAAGACGCTGGTGATGAGGTGATCGTGAGAAACGGTAGTAAGCAGAAACGCTTGAAGAAGATTCTGTCGCCGCTCCTGTTCTCCGCACAATTTCTGTAAGAGAACCAGCGCCACGAGTTTTTGGAACTGCTCGAGTTCCAGGGATGGACGCACCTGGGCGCCGAGGCCGCGGAAGTCGACCCCGAACAGGTTCTCCGCTTTTACTCAAAATTCGAAATATCAGAAGTAAAAGGGAAGCCTCAAGGGACGTTCGAGATTAATGGGGACGAGTACTCAATTGCTGAGGGTACCGTCCGCAATATACTAGGCCTGCGTCCTTCTCCGCCAGATGCTCTGCACGACCTTCCCAACAAGAATTTTGGTCGTTTCTCCCAAGAAGAGATCTTCAACCGAATTTTCAACGGGAGACAGCCAGTTGCTAAGGATAGGGTCGCTCACTGTCTCTCCAAGACGGGCGTCCTTGCGCATCACTTCTTCGTGCGCATGGTCGTCCCCCGCCAAGAAAAGAAGTCGATAGTCCAGATCACTGATAGTATCTTACTGGACGCCTTCTTGGAACGCAAGCCCATCAATTTGCCGCGGGTTATCTTGGAGCACATGGGCAAGTGCACAGGAGGAAGACACTCACTCCCCTTCCCCGGCCTGGTTAAGCAGATCATGAAGCAGCAAGGCCTCTACGTCCCCAAAACAGAACAGACCTTCGGGATTCATTGGGACGTCAGGCAAATCACACTCCCTCCAGTTGGAAAATTGAGGTGTGATGAGCCGCTCCCGTCGGTGAAGAGGCAGCTGGCCAAAGAGCAAAAGGAAGCCGAGAGAAAAGCTAAGGCCGCTGTTGTTGCTGCTAAAAGAGTTGAAGGTGATCTTGAAGCTGAAAATCTTCAAGTAGTTGGGACGCCAGCTGAGGACGCTGTAGAAGAAGAGGATGAGCTCGATGGTATGAGCGTCCCTGATGAGGCCGAGAAGCACTCTCAGAAGTATCTGCTGGGCATGATGATCAAGAACCAGTGTATGATGATTGATCTAATCCAACAGGTTCACGACACTCTCCATACCCACACAGAACTTCTGGAACGCAACAACGAGCTCCTTGCGCAGAACAACTATCTTCAGGAGCAACACCTCAAGGCCCTTGGCAAGCGTCCCCGAAAATGATCACTCTCCCCTTCTCTATCCTGAAAAAGTTTATTGTTTTTTTTTTGTTGTTGTGTTTGTTAAGACTTTGGGACGATGTCCCCTTTTGAATCTTTTCAGTGTAATGATCGTACTCTTCTTATGAATGCAGTTCATTACGTTTGTGATCCATTGTGTCTAAGAGTTCCTTTCTTTAATTATGACTTTGTGCTTGCATGCTTTTCCACTTGTTCTCCTTTTCGATGATGCCAAAAGGGGGAAGTATAGTTTTGCAGAGATGCGATTGTCTTTAAGTTGTCATAGAAAGCATGTGTTTAGGGGGAATTTCGGCCAAGTCCAAAGGACGCTAGTTAAGAATAAGATAGAACGCACTTAAAAGAATGTGTTGCATGCCAACCTAAGCTGAAAAGAAAATCAAGTGTAGTCTCTCATGCTAAAAGCTTTACTTCTGTGCGTATTACTTGAAAGAGTTTGTCATCATCAAAAAGGGGGAAATTGTTGGGACGATATTAAGGACGCCAGTCATTAATATCTAAACCAATAATGATCGTCCCTTGTTTTGATAATGACAAACTCAAATGTATTTAATAAGTTGTCCGAGTGTTGATCTCAGGTAAGTCCATTGGACGCAAATGAGCGAAAAGGACAACAAGTGAACGGCAGTCCCTAACTCTGTAGGGACGCACATCATCAGAACTTCCAGAACTAAACGTAGTTGGCAAAGTCCCTGCGCAGATAGGACGGCGTCCTCATCAAGAAGGGACGCGCGCCAAAATACGGACGAAGTTCAAATTCAAATCAAGGCCGCCCCAACATGATCACATCATACTCGGCCGCAGTCCTCAAAAGGAAGCTTCCCTTGTCTAGGCACGTGTAGACAATTCCAAAGATGTCGCTTTCCCAGCAATGGTCCCCTATCCACGCGGAGGCTTCCCAAGAGTCAACAGAGTTGACTTCCTTAAGAGGCTCATCGCACCGTTGATGGAAGATCAAGGATCCTGCAAAGCCTCAGAGGACGCTAGAGGACAAGAACCACTTCCGCTATAAATACCCCCCCAAGGGTATGCATAGCGGCGTGGACTTTTGAAGACTTTCTCTCAAGCTCTCCCGAAGCATTCAAGAACACGAACGAAGATCAAGAAGATCAAGTGAGCTTGAAACAAGAGAAAGAAAGTCCAACCACATCAAATCCAAAACAAACCACAAAATAGTTAGAGTTGTAGTTTGTCTCTCACAACGAACCGTGAGAGACGTGTGTGATAGCTTCCTTATAGCTAAGAGAGTTAGGTTACTTTGTTAGGTGGAAAGGAGTGTTACTAGTGAGGCTAAGGACGGACGCTTAGCTCAGTGAAGTGTCACAACTCGCCTAAAAGTTGTAAGGACTCTCTCTTAATAAGATAAGGACGGCTACTGAAAATCCTCCAAGCGGAGGTAGAGGTTTACCCATAAGACTAGTTGGTCTTAGTGGGGTTCCTCTATAAATACTAGTGTCCATTATCTCATTGCGTTTCCTGTTAAGTCTAACTTCCGCTGCACCTAAGGACGTCCTTAACCCAGTTAAGGACGCCTTCATTAACAAACTTACGATCCAACAAAATCTACAAGTAAATTTTTTTTATTAAGATTTAGGCGACCAAGTGGTCGCTAATTCCCCAAATTAAATCGTATTTTTTCTTACGTCTAGTCTTTTGGTATATTTTTTGTCATTATATGTGATAATATATGACATACAAGGTTGTGCTTATATCGTTGGCATTAACGTTATAATTTTGAGTAGAGTAAAAGGTATTTAGCTACCACATGGAAGCTAATTGGCGACCACTTGGAAGCCAATTACCAAAGGTTATGTAATTAGCTACCATATGGACGCTAGGTAGCTACCATGTGGAAGCTAACTCCTCCAATTTAATCGTCAGATGGGGTATTTTTCATATGTGTTATGATCTTATGTTCGGCGATGACGGTTGAACACATGCAATGGCATGAACCACAAACACAAGAAGATCGGGATGCGACACCCTTTAGATAGTCTAGAACGGATACCTTTGAATGCAATGTACATGGATTTAGCTGCAGAATCGCGCAACGTCAGGCTGGATTTATCAACGGACGGTTTCAATCCTTTCGGTTCGTCAGGGAAACCAAACTCTTCATGGCCGGTGATTTTGACAACATACAGCCTCGCGCCGTCTATGTGTATTTGAGATGAGGTTATGTTTCTAGTAACGATCGTCCCAGGACCCAAATGCCCGAAACAGTAATTGGGCATTTTCTTGCAACCATTGATATCCGAGTTTTGTTTCGCAACAGCCTTATCACCATCTTCTAAAATATATTTTGGTGGGAATTTTTTAATGAGTGCAAATTTTAATTTGTCGGTGTTTAGTCACCATTTAGTGACTAATTGCATAGATCGGTATTTTGTATACTATGCATTTGGCGACCAAATGGTCGCTAATTAGCTAGGCCAAATTTTTTTATTGTGGAATTGGCGACCAAATGGTCGCTAAATCTACAAGTAAATTTTTATTATTAAGATTTAGGAGACCAAGTGGTCGCTAATTCCCCAAATTAAATCGTGTTTTTTCTTACGTCTAGTCTTTTGGTATATTTTTTTTTATTATATGTGATAATATATGACATACATGGTTCTGCCTATATCGATGGCATTAACGTTATAATTTTAAGTAGAGTAAAAGGTATTTAGCTACCAAATGGAAGCTAAATTGGCGACCATGCCACTTGGAAGCCAATTACCAAAGGTTATGTAATTAGCTACCATATGGACGCTAGTTTGCTACCATGTGGTCGCTAACTCCTCCAATTTAATCGTAAGATGGGGTATTTTTCATATGTGTTATGATCTCATGTTCGGCGATGACGGTTGAAAACATGCAATGGCATGAACCACAAACACAAGAAGATCGGGATGCGACACCCTTCAGATAGTCTAGAACGGATACCTTTGAATGCAATGTACATGGATTTAGCTGCAGAATCGCGCAACGTCAGGCTGGATTTATCAACGGACGGTTTCAATCCTTTCGGTTCGTCAGGGAAACCAAACTCTTCATGGCCGGTGATTTTGACAACATACAGCCTCGCGCCGTCTATGTGTATTTGAGATGAGGTTATGTTTCTAGTAACGATCGTCCCAGGACCCAAATGCCCGAAACAGAAATTGGGCATTTTCTTGCAACCATTGATATCCGAGTTTTGTTTCGCAACAGTCTTATCACCATCTTCTAAAATATATTTTGGTGGGAATTTTTTAATGAGTGCAAATTTTAATTTGTCGGTGTTTAGTCACCATTTAGTGACTAATTGCATAGATCGGTATTTTGTATACTATGCATTTGGCGACCAAATGGTCGCTAATTAGCTAGGCCAAATTTTTTTATTGTGGAATTGGCGACCAAATGGTCGCTAAATCTACAAGTAAATTTTTATTATTAAGATTTAGGAGACCAAGTGGTCGCTAATTCCCCAAATTAAATCGTGTTTTTTTTTACGTCTAGTCTTTTGGTATATTTTTTTTTATTATATGTGATAATATATGACATACATGGTTCTGCCTATATCGATGGCATTAACGTTATAATTTTGAGTAGAGTAAAAGGTATTTAACTACCACATGGAAGCTAATTGGCGACCACTTGAAAGCCAATTACCAAAGGTTATGTAATTAGCTACCATATGGACGCTAGTTTGCTACCATGTGGTCGCTAACTCCTCCAATTTAATCGTAAGATGGGGTATTTTTCATATGTGTTATGATCTCATGTTCGGCGATGACGGTTGAAAACATGCAATGGCATGAACCACAAACACAAGAAGATCGGGATGTGACACCCTTCAGATAGTCTAGAACGGATACCTTTGAATGCAATGTACTTGGATTTAGCTGCAGAATCGCACAACGTCAGACTGGATTTTGATGTCTCTCATTTTGGTAGTGTTTTAAGTGTGTTTTCCTTGGTAGTTTTAGTCCTTTTTCCTTCTTGTTTGTATTGTCCCATTTTAGCTTAGATTCCGATTTTCTATGAGATTCGGAGACTATGCGCGTTTTGTGTGTTTTATAGGCATTTTGGAGCAAAAATCATGGAGTTTGGAGCATGGCATGATGGAGGAATTCAAGGATGGAAAAGGGGCTAACATGCAGCTAACAATGCATGGAAAGAAGCCTCAAGTGAAGACGAAGAGAATGGCGAAAGAATCGAGTCAATCGGAGCTAAAACGAGAGAGAACGGACCGAAACAAGCTGAAATTTGCCTTAGGCCCGAGGTACCCAGATGTCGGGCCCGAGTTCCATGGTGGCCCGAGGTGGTGGTCCGAGGTGTGTCATGTCGGGCCCGAGGTCCCTGGAACGTATGCCCTTGGACCGAGGTTGAAGCAAGTCGGGCCCGAGGTTCTCCGTGTCGATCCATGTCGGTCGTGGCTCCGGATTCCTTTCTTTTTGGGATTTTCTTGTTAATTCCCAAAATTATATTTGCTTCCTTGGAGATCAAGGAGTCTAGAAGCCTTGGAGATCAAGGAGTTCTAGAAGCCTTGGAGGATAAGGACAAGCCTTGGAGCCCAAGGAGTTTAGAAGGGAAATCTCTATTTAAACTCTTGTGATCTCTCATCATCTACACACACTTGAGGGGGTGGACTCCTTTCCAAGCGAGGGAAGGAACCCAAGATCTAGAGGAGGATTTGGGTGAATTCCTTTCCTTGGAGAGGAGAGAAACCCTTGGCTAGGGGGAACACACACACACACACACCAAAAATCACTCTCAAAGGCTCAAGAAAGACTTGGAGAGCAAGGAGAAGAAAGGAGGAGAAGAGGAGGAAATCGGTGGAGCTAGAGAGGAGATTAGTGAGTTTGTACTTGTTTTGCTTTGGATTTAGTAGAATTAAGACTTGGATCTTGAGAACCCCTTTGAATTTGAATGCAATTTGAGTTTGATTTGAGATTGATGATTGAGATTTGCTTGCTTTTCCATTTGATTGCTTTTTACTCTTACTTGATGGAGTAGATTCCATAGTCTTGGGCTATGGGGGAAACCCCTAGCTAGGATTGGGTAGGAACCCCCAATTCCATAGCCTTGAGTGCTTGATCTATGAATCCTCTCTACATTGAGCTTCAATTCTCTTGTGGAAACAAGGGACCTAGGGCTTGTGATTGGTAAGAGTAAGCGAAAGTGATCTCTAGCCCATCACTAGACCTAGCATCGAAGGAGAGTGAAAACTCCCTTGTGATGGAATTAACCAAGTCTAGTTAGGGAAGGAACCCAAAAACCCAAGACCGATCTACTATTTGAGCAAGACCGAGTTTCCCAGTACCTCGGGCCCGACGTTGTGTAAGTCGGTCCCGGCCGATCTGACCTCGATCCACCCTCGGACCGAAGTGACCTGTGTCGATCCGAGGTGATTTCCCTTGTTTTTCCTCGTTTTGCCTTTCTTTTATCTCTTTTTAGTCTTTTGGGTACTCTCAACGCACGAACTCCCGTGTGTTCAACACCCTACCTCTCTACTACAATTGAGGTTCGGTTTATAGATTTAAATTTTGACCACCACACCCGGACCGATCAGAATTTTGGCGCCGTTGCCGGGGAGTTCTACTTGTTTGAGGTACCACCTTTTGTTGAGTCTTTGATTTTGTAGTGATTTAGGTGAGGGATTAGCCCGAGCCCCTTGTTTGTTTTGATTGGGTTTTGTTTGTGTCTTTGTTTTGTAGGTGATTCCATCTCATTCCTCCCAAAGGTTCGATTTAAAAAAAAGAGAGAGAGAGAGAGAGAGAGAGAGAGAGAGAGAGAGAGAGAGAGAGAGAGAGAGAGAGAGAGAGAGAGAGAGAGAGAGAGAGAGAGAGAGAGAGAGAGAAAATGGAGTTCTATGATAGTGATGATGAGTGGGAGGTTTTCTACCTTCAAATGAAGATGTCAAGTCTAAAAAGAAAAGTCCACGAGTTAGATGAGCAATTGGAAAGAGAAAGGAGAGGTCGAGTTCGAGCTCAAGAACAACTCGATGCCCGGATTAGAATGGAACAAGAGATGGAAGAGAGAGCCTATGAAGAGGAGTGTTACATGAGAGAGGTGTATGGGAACCGAGACCACTATGATGGACGAGGTGGTGCTCAATCCTATTGGGGAAGTCCGAACTACACTCAAATGCAAGGAGTACCTCCCTACCAACCTCCGAGCTACGAAGAAACTCCTTCATGGGAACATATGTTCCAAGAGGAAATTGATGAGGAACCACCATGGGCTCAAGACTTGAAGAATCAATTCACCAATATGGAGAGAAGATTTGATGATCAATTCAAGGAGTTTGGTGTATGGAGAAGGCAAGTCGACGCCCAATTTGACTATATTTGGGCATCCCTTCCGAGTTCTCAAGAGCAACTTCAGAGCTATGATGATGAAGAGAGCTATGATGAGGTGCGAGTCGAGCCACCACATGTCGAGAGGAGTGAGCAAGCTTGGACCGACGTACCCAATGTGTCGGGCCCGAGTTGCTCGCAAGTCGGACCGCCTCTACAACCCCAGACCGAGTTGGAGGACGTGTCGGGCCCGAGTTGCCCAGACATCGGACAACCTCCCCTGCCTCCACTCTGCCCCAAGCCCGAGATGCCGAACATCGGGACCGACTTGCATCCAATTCGATCGGTCACAATGGAGGAAAACTATCTCATGGCTCTTGGGCGTGCAAGGATTGAAGCAAAGGAAAGCTCTCCCTCTCTTATGGTTGAAGAAGAAAAAGTCGAGTCTCGGTTCAAACAAGCTTTGGAGGAGATGCAAGAAGTCGGGCCCGACGTAGCACCTATGTCGGTCCAACCCGAGAATCAAGCCTCCAAGATCATGTGTGAGACTCGTTTGCCCTATCTCCTTTGCTCTTTTGTGAAGATTTCTTATGAGTCATATGGTGGAGATGAACCATACCCGGTGGATTTGATTTCCGAATATTCTTGGTCTAAGTATGGGGTCCTCCGCCATTATGACGAGGCCGACGCGCATGTTTGGTTGAACTATAGTGAATGGCCTCAATTCTTTGATAGTGATGAGATGGTCCTTGGGGAATTCATGGACACCGAGCCTTATTTTCCACCCTAACCAAGATTAGGTGGCACGTCAAGCTAATGACGTTAAAAGAGCGCTTTTCGGGAGGCAACCCGACGTATCCTTTGTTTCCTTTTGATTTATTTTCTTATTTTTAGAATTTGAGCTTATTGTGCTAACCCTTTCTCTAAACCCCTTGAATGCAAATATTTTGGGATGTATCTTTGGTGTGATCTTGTAGGTACTTCTTGATTCAAATGATGAGCTCGAATTCACCTTCCCATGTGCCGATGTCAACAATTCATCATTCTTCCTAGCTTCAAACGCCTTGTCTAGTGAGTTTCCCTTTTCATTTTCCCTTATGGTTTTATTTGGATGCAATGAGGACATTGCATGTTTTAAGTATGGGGTATGGGAAAAGGGAAATTCTTTTGTGTCTTGTGTTTGCTTTGTGTGTCTTTTGCTTTGTTTGAGAAAATTTTTGCAAAACTCCATAAAAATTCGAAAATTTCGTGTGAAAAATGTCAAAAAGATTTTGTTTTTGGACTAGGAATTCCCATCTTAGATGTCCATATGAGAGCTAATGATGATGTGAGCATGTAAATTCCTTTGCATATTTTTGGATAGTTTAGCCTCTAAATGGATGTTGTTTTTAATGTGATATGATATCTTGCATGTTTTTATTGAGCACATGAGTTCTTGGATGAGTTTTGATGCAACTAAGCTAGAGTGAACCTTGTGAGATTATTTTTGGCCATTTTAGGGATATTTGTTCATATTGCATATCCCTCATTTTCTTGTGTGAATTAGCTCATGCATGCTTAGTAAAACTTGCTATTGAGGTGTTTATCTATTTTCCAAGACCAAATGAGATTTGTTCTATGCTTTGTCACATTGATTTGAAATTTATTTCATTTAGTCACAAAATATTCCATATCCTACTTTGAAGATAAACCGTTGTTTGTAGCCCCGTTTTAGCCTTAGACCTTTGTTTGAAACTCCTCAAAAATATGATTAATAGCCTATATGACTTGACCCTTATGGGATTGGACTTTAGTGAGAGGTTTGGAAGTATATTTGGAGAGTTGAGATTCTCTTTGGTGAAGGGCAAAGAATGGAGTTATAAACCAAGTGGGTAGTGCATCTTTGTTGTAAAAGTGAAAAAGAAAGAAAGAAAAGTTGGAAACATAGTGGATTGAAAGAAAAGTGCTTAAGTGTAAAGAAAAGGGCACCGACCGAGTTAAAGTGCACATCGGGCCCGAGTTAGTGCAAGTCGATCCAAGTGGAAAAAGTCAGAAAAATCCAACAAAAAGTGTAGTGCAAAGATGAAGTGGAATGTTAAGTGAAAAGTGGGTTGAAAGAAAAGAAAAGAAGAAGAAAATTCAAAGTCTTTTGGATGAGTGAAGTAGAAAGTGGAATAATTTGGTGAAGTTGGTGAGAGACTAGAAAGTTCAATCCCCATTGTAAGCACCACAAGACCAAAGTGATTCCCACTTTGAGAAATACCAAAAGCCCCATTACAACCCGGCCGAATGGAACCTCTTTGAGGACCTCCATTGAGCCAAGTTCATATTCTTTGTGTGCATTGTAATAGGCATCTCTAGGTGGAGGAATTGGTGATATTAGCTTCAATAGTAAAGTCTTTACTTGCGTGATTGTTGAGTTTGAGTGTTCATTGCTAAGCCTAAACACATGATGAGTGATACACATTTTCACATACCTAAAGTGAGGCTTGGTTGCATTTGACTTCATTCCTTGGACACTTGATCATGTGTGATGATGTAATCTTGCAAGCATGTCTATCACTTGTACTTACTTGTGTTTTTCATAAGAGGCTTTACTTGAAGATTGTGCTTCGGTCTTGCTTACATTGTTATTGCTTGAGGACAAGCAAGTTTAAGTATGGGGTATTCTGATGTCTCTCATTTTGGTAGTGTTTTAAGTGTGTTTTCCTTGGTAGTTTTAGTCCTTTTTCCTTCTTTTCTTGTTTGTTTTGTCCCTTTTTAGCTTACATTCCGATTTTCTATGAGATTCGGAGACTATGCGCGTTTTGTGTGTTTTATAGGCATTTTGGAGCAAAAATCATGGAGTTTGGAGCATGGCATGATGGAGGAATTCAAAGATGGAAAAGGGGCTAAAATGGAGCTAAAAATGCATGGAAAGAAGCCTCAAGTGAAGACGAAGAGAATGGCGAAAGAATCGAGTCAATCGGAGCTAAAACGAGAGAGAACGGACTGAAACAAGCTGAAATTTGCCTTAGGCCCGAGGTACCCAGATGTCGGGCCCGAGTTCCATGGTGGCCCGAGGTGGTGGTCCGAGGTGTGGCATGTCGGGCCCGAGGTCCCTGGAACGTATGCCCTTGGACCGAGGTTGAAGCAAGTCGGGCCCGAGGTTCTCCGTGTCGATCCATGTCGGTCGTGGCTCCGGATTCCTTTCTTTTTGGGATTTTCTTGTTAATTCCCAAAATTATATTTGCTTCCTTGGAGATCAAGGAGTCTAGAAGCCTTGGAGATCAAGGAGTTCTAGAAGCCTTGGAGGACAAGGACAAGCCTTGGAGCCCAAGGAGTTTAGAAGGGAAATCTCTATTTAAACTCTTGTGATCTCTCATCATCTACACACACTTGAGGGGGTGGACTACTTTCCAAGCGAGGGAAGGAACCCAAGATCTAGAGGTGGATTTGGGTGAATTCCTTTCCTTGGAGAGGAGAGAAACCCTTGGCTAGGGGGAACACACACACACACACACCAAAAATCACTCTCAAAGGCTCAAGAAAGACTTGGAGAGCAAGGAGAAGAAAGGAGGAGAAGAGGAGGAAATCGGTGGAGCTAGAGAGGAGATTAGTGAGTTTGTACTTGTTTTGCTTTGGATTTAGTAGAATTAAGACTTGGATCTTGAGAACCCCTTTGAATTTGAATGCAATTTGAGTTTGATTTGAGATTGATGATTGAGATTTGCTTGCTTTTCCATTTGATTGCTTTTTACTCTTACTTGATGGAGTAGATTCCATAGTCTTGGGCTATGGGGGAAACCCCTAGCTAGGATTGGGTAGGAACCCCCAATTCCATAGCCTTGAGTGCTTGATCTATGAATCCTCTCTACATTGAGCTTCAATTCTCTTGTGGAAACAAGGGACCTAGGGCTTGTGATTGGTAAGAGTAAGCGAAAGTGATCTCTAGCCCATCACTAGACCTAGCATCGAAGGAGAGTGAAAACTCCCTTGTGATGGAATTAACCAAGTCTAGTTAGGGAAGGAACCCAAAAACCCAAGACCGATCTACTATTTGAGCAAGACCGAGTTTCCCAGTACCTCGGGCCCGACGTTGTGTAAGTCGGTCCCGGCCGATCTGACCTCGATCCACCCTCGGACCGAAGTGACCTGTGTCGATCCGAGGTGATTTCCCTTGTTTTTCCTCGTTTTGCCTTTCTTTTATCTCTTTTTAGTCTTTTGGGTACTCTCAACGCACGAACTCCCGTGTGTTCAACACCCTACCTCTCTACTACAATTGAGGTTCGGTTTATAGATTTAAATTTTGACCACCACACCCGGACCGATCAGAATTTTGGCGCCGTTGCCGGGGAGTTCTACTTGTTTGAGGTACCACCTTTTGTTGAGTCTTTGATTTTGTAGTGATTTAGGTGAGGGATTAGCCCGAGCCCCTTGTTTGTTTTGATTGGGTTTTGTTTGTGTCTTTGTTTTGTAGGTGATTCCATCTCATTCCTCCCAAAGGTTCGATTTAAAAAAAAAAGAGAGAGAGAGAGAGAGAGAGAGAGAGAGAGAGAGAGAGAGAGAGAGAGAGAGAGAGAGAGAGAGAGAGAGAGAGAGAGAGAGAAAAATGGAGTTCTATGATAGTGATGATGAGTGGGAGGTTTTCTACCTTCAAATGAAGATGTCAAGTCTAAAAAGAAAAGTCCACGAGTTAGATGAGCAATTGGAAAGAGAAAGGAGAGGTCGAGTTCGAGCTCAAGAACAACTCGATGCCCGGATTAGAATGGAACAAGAGATGGAAGAGAGAGCCTATGAAGAGGAGTGTTACATGAGAGAGGTGTATGGGAACCGAGACCACTATGATGGACGAGGTGGTGCTCAATCCTATTGGGGAAGTCCGAACTACACTCAAATGCAAGGAGTACCTCCCTACCAACCTCCGAGCTACGAAGAAACTCCTTCATGGGAACATATGTTCCAAGAGGAAATTGATGAGGAACCACCATGGGCTCAAGACTTGAAGAATCAATTCACCAATATGGAGAGAAGATTTGATGATCAATTCAAGGAGTTTGGTGTATGGAGAAGGCAAGTCGACGCCCAATTTGACTATATTTGGGCATCCCTTCCGAGTTCTCAAGAGCAACTTCAGAGCTATGATGATGAAGAGAGCTATGATGAGGTGCGAGTCGAGCCACCACATGTCGAGAGGAGTGAGCAAGCTTGGACCGACGTACCCAATGTGTCGGGCCCGAGTTGCTCGCAAGTCGGACCGCCTCTACAACCCCAGACCGAGTTGGAGGACGTGTCGGGCCCGAGTTGCCCAGACATCGGACAACCTCCCCTGCCTCCACTCTGCCCCAAGCCCGAGATGCCGAACATCGGGACCGACTTGCATCCAATTCGATCGGTCACAATGGAGGAAAACTATCTCATGGCTCTTGGGCGTGCAAGGATTGAAGCAAAGGAAAGCTCTCCCTCTCTTATGGTTGAAGAAGAAAAAGTCGAGTCTCGGTTCAAACAAGCTTTGGAGGAGATGCAAGAAGTCGGGCCCGACGTAGCACCTATGTCGGTCCAACCCGAGAATCAAGCCTCCAAGATCATGTGTGAGACTCGTTTGCCCTATCTCCTTTGCTCTTTTGTGAAGATTTCTTATGAGTCATATGGTGGAGATGAACCATACCCGGTGGATTTGATTTCCGAATATTCTTGGTCTAAGTATGGGGTCCTCCGCCATTATGACGAGGCCGACGCGCATGTTTGGTTGAACTATAGTGAATGGCCTCAATTCTTTGATAGTGATGAGATGGTCCTTGGGGAATTCATGGACACCGAGCCTTATTTTCCACCCTAACCAAGATTAGGTGGCACGTCAAGCTAATGACGTTAAAAGAGCGCTTTTCGGGAGGCAACCCGACGTATCCTTTGTTTCCTTTTGATTTATTTTCTTATTTTTAGAATTTGAGCTTATTGTGCTAACCCTTTCTCTAAACCCCTTGAATGCAAATATTTTGGGATGTATCTTTGGTGTGATCTTGTAGGTACTTCTTGATTCAAATGATGAGCTCGAATTCACCTTCCCATGTGCCGATGTCAACAATTCATCATTCTTCCTAGCTTCAAACGCCTTGTCTAGTGAGTTTCCCTTTTCATTTTCCCTTATGGTTTTATTTGGATGCAATGAGGACATTGCATGTTTTAAGTATGGGGTATGGGAAAAGGGAAATTCTTTTGTGTCTTGTGTTTGCTTTGTGTGTCTTTTGCTTTGTTTGAGAAAATTTTTGCAAAACTCCATAAAAATTCGAAAATTTCGTGTGAAAAATGTCAAAAAGATTTTGTTTTTGGACTAGGAATTCCCATCTTAGATGTCCATATGAGAGCTAATGATGATGTGAGCATGTAAATTCCTTTGCATATTTTTGGATAGTTTAGCCTCTAAATGGATGTTGTTTTTAATGTGATATGATATCTTGCATGTTTTTATTGAGCACATGAGTTCTTGGATGAGTTTTGATGCAACTAAGCTAGAGTGAACCTTGTGAGATTATTTTTGGCCATTTTAGGGATATTTGTTCATATTGCATATCCCTCATTTTCTTGTGTGAATTAGCTCATGCATGCTTAGTAAAACTTGCTATTGAGGTGTTTATCTATTTTCCAAGACCAAATGAGATTTGTTCTATGCTTTGTCACATTGATTTGAAATTTATTTCATTTAGTCACAAAATATTCCATATCCTACTTTGAAGATAAACCGTTGTTTGTAGCCCCGTTTTAGCCTTAGACCTTTGTTTGAAACTCCTCAAAAATATGATTAATAGCCTATATGACTTGACCCTTATGGGATTGGACTTTAGTGAGAGGTTTGGAAGTATATTTGGAGAGTTGAGATTCTCTTTGGTGAAGGGCAAAGAATGGAGTTATAAACCAAGTGGGTAGTGCATCTTTGTTGTAAAAGTGAAAAAGAAAGAAAGAAAAGTTGGAAACATAGTGGATTGAAAGAAAAGTGCTTAAGTGTAAAGAAAAGGGCACCGACCGAGTTAAAGTGCACATCGGGCCCGAGTTAGTGCAAGTCGATCCAAGTGGAAAAAGTCAGAAAAATCCAACAAAAAGTGTAGTGCAAAGATGAAGTGGAATGTTAAGTGAAAAGTGGGTTGAAAGAAAAGAAAAGAAGAAGAAAATTCAAAGTCTTTTGGATGAGTGAAGTAGAAAGTGGAATAATTTGGTGAAGTTGGTGAGAGACTAGAAAGTTCAATCCCCATTGTAAGCACCACAAGACCAAAGTGATTCCCACTTTGAGAAATACCAAAAGCCCCATTACAACCCGGCCGAATGGAACCTCTTTGAGGACCTCCATTGAGCCAAGTTCATATTCTTTGTGTGCATTGTAATAGGCATCTCTAGGTGGAGGAATTGGTGATATTAGCTTCAATAGTAAAGTCTTTACTTGCGTGATTGTTGAGTTTGAGTGTTCATTGCTAAGCCTAAACACATGATGAGTGATACACATTTTCACATACCTAAAGTGAGGCTTGGTTGCATTTGACTTCATTCCTTGGACACTTGATCATGTGTGATGATGTAATCTTGCAAGCATGTCTATCACTTGTACTTACTTGTGTTTTTCATAAGAGGCTTTACTTGAAGATTGTGCTTCGGTCTTGCTTACATTGTTATTGCTTGAGGACAAGCAAGTTTAAGTATGGGGTATTCTGATGTCTCTCATTTTGGTAGTGTTTTAAGTGTGTTTTCCTTGGTAGTTTTAGTCCTTTTTCCTTCTTTTCTTGTTTGTTTTGTCCCTTTTTAGCTTACATTCCGATTTTCTATGAGATTCGGAGACTATGCGCGTTTTGTGTGTTTTATAGGCATTTTGGAGCAAAAATCATGGAGTTTGGAGCATGGCATGATGGAGGAATTCAAAGATGGAAAAGGGGCTAAAATGGAGCTAAAAATGCATGGAAAGAAGCCTCAAGTGAAGACGAAGAGAATGGCGAAAGAATCGAGTCAATCGGAGCTAAAACGAGAGAGAACGGACTGAAACAAGCTGAAATTTGCCTTAGGCCCGAGGTACCCAGATGTCGGGCCCGAGTTCCATGGTGGCCCGAGGTGGTGGTCCGAGGTGTGGCATGTCGGGCCCGAGGTCCCTGGAACGTATGCCCTTGGACCGAGGTTGAAGCAAGTCGGGCCCGAGGTTCTCCGTGTCGATCCATGTCGGTCGTGGCTCCGGATTCCTTTCTTTTTGGGATTTTCTTGTTAATTCCCAAAATTATATTTGCTTCCTTGGAGATCAAGGAGTCTAGAAGCCTTGGAGATCAAGGAGTTCTAGAAGCCTTGGAGGACAAAGACAAGCCTTGGAGCCCAAGGAGTTTAGAAGGGAAATCTCTATTTAAACTCTTGTGATCTCTCATCATCTACACACACTTGAGGGGGTGGACTCTTTTCCAAGGGAGGGAAGGAACCCAAGATCTAGAGGAGGATTTGGGTGAATTCCTTTCCTTGGAAAGGAGAGAAACCCTTGGCTAGGGGGAACACACACACACACACACCAAAAATCACTCTCAAAGGCTCAAGAAAGACTTGGAGAGCAAGGAGAAGAAAGGAGGAGAAGAGGAGGAAATCGGTGGAGCTAGAGAGGAGATTAGTGAGTTTGTACTTGTTTTGCTTTGGATTTAGTAGAATTAAGACTTGGATCTTGAGAACCCCTTTGAATTTGAATGCAATTTGAGTTTGATTTGAGATTGATGATTGAGATTTTCTTGCTTTTCCATTTGATTGCTTTTTACTCTTACTTGATGGAGTAGATTCCATAGTCTTGGGCTATGGGGGAAACCCCTAGCTAGGATTGGGTAGGAACCCCCAATTCCATAGCCTTGAGTGCTTGATCTATGCATCCTCTCTACATTGAGCTTCAATTCTCTTGTGGAAACAAGGGACCTAGGGCTTGTGATTGGTAAGAGTAAGCAAAAGTGATCTCTAGCCCATCATTAGACCTAGCATCGAAGGAGAGTGAAAACTCCCTTGGGTCGAAGTGTAGAGTGGAGGGATCGAAGGCTAGAAACCTCGATCTAACAAGGATCAACACTTATTGGCTGAATTGGGTCCCGGCCAATCTGACCTCGATCCACCCTCGGACCGAAGTGACCTGTGTCGATCCGAGGTGATTTCCCTTGTTTTTCCTCGTTTTGCCTTTCTTTTATCTCCTTTTAGTCGTTCAGGTACTCTCAACGCACGAACTCCCATGTGTTCGACACCCTACCTCTCTACTACAATTGAGGTTCGGTTTATAAATTTAAATTTTGACCACCACACCCGGACCGATCAGATTTATATATCAACGGACGGTTTCAATCCTTTCGGTTCTTCAGGGAAACCAAACTCTTCATGGCCGGTGATTTTGACAACATACAGCCTCCCGCCGTCTATGTGTATTTGAGATGAGGTTATGTTTCTAGTAACGATCGTCCCAGGACCCAAATGCCCGAAACAGAAATTGTGCATTTTCTTGCAACCATTGATATCCGAGTTTTGTTTTTCGCAACAACCTTATCACCATCTTCTAAAATATATTTTGGTGGGAATTTTTTAATGAGCGCAAATTTTAATTTGTCGATGTTTAGTCACCATTTAGTCACTAATTGCATAGATCGGTATTTTATATACTATGCATTTGGCGACCAAATGGTCGCTAATTAGCTAGGCCAAATTTTTTTATTGTGGAATTGGCGACCAAATGGTCGCTAAATCTACAAGTCAATTTTTTTATTAAGATTTAGGCGACCAAGTGGTCGCTAATTCCCCAAATTAAATCGTGTTTTTTCTTACGTCTAGTCTTTTGGTATATTTTTTTTTATTATATGTGATAATATATGACATACAAGGTTGTGCCTACATCGATGGCATTAACGTTATAATTTTGAGTAGAGTGAAAGGTATTTAGCTACCACATGGAAGCTAATTGGCGACCACTTGGAAGCCAATTACCAAAGGTTATGTAATTAGCTATCATATGGACGCTAGTTTGCTACCATGTGGAAGCTAACTCCTCCAATTTAAGCATAAGATGGGGTATTTTTCATATGTGTTATGATCTCATGTTCGGCGATGACAGTTGAACACATGCAATGGGATGAACCACAAACACAAGAAGATCGCGATGCGACACCCTTCAGATAGTTTAGAACGGATACCTTTGAATGCAATGTACTTGGATTTAGCTGCAGAATCGCACAACGTCAGACTGGATTTATATATCAACGGACGGTTTCAATCCTTTCGGTTCTTTAGGGACACCAAACTCTTCATGGCCGGTGATTTTGACAACATACAGCCTCCCACCGTCTATGTGTATTTGAGATGAGGTTATGTTTGTAGTAACGATCGTCCCAGGGCCCAAATGCCCGAAACAGAAATTGGGCATTTTCTTGCAACCATTGATATCCGATTTTTGTTTTTCGCAACAGCCTTCTCACCATCTACTAAAATATATTTTGGAGGGAAATTTTTAATGAGCGCAAATTTTAATTTGTCGGTGTTTAGTCACCATTTAGTCACTAATTGCATAGATCGGTATTTCGTATACTATGCATTTGGCGACCAAATGGTTGCTAATTAACTAGGCCAAATTTTTTGATTATGGAATTGGCGACCAAATGGTCTCTAAATCTACAAGTAAATTTTTTTATTATTAAGATTTAGGCGACCAAGTGGTCGCTAATTCCCCAAATTAAATCGTATTTTTTCTTACGTCTAATCTTTTGGTATATTTCTTTCATTATATGTGATAATATATGACATACAAGGTTGTGCTTATATCGATGGCATTAACGTTATACTTTTGAGTAGAGTAAAAGGTATTTAGCTACCACATGGAAGCTAATTGGCGACCACTTAGCAGCCAATTACCAAAGGTTATGTAAATAGCTACCATATGGACGCTAGTTTGCTACCATGTGGAAGCAAACTCCTCCAATTTAATCGTAAGATGGGGTATTTTTCATATGTGTTATGATCTCATGTTCGGCGATGACGGTTGAACACATGCAATGGCATGAACCACAAACAGAAGAAGATCGCGATGCGACACCCTTCAGATAGTCTAGAACGGATACCATTGAATGCAATGTACTTGGATTTAGCTGCAGAATCGCACAACGTCAGACTGGAATTATCAACGGACGGTTTCAATCCTTTCGGTTCTTCAGGGAAACCAAACTATTCATGGCCGGTGATTTTGACAACATACAGCCTCCCGACGTCTATGTGTATTTGAGACGAGGTTATGTTTCTAGTAACGATCGTCCCAGGACCCAAATGCCCGAAACAGAGATTGGGCTTTTTTTTTGCAACCATTGATATCCGAGTTTTGTTTTTCGCAACAGCCTTCTCACCATCTTCTAAAATATATTTTAGTGGGAATTTTTGAACGAGCGGAAATTTTAATTTGTCGGTGTTTAGTCACCATTTAGTCACTAATTGCATAGATCGGTATTTCGTATACTATGCATTTGGCGACCAAATGGTTGCTAATTAGCTAGGCCAAATTTTTTTATTATGGAATTGGCGACCAAATTGTCTCTAAATCTACAAGTAAATTTTTTTATTATTAAGATTTAGGCGACCAAGTGGTGGCTCATTCCACAAATTAAATCGTATTTTTTCTTACGTCTAGTCTTTTGGTATATTTTTTTTCATTATATGTGATAATATATGACATACAAGGTTGTGCTTATATCGATGGCATTAATGTTATAATTTTGAGTAGAGTAAAAGGTATTTAACTACCACATGGAAGCTAATTGGCGACCACTTGAAAGCCAATTACCAAAGTTTATGTAATTAGCTACCATATGGACGCTAGTTTGCTACCATGTGGAAGCTAACTCCTCCAATTTAATCGTAAGAAGGGGTATTTTTCATATGTGTTATGATCTCATGTTCGGCGATGACGGTTGAACACATGCAATGGCATGAACCACAAACACAAGAAGATCGGGATGCGACACCCTTCAGATAGTCTAGAACGGATAGCTTTGAATGCAATGTACTTGGATTTAGCTGCAGAATCGCGCAATGTCAGACTGGATTTATCAACGGACGGTTTCAATCCTTTCAGTTCTTCAGGGAAACCAAACTATTCATGGCCGGTGATTTAGACAACATACAGCCTCCCGCCGTCTATGTGTGTTTGAGACGAGGTTATGTTTCTAGTAACGATCGTCCCAGGACCCAAATGCCCGAAACAGAAATTGGGCTTTTTTTTGCAACCATTGATATCCGAGTTTTGTTTTTCGCAACAACCTTCTCACCATCTTCTAAAATATATTTTGGTGGGTGATGGATCGTAAGTCAGTTAATGAGGGCGTCCTTAACTGGGTTAAGGGCGTCCTTTAGTGCAGCGGAAAATAGACTTAATAGAATACAAGATAAGTGGACACGAGTATTTATAGAGGAACCCCACTAAGACCAACTAGTCTTATGGGTAAACCTCTACCTCCGTTGGAGGATTTTCAATAGCCGTCCCTTATCTTATTAAGAGCGAGTCCTTACAACTTAGGCGAGTCGTTACACTTCTCTGAGCTAAGCGTCCGTCCTTAGCCTCACTAGTAACACTCCTTTCAACCTAACAAGTAACCTAACACTCTTAGCTATAAGGAAGCTATCACTCACGTCTCTCACGGTTCGTTGTGAGAGACAAACTACAACTCTAATTGATTTGTGGTTTGTTTTGGATTTGATGTGGTTGGACTTTCTTTCTCTTGCTTCAAGCTCACTTGATCTTCTTGATCTTCGTTCGTGTTCTTGAATGCTTCGGGAGAGCTTGAGAGAAAGTCTTCAAAGTCCACTCTTGCACACACATGCTGCTATGCATACTCCTTGGAGAGTATTTATAGCGGAAGTGATTCTTGTCCTCTAGCGTCCTCTGAGACTTGGCAGGATCCTCGATCTTCGATCAACGGTGCGATGAGCGTCTTGAGGAGGTCAACTCTGTTGACGCTTGGGAAGCCTCCGCGTGGGTAGGGGACCATTGCTGGGAAAGCGACGTCTTTGGCATTGTCTACACGTGCCCAGACAAAGGAAGCTTCCTTCTGAGGACTAAGGCCGGACGATGATGTAATCATGTTGGGGCGGCCTTGATTTGAATTTTAACTTCGTCCGTATTTTGGCGCGCGTCCCTTCTTGATGAGGACTCCGTCCTATCTTGCGCAGGGACTCCGCCAATTACGTTTAGCTTTGGAAGTTCTGGTAACATGCGTCCCTACACCATAGGAACTGTTGTTCACTTGTTGTTCTTTTCGCTCATGTGCGTCCACTGGACTTACCTGAGATCAAAACTTGGACAACTTATCAAATACATTTGAGTTTGTCATTATCAAAACAAGGGACGATTATTATTGGTTTAGATATTAACGACTGACGTCCTTAATATCGTCCCAACATTGGGAATTTTTGAACGAGCGCAAATTTTAATTTGTCGGTGTTTAGTCACCATTTAGTGACTAATTGCATAGATCGGTATTTCGTATACTATGCATTTGGCGACCAAATGGTTGCTAATTAGCTAGGCCAAATTTTTTTATTATGGAATTGGCGACCAAATGGTCTCTAAATCTACAAGTAAATTTTTTTATTATTAAGATTTAGGTGACCAAGTGGTCGCTAATTCCCCAAATTAAATCGTATTTTTTCTTACGTCTAGTCTTTTGGTATATTTTTTTTCATTATATGTGATAATATATGACATACAAGGTTGTGCTTATATCGATGGCATTAACGTTATAATTTTGAGTAGAGTAAAAGGTATTTAGCTACCACATGGAAGCTAATTGGCGACCACTTGAAAGCCAATTACCAAAGGTTATGTAATTAGCTACCATATGGACGCTAGTTTGCTACCATGTGAAAGCTAACTCCTCCAATTTAATCGTAAGATGGGGTATTTTTCATATGTGTTATGATCTCATGTTCGGCGATGACGGTTGAACACATGCAATGGCATGAACCACAAACACAAGAAGATCGGGATGCGACACCCTTCAGATAGTCTAGAACGGATACCATTGAATGCAATGTACTTTGATTTAGCTGCAGAATCGCACAACGTCAGACTGGATTTATCAACGGACGGTTTCAATCCTTTCGGTTCTTCAAGGAAACCAAACTATTCATGGCCGGTGATTTTGACAACATACAGCCTCCCGCCGTCTATGTGTATTTGAGACGAGATTATGTTTCTAGTAACGATCGTCCCAGGACCCAAATGCCCGAAACAGAAATTGGGCATTTTTTTTGCAACCATTGATATCCGAGTTTTGTTTTTCGTAACAGCCTTCCCACCATCTTCTAAAATATATTTTGGTGGGAATTTTTGAACGAGCTTAAATTTTAATTTGTCGCTGTTTAGTCACCATTTAGTCACTAATTGCATAGATCGGTATTTCGTATACTATGCATTTGGCGACCAAATGGTTGCTAATTAGCTAGGCCAAATTTTTTTATTATGGAACTGGCGACCAAATGGTCTCTAAATCTACAAGTAAATTTTTTTTATTAAGATTTAGGCGATCAAGTGGTGGCTAATTCCCCAAATTAAATCGTATTTTTTCTTACGTCTAGTCTTTTGGTATATTTTTTTTCATTATATGTGATAATATATGACATACAAGGTTGTGCTTATATCGATGGCATTAACGTTATAATTTTGAGTAGAGTAAAAGGTATTTAGCTACCACATGGAAGCTAATTGGCGACCACTTGAAAGCCAATTACCAAAGGTTATGTAATTAGCTACCATATGGACGCTAGTTTGCTACCATGTGGAAGCTAACTCCTCCAATTTAATCGTAAGGTGGGGTATTTTTCATATGTGTTATGATCTCATGTTCGGCGATCACGGTTGAACACATGCAATGGCATGAACCACAAACACGAGAAGATCGGGATGCGACACCCTTCAGATAGTCTAGAACGGATACCATTGAATGCAATGTACTTGGATTTAGCTGCAGAATCGCACAACGTCAGACTGGATTTATCAACGGACGGTTTCAATCCTTTCGGTTCTTCAGGGAAACCAAACTATTCATGGCCGGTGATTTAGACAACATACAGCCTCCCGCCATCTATGTGTGTTTGAGACGAGGTTATGTTTCTAGTAACGATCGTCCCAGGACCCAAATGCCCGAAACAGAAATTGGGCTTTTTTTTGCAACCATTGATATCCGAGTTTTGTTTTTCGCAACAGCCTTCTCACCATCTTCTACAATATATTTTGGTGGGAATTTTTGAACGAGCGCAAATTTTAATTTGTCGGTGTTTAGTCACCATTTAGTCACTAATTGCATAGATCGGTATTTCGTATACTATGCATTTGGCGACCAAATGGTTGCTAATTAGCTAGGCCAAATTTTTTTATTATAGAATTGGCGACCAAATGCTCTCTAAATCTACAAGTAAATTTTTTTTATTAAGATTTAGGCGACCAAGTGGTCTCTAATTCCCCAAATTAAATCGTATTTTTTCTTACGTCTAGTCTTTTGGTATATTTTTTTTCATTATATGTGATAATATATGACATGCAAGGTTGTGCTTATATCGATGGCATTAATGTTATAATTTTGAGTAGAGTAAAAGGTATTTAGCTACCACATGGAAGCTAATTGGCGACCACTTGAAAGCCAATTACCAAAGGTTATGAAATTAGCTACCATATGGACGCTAGTTTGCTACCATGTGGAAGCTAACTCCTCCAATTTAATCGTAAGAAGGGGTATTTTTCATATGTGTTATGATCTCATGTTCGGCGATGACGGTTGAACACATGCAATGGCATGAACCACAAACACAAGAAGATCGGGATGCGACACCCTTCAGATAGTCTAGAACGGATACCTTTGAATGCAATGTACTTGGATTTAGCTGCAGAATCGCGCAACGTCCGACTGGATTTATCAACGGACGGTTTCAATACTTTCGACTCTTCAGGGAAACCAAACTATTCATGGCCGGTGATTTAGACAACATACAGCCTCCCGCCGTCTATGTGTATTTGAGACGAGGTTATGTTTCTAGTAACGATCGTCCCAGGACCCAAATGCCCGAAACAGAAATTGGGCTTTTTTTTGCAACCATTGATATCCGAGTTTTGTTTTTCGCAACAGCCTTCTCACCATCTTCTAAAATATATTTTGGTGGGAATTTTTGAACGAGCGCAAATTTTAATTTGTCAGTGTTTAGTCACCATTTAGTCACTAATTGCATAGATCGGTATTTCGTATACTATGCATTTGGCGACCAAATGGTTGCTAATTAGCTAGGCCAAAATTTTTTATTATGGAATTGGCGACCAAATGGTCTCTAAATCTACAAGTAAATTTTATTATTATTAAGATTTAAGCGACCAAGTGGTCGCCAATTCCCCAAATTAAATCGTATTTTTTCTTACGTCTAGTCTTTTGGTATATTTTTTTTCATTATATGTGATAATATATGACATACAAGGTTGTCCTTATATCGAGGGCATTAACGTTACAATTTTGAGTAGAGTAAAAGGTATTTAGCTACCACATGGAAGCTAATTGGCGACCACTTGAAAGCCAATTACCAAAGGTTATGTAATTAGCTACCATATGGACGCTAGTTTGCTACCATGTGGAAGCTAACTCCTCCAATTTAATCGTAAGATGGGGTATTTTTCATATGTGTTATGATCTCATGTTCGGCGATGACGGTTGAACACATGCAATGGCATGAACCACAAACACAAGAAGATCGGGATTCGACACCTTTCAGATAGTCTAGAACGGATAGCTTTGAATGCAATGTACTTGGATTTAGCTGCAGAATCGCACAACGTCAGACTGGATTTAGCAACGGACGGTTTCGATCCTTTCGGTTCTTTAGGGAAACCAAACTATTCATGGCCGGTGATTTAGACAACATACATCCTCCCGCCGTCTATGTGTGTTTGAGACGAGGTTATGTTTCTAGTAACGATCGTCCCAAGACCCAAATGCCTGAAACAGAAATTGGGCAATTTTTTTTGCAACCATTGATATCCGAGTTTTGTTTTTCGCAACAGCCTTCTCACCATCTTCTAAAATATATTTTGGTGGGAATTTTTGAACGAGCGCAAATTTTAATTTGTCGGTGTTTAGTCACCATTTAGTCACTAATTGCATAGATCAGTATTTCGTATACTATGCATTCGGCGACCAAATGGTTGCTAATTAGCTAGGCCAAATTTTTTTATTATGGAATTGGCGACCAAATGGTCTCTAAATCTACAAGTAAATTTTTTTTATTAAGATTTAGGCGACTAAGTGATGGCTAATTCCCCAAATTAAATCGTATTTTTTCTTACGTCTAGTCTTTTGATATATTTTTTTTCATTATATGTGATAATATATGACATACAAGGTTGTGCTTATATCGATGGCATTAACGTTATAATTTTGAGTAGAGTAAAAGGTATTTAGCTACCACATGGAAGCTAATTGGCGACCACCTGGAAGCCAATTACCAAAGGTTATGTAATTAGCTACCATATGGACGCTAGTTTGCTACCATGTGGAAGCTAACTCCTCCAATTTAATCGTAAGGTGGGGTATTTTTCATATGTGTTATGATCTCATGTTCGGCGATCACGGTTGAACACATGCAATGGCATGAACCACAAACACAAGAAGATCGGGATGCGACACCCTTCAGATAGTCTAGAACGGATACCATTGAATGCAATGTACTTGGATTTAGCTGCAGAATCGCACAACGTCAGACTGGATTTATCAACGGACGGTTTCAATCCTTTCGGTTCTTCAGGGAAACCAAACTATTCATGGCCGGTGATTTAGACAACATACAGCCTCCCGCCATCTATGTGTGTTTGAGACGAGGTTATGTTTCTAGTAACGATCGTCCCAGGACCCAAATGCCCGAAACAGAAATTGGGCTTTTTTTTGCAACCATTGATATCCGAGTTTTGTTTTTCGCAACAGCCTTCTCACCATCTTCTACAATATATTTTGGTGGGAATTTTTGAACGAGCGCAAATTTTAATTTGTCGGTGTTTAGTCACCATTTAGTCACTAATTGCATAGATCGGTATTTCGTATACTATGCATTTGGCGACCAAATGGTTGCTAATTAGCTAGGCCAAATTTTTTTATTATGGAATTGGCGACCAAATGGTCTCTAAATCTACAAATAAATTTTTTTTATTAAGATTTAGGCGACCAAGTGGTCTCTAATTCCCCAAATTAAATCGTATTTTTTCTTACGTCTAGTCTTTTGGTATATTTTTTTTCATTATATGTGATAATATATGACATACAAGGTTGTGCTTATATCGATGGCATTAACGTTATAATTTTGAGTAGAGTAAAAGGTATTTAGCTACCACATGGAAGCTAATTGGCGACCACCTGGAAGCCAATTACCAAAGGTTATGTAATTAGCTACCATATGGACGCTAGTTTGCTACCATGTGGAAGCTAACTCCTCCAATTTAATCGTAAGGTGGGGTATTTTTCATATGTGTTATGATCTCATGTTCGGCGATCACGGTTGAACACATGCAATGGCATGAACCACAAACACAAGAAGATCGGGATGCGACACCCTTCAGATAGTCTAGAACGGATACCATTGAATGCAATGTACTTGGATTTAGCTGCAGAATCGCACAACGTCAGACTGGATTTATCAACGGACGGTTTCAATCCTTTCGGTTCTTCAGGGAAACCAAACTATTCATGGCCGGTGATTTAGACAACATACAGCCTCCCGCCATCTATGTGTGTTTGAGACGAGGTTATGTTTCTAGTAACGATCGTCCCAGGACCCAAATGCCCGAAACAGAAATTGGGCTTTTTTTTGCAACCATTGATATCCGAGTTTTGTTTTTCGCAACAGCCTTCTCACCATCTTCTACAATATATTTTGGTGGGAATTTTTGAACGAGCGCAAATTTTAATTTGTCGGTGTTTAGTCACCATTTAGTCACTAATTGCATAGATCGGTATTTCGTATACTATGCATTTGGCGACCAAATGGTTGCTAATTAGCTAGGCCAAATTTTTTTATTATGGAATTGGCGACCAAATGGTCTCTAAATCTACAAATAAATTTTTTTTATTAAGATTTAGGCGACCAAGTGGTCTCTAATTCCCCAAATTAAATCGTATTTTTTCTTACGTCTAGTCTTTTGGTATATTTTTTTTCATTATATGTGATAATATATGACATACAAGGTTGTGCTTATATCGATGGCATTAACGTTATAATTTTGAGTAGAGTAAAAGGTATTTAGCTACCACATGGAAGCTAATTGGCGACCACCTGGAAGCCAATTACCAAAGGTTATGTAATTAGCTACCATATGGACGCTAGTTTGCTACCATGTGGAAGCTAACTCCTCCAATTTAATCGTAAGGTGGGGTATTTTTCATATGTGTTATGATCTCATGTTCGGCGATCACGGTTGAACACATGCAATGGCATGAACCACAAACACAAGAAGATCGGGATGCGACACCCTTCAGATAGTCTAGAACGGATACCATTGAATGCAATGTACTTGGATTTAGCTGCAGAATCGCACAACGTCAGACTGGATTTATCAACGGACGGTTTCAATCCTTTCGGTTCTTCAGGGAAACCAAACTATTCATGGCCGGTGATTTAGACAACATACAGCCTCCCGCCATCTATGTGTGTTTGAGACGAGGTTATGTTTCTAGTAACGATCGTCCCAGGACCCAAATGCCCGAAACAGAAATTGGGCTTTTTTTTGCAACCATTGATATCCGAGTTTTGTTTTTCGCAACAGCCTTCTCACCATCTTCTACAATATATTTTGGTGGGAATTTTTGAACGAGCGCAAATTTTAATTTGTCGGTGTTTAGTCACCATTTAGTCACTAATTGCATAGATCGGTATTTCGTATACTATGCATTTGGCGACCAAATGGTTGCTAATTAGCTAGGCCAAATTTTTTTATTATGGAATTGGCGACCAAATGGTCTCTAAATCTACAAGTAAATTTTATTTATTAAGATTTAGGCGACCAAGTGGTCTCTAATTCCCCAAATTAAATCGTATTTTTTCTTACGTCTAGTCTTTTGGTATATTTTTTTTCATTATATGTGATAATATATGACATACAAGGTTGTGCTTATATCGATGGCATTAACGTTATAATTTTGAGTAGAGTAAAAGGTATTTAGCTACCACATGGAAGCTAATTGGCGACCACCTGGAAGCCAATTACCAAAGGTTATGTAATTAGCTACCATATGGACGCTAGTTTGCTACCATGTGGAAGCTAACTCCTCCAATTTAATCGTAAGGTGGGGTATTTTTCATATGTGTTATGATCTCATGTTCGGCGATCACGGTTGAACACATGCAATGGCATGAACCACAAACACAAGAAGATCGGGATGCGACACCCTTCAGATAGTCTAGAACGGATACCATTGAATGCAATGTACTTGGATTTAGCTGCAGAATCGCACAACGTCAGACTGGATTTATCAACGGACGGTTTCAATCCTTTCGGTTCTTCAGGGAAACCAAACTATTCATGGCCGGTGATTTAGACAACATACAGCCTCCCGCCATCTATGTGTGTTTGAGACGAGGTTATGTTTCTAGTAACGATCGTCCCAGGACCCAAATGCCCGAAACAGAAATTGGGCTTTTTTTTGCAACCATTGATATCCGAGTTTTGTTTTTCGCAACAGCCTTCTCACCATCTTCTACAATATATTTTGGTGGGAATTTTTGAACGAGCGCAAATTTTAATTTGTCGGTGTTTAGTCACCATTTAGTCACTAATTGCATAGATCGGTATTTCGTATACTATGCATTTGGCGACCAAATGGTTGCTAATTAGCTAGGCCAAATTTTTTTATTATAGAATTGGCGACCAAATGCTCTCTAAATCTACAAGTAAATTTTTTTTATTAAGATTTAGGCGACCAAGTGGTCTCTAATTCCCCAAATTAAATCGTATTTTTTCTTACGTCTAGTCTTTTGGTATATTTTTTTTCATTATATGTGATAATATATGACATGCAAGGTTGTGCTTATATCGATGGCATTAATGTTATAATTTTGAGTAGAGTAAAAGGTATTTAGCTACCACATGGAAGCTAATTGGCGACCACTTGAAAGCCAATTACCAAAGGTTATGAAATTAGCTACCATATGGACGCTAGTTTGCTACCATGTGGAAGCTAACTCCTCCAATTTAATCGTAAGAAGGGGTATTTTTCATATGTGTTATGATCTCATGTTCGGCGATGACGGTTGAACACATGCAATGGCATGAACCACAAACACAAGAAGATCGGGATGCGACACCCTTCAGATAGTCTAGAACGGATACCTTTGAATGCAATGTACTTGGATTTAGCTGCAGAATCGCGCAACGTCCGACTGGATTTATCAACGGACGGTTTCAATACTTTCGACTCTTCAGGGAAACCAAACTATTCATGGCCGGTGATTTAGACAACATACAGCCTCCCGCCGTCTATGTGTATTTGAGACGAGGTTATGTTTCTAGTAACGATCGTCCCAGGACCCAAATGCCCGAAACAGAAATTGGGCTTTTTTTTGCAACCATTGATATCCGAGTTTTGTTTTTCGCAACAGCCTTCTCACCATCTTCTAAAATATATTTTGGTGGGAATTTTTGAACGAGCGCAAATTTTAATTTGTCAGTGTTTAGTCACCATTTAGTCACTAATTGCATAGATCGGTATTTCGTATACTATGCATTTGGCGACCAAATGGTTGCTAATTAGCTAGGCCAAAATTTTTTATTATGGAATTGGCGACCAAATGGTCTCTAAATCTACAAGTAAATTTTATTATTATTAAGATTTAAGCGACCAAGTGGTCGCCAATTCCCCAAATTAAATCGTATTTTTTCTTACGTCTAGTCTTTTGGTATATTTTTTTTCATTATATGTGATAATATATGACATACAAGGTTGTCCTTATATCGAGGGCATTAACGTTACAATTTTGAGTAGAGTAAAAGGTATTTAGCTACCACATGGAAGCTAATTGGCGACCACTTGAAAGCCAATTACCAAAGGTTATGTAATTAGCTACCATATGGACGCTAGTTTGCTACCATGTGGAAGCTAACTCCTCCAATTTAATCGTAAGATGGGGTATTTTTCATATGTGTTATGATCTCATGTTCGGCGATGACGGTTGAACACATGCAATGGCATGAACCACAAACACAAGAAGATCGGGATTCGACACCTTTCAGATAGTCTAGAACGGATAGCTTTGAATGCAATGTACTTGGATTTAGCTGCAGAATCGCACAACGTCAGACTGGATTTAGCAACGGACGGTTTCGATCCTTTCGGTTCTTTAGGGAAACCAAACTATTCATGGCCGGTGATTTAGACAACATACATCCTCCCGCCGTCTATGTGTGTTTGAGACGAGGTTATGTTTCTAGTAACGATCGTCCCAAGACCCAAATGCCTGAAACAGAAATTGGGCAATTTTTTTTGCAACCATTGATATCCGAGTTTTGTTTTTCGCAACAGCCTTCTCACCATCTTCTAAAATATATTTTGGTGGGAATTTTTGAACGAGCGCAAATTTTAATTTGTCGGTGTTTAGTCACCATTTAGTCACTAATTGCATAGATCAGTATTTCGTATACTATGCATTCGGCGACCAAATGGTTGCTAATTAGCTAGGCCAAATTTTTTTATTATGGAATTGGCGACCAAATGGTCTCTAAATCTACAAGTAAATTTTTTTTATTAAGATTTAGGCGACTAAGTGATGGCTAATTCCCCAAATTAAATCGTATTTTTTCTTACGTCTAGTCTTTTGATATATTTTTTTTCATTATATGTGATAATATATGACATACAAGGTTGTGCTTATATCGATGGCATTAACGTTATAATTTTGAGTAGAGTAAAAGGTATTTAGCTACCACATGGAAGCTAATTGGCGACCACCTGGAAGCCAATTACCAAAGGTTATGTAATTAGCTACCATATGGACGCTAGTTTGCTACCATGTGGAAGCTAACTCCTCCAATTTAATCGTAAGGTGGGGTATTTTTCATATGTGTTATGATCTCATGTTCGGCGATCACGGTTGAACACATGCAATGGCATGAACCACAAACACAAGAAGATCGGGATGCGACACCCTTCAGATAGTCTAGAACGGATACCATTGAATGCAATGTACTTGGATTTAGCTGCAGAATCGCACAACGTCAGACTGGATTTATCAACGGACGGTTTCAATCCTTTCGGTTCTTCAGGGAAACCAAACTATTCATGGCCGGTGATTTAGACAACATACAGCCTCCCGCCATCTATGTGTGTTTGAGACGAGGTTATGTTTCTAGTAACGATCGTCCCAGGACCCAAATGCCCGAAACAGAAATTGGGCTTTTTTTTGCAACCATTGATATCCGAGTTTTGTTTTTCGCAACAGCCTTCTCACCATCTTCTACAATATATTTTGGTGGGAATTTTTGAACGAGCGCAAATTTTAATTTGTCGGTGTTTAGTCACCATTTAGTCACTAATTGCATAGATCGGTATTTCGTATACTATGCATTTGGCGACCAAATGGTTGCTAATTAGCTAGGCCAAATTTTTTTATTATGGAATTGGCGACCAAATGGTCTCTAAATCTACAAATAAATTTTTTTTATTAAGATTTAGGCGACCAAGTGGTCTCTAATTCCCCAAATTAAATCGTATTTTTTCTTACGTCTAGTCTTTTGGTATATTTTTTTTCATTATATGTGATAATATATGACATACAAGGTTGTGCTTATATCGATGGCATTAACGTTATAATTTTGAGTAGAGTAAAAGGTATTTAGCTACCACATGGAAGCTAATTGGCGACCACCTGGAAGCCAATTACCAAAGGTTATGTAATTAGCTACCATATGGACGCTAGTTTGCTACCATGTGGAAGCTAACTCCTCCAATTTAATCGTAAGGTGGGGTATTTTTCATATGTGTTATGATCTCATGTTCGGCGATCACGGTTGAACACATGCAATGGCATGAACCACAAACACAAGAAGATCGGGATGCGACACCCTTCAGATAGTCTAGAACGGATACCATTGAATGCAATGTACTTGGATTTAGCTGCAGAATCGCACAACGTCAGACTGGATTTATCAACGGACGGTTTCAATCCTTTCGGTTCTTCAGGGAAACCAAACTATTCATGGCCGGTGATTTAGACAACATACAGCCTCCCGCCATCTATGTGTGTTTGAGACGAGGTTATGTTTCTAGTAACGATCGTCCCAGGACCCAAATGCCCGAAACAGAAATTGGGCTTTTTTTTGCAACCATTGATATCCGAGTTTTGTTTTTCGCAACAGCCTTCTCACCATCTTCTACAATATATTTTGGTGGGAATTTTTGAACGAGCGCAAATTTTAATTTGTCGGTGTTTAGTCACCATTTAGTCACTAATTGCATAGATCGGTATTTCGTATACTATGCATTTGGCGACCAAATGGTTGCTAATTAGCTAGGCCAAATTTTTTTATTATGGAATTGGCGACCAAATGGTCTCTAAATCTACAAATAAATTTTTTTTATTAAGATTTAGGCGACCAAGTGGTCTCTAATTCCCCAAATTAAATCGTATTTTTTCTTACGTCTAGTCTTTTGGTATATTTTTTTTCATTATATGTGATAATATATGACATACAAGGTTGTGCTTATATCGATGGCATTAACGTTATAATTTTGAGTAGAGTAAAAGGTATTTAGCTACCACATGGAAGCTAATTGGCGACCACCTGGAAGCCAATTACCAAAGGTTATGTAATTAGCTACCATATGGACGCTAGTTTGCTACCATGTGGAAGCTAACTCCTCCAATTTAATCGTAAGGTGGGGTATTTTTCATATGTGTTATGATCTCATGTTCGGCGATCACGGTTGAACACATGCAATGGCATGAACCACAAACACAAGAAGATCGGGATGCGACACCCTTCAGATAGTCTAGAACGGATACCATTGAATGCAATGTACTTGGATTTAGCTGCAGAATCGCACAACGTCAGACTGGATTTATCAACGGACGGTTTCAATCCTTTCGGTTCTTCAGGGAAACCAAACTATTCATGGCCGGTGATTTAGACAACATACAGCCTCCCGCCATCTATGTGTGTTTGAGACGAGGTTATGTTTCTAGTAACGATCGTCCCAGGACCCAAATGCCCGAAACAGAAATTGGGCTTTTTTTTGCAACCATTGATATCCGAGTTTTGTTTTTCGCAACAGCCTTCTCACCATCTTCTACAATATATTTTGGTGGGAATTTTTGAACGAGCGCAAATTTTAATTTGTCGGTGTTTAGTCACCATTTAGTCACTAATTGCATAGATCGGTATTTCGTATACTATGCATTTGGCGACCAAATGGTTGCTAATTAGCTAGGCCAAATTTTTTTATTATGGAATTGGCGACCAAATGGTCTCTAAATCTACAAGTAAATTTTATTTATTAAGATTTAGGCGACCAAGTGGTCTCTAATTCCCCAAATTAAATCGTATTTTTTCTTACGTCTAGTCTTTTGGTATATTTTTTTTCATTATATGTGATAATATATGACATACAAGGTTGTGCTTATATCGATGGCATTAACGTTATAATTTTGAGTAGAGTAAAAGGTATTTAGCTACCACATGGAAGCTAATTGGCGACCACCTGGAAGCCAATTACCAAAGGTTATGTAATTAGCTACCATATGGACGCTAGTTTGCTACCATGTGGAAGCTAACTCCTCCAATTTAATCGTAAGGTGGGGTATTTTTCATATGTGTTATGATCTCATGTTCGGCGATCACGGTTGAACACATGCAATGGCATGAACCACAAACACAAGAAGATCGGGATGCGACACCCTTCAGATAGTCTAGAACGGATACCATTGAATGCAATGTACTTGGATTTAGCTGCAGAATCGCACAACGTCAGACTGGATTTATCAACGGACGGTTTCAATCCTTTCGGTTCTTCAGGGAAACCAAACTATTCATGGCCGGTGATTTAGACAACATACAGCCTCCCGCCATCTATGTGTGTTTGAGACGAGGTTATGTTTCTAGTAACGATCGTCCCAGGACCCAAATGCCCGAAACAGAAATTGGGCTTTTTTTTGCAACCATTGATATCCGAGTTTTGTTTTTCGCAACAGCCTTCTCACCATCTTCTACAATATATTTTGGTGGGAATTTTTGAACGAGCGCAAATTTTAATTTGTCGGTGTTTAGTCACCATTTAGTCACTAATTGCATAGATCGGTATTTCGTATACTATGCATTTGGCGACCAAATGGTTGCTAATTAGCTAGGCCAAATTTTTTTATTATGGAATTGGCGACCAAATGGTCTCTAAATCTACAAGTAAATTTTATTTATTAAGATTTAGGCGACCAAGTGGTCTCTAATTCCCCAAATTAAATCGTATTTTTTCTTACGTCTAGTCTTTTGGTATATTTTTTTTCATTATATGTGATAATATATGACATACAAGGTTGTGCTTATATCGATGGCATTAACGTTATAATTTTGAGTAGAGTAAAAGGTATTTAGCTACCACATGAAAGCTAATTGGCGACCACTTGAAAGCCAATTACCAAAGGTTATGTAATTAGCTACCATATGGACGCTAGTTTGCTACCATGTGGAAGCTAACTCCTCCAATTTAATCGTAAGGTGGGGTATTTTTCATATGTGTTATGATCTCATGTTCGGCGATCACGGTTGAACACATGCCATGGCATGAACCACAAACACAAGAAGATCGGGATGCGACACCCTTCAGATAGTCTAGAACGGATACCTTTGAATGCAATGTACTTGGATTTAGCTGCAGAATCGCACAACGTCAGACTGGATTTATCAACGGACGGTTTCAATCCTTTCGGTTCTTCAGGGAAACCAAACTATTCATGGCCGGTGATTTAGACAACATACAGCCTCCCGCCGTCTATGTGTGTTTGAGACGAGGTTATGTTTCTAGTAACGATCGTCCCAGGACCCAAATGCCCGAAACAGAAATTGGGCTTTTTTTTGCAACCATTGATATCCGAGTTTTGTTTTTCGCAACAGCCTTCTCACCATCTTCTACAATATATTTTGGTGGGAATTTTTGAACGAGCGCAAATTTTAATTTGTCAGTGTTTAGTCACCATTTAGTCACTAATTGCATAGATCGGTATTTCGTATACTATGCATTTGGCGACCAAATGGTTGCTAATTAGCTAGGCCAAATTTTTTTATTATGGAATTGGCGACCAAATGGTCTCTAAATCTACAAGTAAATTTTATTATTATTAAGATTTAAGCGACCAAGTGGTCGCCAATTCCCCAAATTAAATCGTATTTTTTCTTACGTCTAGTCTTTTGGTATATTTTTTTTCATTATATGTGATAATATATGACATACAAGGTTGTGCTTATATCGATGGCATTAACGTTACAATTTTGAGTAGAGTAAAAGGTATTTAGCTACCTCATGGAAGCTAATTGGCGACCACTTGAAAGCCAATTACCAAAGGTTATGTAATTAGCTACCATATGGACGCTAGTTTGCTACCATGTGGAAGCTAACTCCTCCAATTTAATCGTAAGATGGGGTATTTTTCATATGTGTTATGATCTCATGTTCGGCGATGACGGTTGAACACATGCAATGGCATGAACCACAAACAGAAGAAGATCGGGATTTGACACCCTTCAGATAGTCTAGAACGGATAGCTTTGAATGCAATGTACTTGGATTTAGCTGCAGAATCGCACAACGTCAGACTGGATTTATCAACGGACGGTTTCGATCCTTTCGGTTCTTTAGGGAAACCAAACTATTCATGGCCGGTGATTTAGACAACATACAGCCTCCCGCCGTCTATGTGTGTTTGAGACGAGGTTATGTTTCTAGTAACGATCGTCCCAGGACCCAAATGCCCGAAACAGAAATTGGGCAATTTTTTTTGCAACCATTGATATCCGAGTTTTGTTTTTCGCAACAGCCTTCTCACGATCTTCTAAAATATATTTTGGTGGGAATTTTTGAACGAGCGCAAATTTTAATTTGTCGGTGTTTAGTCACCATTTAGTCACTAATTGCATAGATCAGTATTTCGTATACTATGCATTCGGCGACCAAATGGTTGCTAATTAGCTAGGACAAATTTTTTTATTATGGAATTGGCGACCAAATGGTCTCTAAATCTACAAGTAAATTTTTTTTATTAAGATTTAGGCGACTAAGTGGTGGCTAATTCCCCAAATTAAATCGTATTTTTTCTTACGTCTAGTCTTTTGGTATATTTTTTTTCATTATATGTGATAATATATGACATATAAGGTTGTGCTTATATCGATGGCATTAACGTTATAATTTTGAGTAGAGTAAAAGGTATTTAGCTACCACATGAAAGCTAATTGGCGACCACTTGAAAGCCAATTACCAAAGGTTATGTAATTAGCTACCATATGGACGCTAGTTTGCTACCATGTGGAAGCTAACTCCTCCAATTTAATCGTAAGGTGGGGTATTTTTCATATGTGTTATGATCTCATGTTCGGCGATCACGGTTGAACACATGCCATGGCATGAACCACAAACACAAGAAGATCGGGATGCGACACCCTTCAGATAGTCTAGAACGGATACCATTCAATGCAATGTACTTGGATTTAGCTGCAGAATCGCACAACGTCAGACTGGATTTATCAACGGACGGTTTCGATCCTTTCGGTTCTTTAGGGAAACCAAACTATTCATGGCCGGTGATTTAGACAACATACAGCCTCCCGCCATCTATGTGTGTTTGAGACGAGGTTATGTTTCTATTAACGATCGTCCCAGGACCCAAATGCCCGAAACAGAAATTGGGCTTTTTTTTGCAACCATTGATATCCGAGTTTTGTTTTTCGCAACAGCCTTCTCACCATCTTCTACAATATATTTTGGTGGGAATTTTTGAACGAGCGCAAATTTTAATTTGTCGGTGTTTAGTCACCATTTAGTCACTAATTGCATAGATCGGTATTTCGTATACTATGCATTCGGCGACCAAATGGTTGCTAATTAGCTAGGACAAATTTTTTTATTATGGAATTGGCGACCAAATGGTCTCTAAATCTACAAGTAAATTTTTTTTATTAAGATTTAGGCGACTAAGTGGTGGCTAATTCCCCAAATTAAATCGTATTTTTTCTTACGTCTAGTGTTTTGATATATTTTTTTTCATTATATGTGATAATATATGACATACAAGTTTGTGCTTATATCGATGGCATTAACGTTATAATTTTGAGTAGAGTAAAAGGTATTTAGCTACCACATGGAAGCTAATTGGCGACCACTTTAAAGCCAATTACCAAAGGTTATGTAATTAGCTACCATATGGACGCTAGTTTGCTACAATGTGGAAGCTAACTCCTCCAATTTAATCGTAAGGTGGGGTATTTTTCATATGTGTTATGATCTCATGTTCGGCGATCACGGTTGAACACATGCAATGGCATGAACCACAAACACAAGAAGATCGGGATGCGACACCCTTCAGATAGTCTAGAACGGATACCATTGAATGCAATGTACTTGGATTTAGCTGCAGAATCGCACAACGTCAGACTGGATTTATCAACGGACGGTTTCAATCCTTTCGGTTCTTCAGGGAAACCAAACTATTCATGGCCAGTGATTTAGACAACATACAGCCTCCCGCCGTCTATGTGTGATTGAGACGAGGTTATGTTTCTAGTAACGATCATCCCAGGACCCAAATGCCCGAAACAGAAATTGGGCAATTTTTTTTGCAACCATTGATATCCGTGTTTTGTTTTTCGCAACAGCCTTCTCACGATCTTCTAAAATATATTTTGGTGGGAATTTTTGAACGAGCGCAAATTTTAATTTGTCGGTGTTTAGTCACCATTTAGTCACTAATTGCATAGATCGGTATTTCGTATACTATGCATTCGGCGACCAAATGGTTGCTAATTAGCTAGGACAAATTTTTTTATTATGGAATTGGCGACCAAATGGTCTCTAAATCTACAAGTAAATTTTTTTTATTAAGATTTAGGCGACTAAGTGGTGGCTAATTCCCCAAATTAAATCGTATTTTTTCTTACGTCTAGTCTTTTGGTATATTTTTTTTCATTATATGTGATAATATATGACATATAAGTTTGTGCTTATATCGATGGCATTAACGTTATAATTTTGAGTAGAGTAAAAGGTATTTAGCTACCACATGAAAGCTAATTGGCGACCACTTGAAAGCCAATTACCAAAGGTTATGTAATTAGCTACCATATGGACGCTAGTTTGCTACCATGTGGAAGCTAACTCCTCCAATTTAATCGTAAGGTGGGGTATTTTTCATATGTGTTATGATCTCATGTTCGGCGATCACGGTTGAACACATGCCATGGCATGAACCACAAACACAAGAAGATCGGGATGCGACACCCTTCAGATAGTCTAGAACGGATACCATTGAATGCAATGTACTTGGATTTAGCTGCAGAATCGCACAACGTCAGACTGGATTTATCAACGGACGGTTTCAATCCTTTCGGTTCTTCAGGGAAACCAAACTATTCATGGCCGGTGATTTAGACAACATACAACCTCCCGCCATCTATGTGTGTTTGAGACGAGGTTATGTTTCTAGTAACGATCGTCCCAGGACCCAAATGCCCGAAACAGAAATTGGGCTTTTTTTTGCAACCATTGATATCCGAGTTTTGTTTTTCGCAACAGCCTTCTCACCATCTTCTACAATATATTTTGGTGGGAATTTTTGAACGAGCGCAAATTTTAATTTGTCGGTGTTTAGTCACCATTTAGTCACTAATTGCATAGATCGGTATTTCGTATACTATGCATTCGGCGACCAAATGGTTGCTAATTAGCTAGGCCAAATTTTTTTATTATGGAATTGGCGACCAAATGGTCTCTAAATCTACAAATAAATTTTTTTTTATTAAGATTTAGGCGACCAAGTGGTCTCTAATTCCCCAAATTAAATCGTATTTTTTCTTACGTCTAGTCTTTTGGTATATTTTTTTTCATTATATGTGATAATATATGACATACAAGGTTGTGCTTATATCGATGACATTAACGTTATAATTTTGAGTAGAGTAAAAGGTATTTAGCTACCACATGAAAGCTAATTGGCGACCACTTGAAAGCCAATTACCAAAGGTTATGTAATTAGCTACCATATGGACGCTAGTTTGCTACCATGTGGAAGCTAACTCCTCCAATTTAATCGTAAGGTGGGGTATTTTTCATATGTGTTATGATCTCATGTTCGGCGATCACGGTTGAACACATGCCATGGCATGAACCACAAACACAAGAAGATCGGGATGCGACACCCTTCAGATAGTCTAGAACGGATACCATTGAATGCAATGTACTTGGATTTAGCTGCAGAATCGCACAACGTCAGACTGGATTTATCAACGGACGGTTTCAATCCTTTCGGTTCTTCAGGGAAACCAAACTATTCGTGGCCGGTGATTTAGACAACATACAGCCTCCCGCCATCTATGTGTGTTTGAGACGAGGTTATGTTTCTAGTAACGATCGTCCCAGGACCCAAATGCCCGAAACAGAAATTGGGCTTTTTTTTGCAACCATTGATATCCGAGTTTTGTTTTTCGCAACAGCCTTCTCACCATCTTCTACAATATATTTTGGTGGGAATTTTTGAACGAGCGCAAATTTTAATTTGTCGGTGTTTAGTCACCATTTAGTCACTAATTGCATAGATCGGTATTTCGTATACTATGCATTTGGCGACCAAATGGTTGCTAATTAGCTAGGCCAAATTTTTTTATTATGGAATTGGCGACCAAATGGTCTCTAAATCTACAAGTAAATTTTTTTTATTAAGATTTAGGCGACTAAGTGGTGGCTAATTCCCCAAATTAAATCGTATTTTTTCTTACGTCTAGTCTTTTGATATATTTTTTTTCATTATATGTGATAATATATGACATACAAGGTTGTGCTTATATCGATGACATTAACGTTATAATTTTGAGTAGAGTAAAAGGTATTTAGCTACCACATGGAAGCTAATTGGCGACCACTTGAAAGCCAATTACCAAAGGTTATGTAATTAGCTACCATATGGACGCTAGTTTGCTACCATGTGGAAGCTAACTCCTCCAATTTAATCGTAAGGTGGGGTATTTTTCATATGTGTTATGATCTCATGTTCGGCGATCACGGTTGAACACATGCCATGGCATGAACCACAAATACAAGAAGATCGGGATGCGACACCCTTCAGATAGTCTAGAACGGATACCATTGAATGCAATGTACTTGGATTTAGCTGCAGAATCGCACAACGTCAGACTGGATTTATCAACGGACGGTTTCAATCCTTTCGGTTCTTCAGGGAAACCAAACTATTCATGGCCGCTGATTTAGACAACATACAGCCTCCCGCCGTCTATGTGTGTTTGAGACGAGGTTATGTTTCTAGTAACGATCGTCCTAGGACCCAAATGCCCGAAACAGAAATTGGGCAATTTTTTTTGCAACCATTGATATCCGAGTTTTGTTTTTCGCAACAGCCTTCTCACGATCTTCTAAAATATATTTTGGTGGGAATTTTTGAACGAGCGCAAATTTTAATTTGTCGGTGTTTAGTCACCATTTAGTCACTAATTGCATAGATCGGTATTTCGTATACTATGCATTCGGCGACCAAATGGTTGCTAATTAGCTAGGACAAATTTTTTTATTATGGAATTGGCGACCAAATGGTCTCTAAATCTACAAGTAAATTTTTTTTATTAAGATTTCGGCGACTAAGTGGTGGCTAATTCCCCAAATTAAATCGTATTTTTTCTTACGTCTAGTCTTTTGGTATATTTTTTTTCATTATATGTGATAATATATGACATATAAGGTTGTGCTTATATCGATGGCATTAACGTTATAATTTTGAGTAGAGTAAAAGGTATTTAGCTACCACATGAAAGCTAATTGGCGACCACTTGAAAGCCAATTACCAAAGGTTATGTAATTAGCTACCATATGGACGCTAGTTTGCTACCATGTGGAAGCTAACTCCTCCAATTTAATCGTAAGGTGGGGTATTTTTCATATGTGTTATGATCTCATGTTCGGCGATCACGGTTGAACACATGCCATGGCATGAACCACAAATACAAGAAGATCGGGATGCGACACCCTTCAGATAGTCTAGAACGGATACCATTGAATGCAATGTACTTGGATTTAGCTGCAGAATCGCACAACGTCAGACTGGATTTATCAACGGACGGTTTCAATCCTTTCGGTTCTTCAGGGAAACCAAACTATTCATGGCCGGTGATTTAGACAACATACAACCTCCCGCCATCTATGTGTGTTTGAGACGAGGTTATGTTTCTAGTAACGATCGTCCCAGGACCCAAATGCCCGAAACAGAAATTGGGCTTTTTTTTGCAACCATTGATATCCGAGTTTTGTTTTTCGCAACAGCCTTCTCACCATCTTCTAAAATATATTTTGGTGGGAATTTTTGAACGAGCGCAAATTTTAATTTGTCGGTGTTTAGTCACCATTTAGTCACTAATTGCATAGATCGGTATTTCGTATACTATGCATTTGGCGACCAAATGGTTGCTAATTAGCTAGGCCAAATTTTTTTATTATGGAATTGGCGACCAAATGGTCTCTAAATCTACAAATAAATTTTTTTTTATTAAGATTTAGGCGACCAAGTGGTCTCTAATTCCCCAAATTAAATCGTATTTTTTCTTACGTCTAGTCTTTTGGTATATTTTTTTTCATTATATGTGATAATATATGACATACAAGGTTGTGCTTATATCGATGGCATTAACGTTATAATTTTGAGTAGAGTAAAAGGTATTTAGCTACCACATGAAAGCTAATTGGCGACCACTTGAAAGCCAATTACCAAAGGTTATGTAATTAGCTACCATATGGACGCTAGTTTGCTACCATGTGGAAGCTAACTCCTCCAATTTAATCGTAAGGTGGGGTATTTTTCATATGTGTTATGATCTCATGTTCGGCGATCACGGTTGAACACATGCCATGGCTTGAACCACAAACACAAGAAGATCGGGATGCGACACCCTTCAGATAGTCTAGAACGGATACCATTGAATGCAATGTACTTGGATTTAGCTGCAGAATCGCACAACGTCAGACTGGATTTATCAACGGACGGTTTCAATCCTTTCGGTTCTTCAGGGAAACCAAACTATTCATGGCCGGTGATTTAGACAACATACAGCCTCCCGCCATCTATGTGTGTTTGAGACGAGGTTATGTTTCTAGTAACGATCGTCCCAGGACCCAAATGCCCGAAACAGAAATTGGGCTTTTTTTTGCAACCATTGATATCCGAGTTTTGTTTTTCGCAACAGCCTTCTCACCATCTTCTACAATATATTTTGGTGGGAATTTTTGAACGAGCGCAAATTTTAATTTGTCGGTGTTTAGTCACCATTTAGTCACTAATTGCATAGATCGGTATTTTGTATACTATGAATTTGGCGACCAAATGGTTGCTAATTAGCTAGGCCAAATTTTTTTATTATGGAATTGGCGACCAAATGGTCTCTAAATCTACAAGTAAATTTTTTTTATTAAGATTTAGGCGACCAAGTGGTCTCTAATTCACCAAATTAAATCGTATTTTTTCTTACGTCTAGTCTTTTGGTATATTTTTTTTCATTATATGTGATAATATATGACATACAAGGTTGTGCTTATATCGATGGCATTAACGTTATAATTTTGAGTAGAGTAAAAGGTATTTAGCTACCACATGGAAGCTAATTGGCGACCACTTGAAAGCCAATTACCAAAGGTTATGTAATTAGCTACCATATGGACGCTAGTTTGCTACCATGTGGAAGCTAACTCCTCCAATTTAATCGTAAGGTGGGGTATTTTTCATATGTGTTATGATCTCATGTTCGGCGATCACGGTTGAACACATGCCATGGCATGAACCACAAACACAAGAAGATCGGGATGCGACACCCTTCAGATAGTCTAGAATGGATACCTTTGAATGCAATGTACTTGGATTTAGCTGCAGAATCGCGCAACGTCAGACTGGATTTATCAACGAACGGTTTCAATACTTTCGATTCTTCAGGGAAACCAAACTATTCATGGCCGGTGATTTAGACAACATACAGCCTCCCGCCGTCTATGTGTGATTGAGACGAGGTTATGTTTCTAGTAACGATCGTCCCAGGACCCAAATGCCCGAAACAGAAATTGGGCTTTTTTTTGCAACCATTGATATCCGAGTTTTGTTTTTCGCAACAGCCTTCTCACCATCTTCTAAAATATATTTTGGTGGGAATTTTTGAACGAGCGCAAATTTTAATTTGTCAGTGATAGGCACCATTTAGTCACTAATTGTATAGATCGGTATTTCGTATACTATGCATTTGGCGACCAAATGGTTGCTAATTAGCTAGGCCAAATTTTTTTATTATGGAATTGGCGACCAAATGGTCTCTAAATCTACAAGTAAATTTTATTATTATTAAGATTTAAGCGACCAAGTGGTCGCCAATTCCCCAAATTAAATCGTATTTTTTCTTACGTCTAGTCTTTTGGTATATTTTTTTTCATTATATGTGATAATATATGACATACAAGGTTGTGCTTATATCGATGGCATTAACGTTACAATTTTGAGTAGAGTAAAAGGTATTTAGCTACCACATGGAAGCTAATTGGCGACCACTTGAAAGCCAATTACCAAAGGTTATGTAATTAGCTACCATATGGACGCTAGTTTGCTACCATGTGGAAGCTAACTCCTCCAATTTAATCGTAAGATGGGGTATTTTTCATATGTGTTATGATCTCATGTTCGGCGATGACGGTTGAACACATGCAATGGCATGAACCACAAACACAAGAAGATCGGGATTTGACACCCTTCAGATAGTCTAGAACGGATAGCTTTGAATGCAATGTACTTGGATTTAGCTGCAGAATCGCACAACGTCAGACTGGATTTAGCAACGGACGGTTTCGATCCTTTCGGTTCTTTAGGGAAACCAAACTATTCATGGCCATTGATTTAGACAACATACAGCCTCCCGCCGTCTATGTGTGTTTGAGACGAGGTTATGTTTCTAGTAACGATCGTCCCAGGACCCAAATGCCCGAAACAGAAATTGGGCAATTTTTTTTGCAACCATTGATATCCGAGTTTTGTTTTTCGCAACAGCCTTCTCACGAACTTCTAAAATATATTTTGGTGGGAATTTTTGAACGAGCGCAAATTTTAATTTGTCGGTGTTTAGTCACCATTTAGTCACTAATTGCATAGATCAGTATTTCGTATACTATGCATTCGGCGACCAAATGGTTGCTAATTAGCTAGGACAAATTTTTTTATTATGGAATTGGCGACCAAATGGTCTCTAAATCTACAAGTAAATTTTTTTTATTAAGATTTAGGCGACTAAGTGGTGGCTAATTCCCCAAATTAAATCGTATTTTTTCTTACGTCTAGTCTTTTGATATATTTTTTTTCATTATATGTGATAATATATGACATACAAGTTTGTGCTTATATCGATGGCATTAACGTTATAATTTTGAGTAGAGTAAAAGGTATTTAGCTACCACATGGAAGCTAATTGGCGACCACTTTAAAGCCAATTACCAAAGGTTATGTAATTAGCTACCATATGGACGCTAGTTTGCTACCATGTGGAAGCTAACTCCTCCAATTTAATCGTAAGGTGGGGTATTTTTCATATGTGTTATGATCTCATGTTCGGCGATCACGGTTGAACACATGCAATGGCATGAACCACAAACACAAGAAGATCGGGATGGGACACCCTTCAGATAGTCTAGAACGGATACCATTGAATGCAATGTACTTGGATTTAGCTGCAGAATCGCACAACGTCAGACTGGATTTATCAACGGACGGTTTCAATCCTTTCGGTTCTTCAGGGAAACCAAACTATTCATGGCCGCTGATTTAGACAACATACAGCCTCCCGCCGTCTATGTGTGTTTGAGACGAGGTTATGTTTCTAGTAACGATCGTCCCAGGACCCAAATGCCCGAAACAGAAATTGGGCAATTTTTTTTGCAACCATTGATATCCGAGTTTTGTTTTTCGCAACAGCCTTCTCACGATCTTCTAAAATATATTTTGGTGGGAATTTTTGAACGAGCGCAAATTTTAATTTGTCGGTGTTTAGTCACCATTTAGTCACTAATTGCATAGATCGGTATTTCGTATACTATGCATTCGGCGACCAAATGGTTGCTAATTAGCTAGGACAAATTTTTTTATTATGGAATTGGCGACCAAATGGTCTCTAAATCTACAAGTAAATTTTTTTTATTAAGATTTAGGCGACTAAGTGGTGGCTAATTCCCCAAATTAAATCGTATTTTTTCTTACGTCTAGTCTTTTGGTATATTTTTTTTCATTATATGTGATAATATATGACATATAAGGTTGTGCTTATATCGATGGCATTAACGTTATAATTTTGAGTAGAGTAAAAGGTATTTAGCTACCACATGAAAGCTAATTGGCGACCACTTGAAAGCCAATTACCAAAGGTTATGTAATTAGCTACCATATGGACGCTAGTTTGCTACCATGTGGAAGCTAACTCCTCCAATTTAATCGTAAGGTGGGGTATTTTTCATATGTGTTATGATCTCATGTTCGGCGATCACGGTTGAACACATGCCATGGCATGAACCACAAATACAAGAAGATCGGGATGCGACACCCTTCAGATAGTCTAGAACGGATACCATTGAATGCAATGTACTTGGATTTAGCTGCAGAATCGCACAACGTCAGACTGGATTTATCAACGGACGGTTTCAATCCTTTCGGTTCTTCAGGGAAACCAAACTATTCATGGCCGGTGATTTAGACAACATACAACCTCCCGCCATCTATGTGTGTTTGAGACGAGGTTATGTTTCTAGTAACGATCGTCCCAGGACCCAAATGCCCGAAACAGAAATTGGGCTTTTTTTTGCAACCATTGATATCCGAGTTTTGTTTTTCGCAACAGCCTTCTCACCATCTTCTAAAATATATTTTGGTGGGAATTTTTGAACGAGCGCAAATTTTAATTTGTCGGTGTTTAGTCACCATTTAGTCACTAATTGCATAGATCGGTATTTCGTATACTATGCATTTGGCGACCAAATGGTTGCTAATTAGCTAGGCCAAATTTTTTTATTATGGAATTGGCGACCAAATGGTCTCTAAATCTACAAATAAATTTTTTTTTATTAAGATTTAGGCGACCAAGTGGTCTCTAATTCCCCAAATTAAATCGTATTTTTTCTTACGTCTAGTCTTTTGGTATATTTTTTTTCATTATATGTGATAATATATGACATACAAGGTTGTGCTTATATCGATGGCATTAACGTTATAATTTTGAGTAGAGTAAAAGGTATTTAGCTACCACATGAAAGCTAATTGGCGACCACTTGAAAGCCAATTACCAAAGGTTATGTAATTAGCTACCATATGGACGCTAGTTTGCTACCATGTGGAAGCTAACTCCTCCAATTTAATCGTAAGGTGGGGTATTTTTCATATGTGTTATGATCTCATGTTCGGCGATCACGGTTGAACACATGCCATGGCTTGAACCACAAACACAAGAAGATCGGGATGCGACACCCTTCAGATAGTCTAGAACGGATACCATTGAATGCAATGTACTTGGATTTAGCTGCAGAATCGCACAACGTCAGACTGGATTTATCAACGGACGGTTTCAATCCTTTCGGTTCTTCAGGGAAACCAAACTATTCATGGCCGGTGATTTAGACAACATACAGCCTCCCGCCATCTATGTGTGTTTGAGACGAGGTTATGTTTCTAGTAACGATCGTCCCAGGACCCAAATGCCCGAAACAGAAATTGGGCTTTTTTTTGCAACCATTGATATCCGAGTTTTGTTTTTCGCAACAGCCTTCTCACCATCTTCTACAATATATTTTGGTGGGAATTTTTGAACGAGCGCAAATTTTAATTTGTCGGTGTTTAGTCACCATTTAGTCACTAATTGCATAGATCGGTATTTTGTATACTATGCATTTGGCGACCAAATGGTTGCTAATTAGCTAGGCCAAATTTTTTTATTATGGAATTGGCGACCAAATGGTCTCTAAATCTACAAGTAAATTTTTTTTATTAAGATTTAGGCGACCAAGTGGTCGCTAATTCCCCAAATTAAATCGTATTTTTTCTTACGTCTAGTCTTTTGGTATATTTTTTTTCATTATATGTGATAATATATGACATACAAGGTTGTGCTTATATCGATGGCATTAATGTAATAATTTTGAGTAGAGTAAAAGGTATTTAGCTACCACATGGAAGCTAATTGGCGACCACTTGAAAGCCAATTACCAAAGGTTATGTAATTAGCTACCATATGGACGCTAGTTTGCTACCATGTGGAAGCTAACTCCTCCAATTTAATCGTAAGAAGGGGTATTTTTCATATGTGTTATGATCTCATGTTCGGCGATGACGGTTGAACACATGCAATGGCATGAACCACAAACACAAGAAGATCGGGATGCGACACCCTTCAGATAGTCTAGAACGGATACCTTTGAATGCAATGTACTTGGATTTAGCTGCAGAATCGCGCAACGTCAGACTGGATTTATCAACGGACGGTTTCAATACTTTCGATTCTTCAGGGAAACCAAACTATTCATGGCCGATGATTTAGACAACATACAGCCTCCCGCCGTCTATGTGTGTTTGAGACGAGGTTATGTTTCTAGTAACGATCGTCCCAGGACCCAAATGCCCGAAACAGAAATTGGGCTTTTTTTTTCAACCATTGATATCCGAGTTTTGTTTTTCGCAACAGCCTTCTCACCATCTTCTAAAATATATTTTGGTGGGAATTTTTGAACGAGCGCAAATTTTAATTTGTCAGTGTTTAGTCACCATTTAGTCACTAATTGCATAGATCGGTATTTCGTATACTATGCATTTGGCGACCAAATGGTTGCTAATTAGCTAGGCCAAATTTTTTTATTATGGAATTGGCGACCAAATGGTCTCTAAATCTACAAGTAAATTTTATTATTATTAAGATTTAAGGGACCAAGTGGTCGCCAATTCCCCAAATTAAATCGTATTTTTTCTTACGTCTAGTCTTTTTGTATATTTTTTTTCATTATATGTGATAATATATGACATACAAGGTTGTGCTTATATCGATGGCATTAACGTTACAATTTTGAGTAGAGTAAAAGGTATTTAGCTACCACATGGAAGCTAATTGGCGACCACTTGAAAGCCAATTACCAAAGGTTATGTAATTAGCTACCATATGGACGCTAGTTTGCTACCATGTGGAAGCTAACTCCTCCAATTTAATCGTAAGATGGGGTATTTTTCATATGTGTTATGATCTCATGTTCGGCGATGACGGTTGAACACATGCAATGGCATGAACCACAAACACAAGAAGATCGGGATTTGACACCCTTCAGATAGTCTAGAACGGATAGCTTTGAATGCAATGTACTTGGATTTAGCTGCAGAATCGCACAACGTCAGACTGGATTTAGCAACGGACGGTTTCGATCCTTTCGGTTCTTTAGGGAAACCAAACTATTCATGGCCGGTGATTTAGACAACATACAGCCTCCCGCCGTCTATGTGTGTTTGAGACGAGGTTATGTTTCTTGTAACGATCGTCCCAGGACCCAAATGCCCGAAACAGAAATTGGGCAATTTTTTTTGCAACCATTGATATCCGAGTTTTGTTTTTCGCAACAGCCTTCTCACGAACTTCTAAAATATATTTTGGTGGGAATTTTTGAATGAGCGCAAATTTTAATTTGTGGGTGTTTAGTCACCATTTAGTCACTAATTGCATAGATCAGTATTTCGTATACTATGCATTCGGCGACCAAATGGTTGCTAATTAGCTAGGACAAATTTTTTTATTATGGAATTGGCGACCAAATGGTCTCTAAATCTACAAGTAAATTTTTTTTATTAAGATTTAGGCGACTAAGTGGTGGCTAATTCCCCAAATTAAATCGTATTTTTTCTTACGTCTAGTCTTTTGATATATTTTTTTTCATTATATGTGATAATATATGACATACAAGGTTGTGCTTATATCGATGGCATTAACGTTATAATTTTGAGTAGAGTAAAAGGTATTTAGCTACCACATGGAAGCTAATTGGCGACCACTTTAAAGCCAATTACCAAGGGTTATGTAATTAGCTACCATATGGACGCTAGTTTGCTACCATGTGGAAGCTAACTCCTCCAATTTAATCGTAAGGTGGGGTATTTTTCATATGTGTTATGATCTCATGTTCGGCGATCACGGTTGAACACATGCAATGGCATGAACCACAAACACAAGAAGATCGGGATGCGACACCCTTCAGATAGTCTAGAACGGATACCATTGAATGCAATGTACTTGGATTTAGCTGCAGAATCGCACAACGTCAGACTGGATTTATCAACGGACGGTTTCAATCCTTTCGGTTCTTCAGGGAAACCAAACTATTCAGGGCCGGTGATTTAGACAACATACAGCCTCCCGCCATCTATGTGTGTTTGAGATGAGGTTATGTTTCTAGTAACGATCGTCCCAGGACCCAAATGCCCGAAATAGAAAATTGGGCTTTTTTTTGCAACCATTGATATCCGAGTTTTGTTTTTCGCAACAGCCTTCTCACCATCTTCTACAATATATTTTGGTGGGAATTTTTGAACGAGCACAAATTTTAATTTGTCGGTGTTTAGTCACCATTTAGTCACTAATTGCATAGATCGGTATTTCGTATACTATGCATTTGGCGACCAAATGGTTGCTAATTAGCTAGGCCAAATTTTTTTATTATGGAATTGGCGACCAAATGGTCTCTAAATCTACAAGTAAATTTTTTTTATTAAGATTTAGGCGACCAAGTGGTCTCTAATTCCCCAAATTAAATCGTATTTTTTCTTACGTCTATCTTTTGGTATATTTTTTTTCATTATATGTGATAATATATGACATACAAGGTTGTGCTTATATCGATGGCATGAACGTTATAATTTTGAGTAGAGTAAAAGGTATTTAGCTACCACATGGAAGCTAATTGGCGACCACTTGAAAGCCAATTACCAAATGTTATGTAATTAGCTACCATATGGACGCTAGTTTGCTACCATGTGGAAGCTAACTCCTCCAATTTAATCGTAAGATGGGGTATTTTTCATATGTGTTATGATCTCATGTTCGGCGATAACGGTTGAACACATGCAATGGCATGAACCACAAACACAAGAAGATCGGGATGCGACACCCTTCAGATAGTCTAGAACGGATAGCTTTGAATGCAATGTACTTGGATTTAGCTGCAGAATCGCACAACGTCAGACTGGATTTAGCAACGGACGGTTTCAATCCTTTCGGTTCTTTAGGGAAACCAAACTATTCATGGCCGGTGATTTAGACAACATACAGCCTCCCGCCGTCTATGTGTGTTTGAGACGAGGTTATGTTTCTAGTAACGATCGTCCCAGGACCCAAATGGCCGAAACAGAAATTGGGCAATTTTTTTTGCAACCATTGATATCCGAGTTTTGTTTTTCGCAACAGCCTTCTCACCATCTTCTAAAATATATTTTGGTAGGAATTTTTGAACGAGCGCAAGTTTTAATTTGTCGGTGTTTAGTCACCATTTAGTCACTAATTGCATAGATCAGTATTTCGTATACTATGCATTCGGCAACCAAATGGTTGCTAATTAGCTAGGCCAAATTTTTTTATTATGGAATTGGCGACCAAATGGTCTCTAAATCTACAAGTAAATTTTTTTTATTAAGATTTAGGCGACCAAGTGGTGGCTAATTCCCTAAATTAAATCGTGTTTTTTCTTACGTCTAGTCTTTTGGTATATTTTTTTTCATTATATGTGATAATATATGACATACAAGGTTGTGCTTATATCGATGGCATTAACGTTATAATTTTGAGTAGAGTAAAAGGTATTGAGCTACCACATGGAAGTTAATTGGCGACCACTTGAAAGCCAATTACCAAAGGTTATGTAATTAGCTACCATATGGACGCCAGTTTGCTACCATGTGGAAGCTAACTCCTCCAATTTAATCGTAAGAAGGGGTATTTTTCATATGTGTTATGATCTCATGTTCGGCGATGACGGTTGAACACATGCAATGGCATGAAACACAAACACAAGAAGATCGGGATGCGACACCCTTCAGATAGTCTAGAACGGATACCTTTGAATGCAATGTACTTGGATTTAGCTGCAGAATCGCGCAACGTCAGACTGGATTTATCAACGGACGGTTTCAATCCTTTCAGTTCTTCAGGGAAACCAAACTATTCATGGCCGGTGATTTAGACAACATACAGCCTCCCGCCGTCTATGTGTGTTTGAGACGAGGTTATGTTTCTAGTAACGATCGTCCCAGGACCCAAATGCCCGAAACAGAAATTGGGCTTTTTTTTGCAACCATTGATATCCGAGTTTTGTTTTTCGCAACAGCCTTCTCACCATCTTCTAAAATATATTTTGGTGGGAAGTTTTGAACGAGTGCAAATTTTAATTTGTCGGTATTTAGTCACCATTTAGTCACTAATTGCATAGATCGGTATTTCGTATACTATGCATTTGGCGACCAAATGGTTGCTAATTAGCTAGGCCAAATTTTTTTATTATGGAATTGGCGACCAAATGGTCTCTAAATCTACAAGTAAATTTTTTTTATTATTAAGATTTAGGCGACCAAGTGGTCGCTAATTCCCCAAATTAAATCGTATTTTTTCTTACGTCTAGTCTTTTGGTATATTTTTTTTCATTATATGTGATAATATATGACATACAAGGTTGTGCTTATATCGATGGCATTAACGTTATAATTTTGAGTAGAGTAAAAGGTATTTAGCTACCACATGGAAGCTAATTGGCGACCACTTGGAAGCCAATTACCAAAGGTTATGTAATTAGCTACCATATGGACACTAGTTTGCTACCATGTGGAAGCTAACTCCTCCAATTTAATCATCAGATGGGGTACTTTTCATATGTGTTATGATCATATGTTCGGCGATGACGGTTGAACACATGCAATGGCATGAACCACAAACACAAGAAGATCGGGATGCGACACCCTTTAGATAGTCTAGAACGGATACCTTTGAATGCAATGTACTTGGATTTAGCTGTAGAATCGCGCAACGTCAGACTGGATTTATCAACGGACGGTTTCCATCCTTTCGGTTCTTCAGGGAAACCAAACTCATCATGGCCGGTGATTTTGACAACATACAGCCTCCCGCCGTCTATGTGTATTTGAGATGAGGTTATGTTTCTAGTAACGATCGTCCCAGGACCCAAATGCCCGAAACAGAAATTGGGGCATTTTCTTGCAACCATTGATATCCGAGTTTTGTTTTTCGCAACAGCCTTATCACCATCTTCTAAAATATATTTTGGTGGGAATTTTTTAATGAGTGCAAATTTTAATTTGTCGGTGTTTAGTCACCATTTAGTCACTAATTGCATAGATCGGTATTTTGTATACAATGCATTTGGCGACCAAAGGGTCGCTAATTAGCTACGCCAAATTTTTTTATTGTGGAATTGGCGACCAAATGGTCGCTAAATCTACAAGTAAATTTTTTTTATTAAGATTTAGGCGACCAAGTGGTCGCTAATTCCCCAAATTAAATCGTGTTTTTTCTTACGTCTAGTCTTTTAGTATATTTTTTTTAATATATGTGATAATATATGACATACAAGGTTGTGCCTATATCGATGGCATTAACGTTATAATTTTGAGTAGAGTGAAAGGTATTTAGCTACCACAAGGAAGCTAATTGGCGACCACTTGGAAGCCAATTACCAAAGGTTATGTAATTAGCTACCATATGGATGCTAGTTTCCTACCATGTGGAAGCTAACTCCTCCAATTTATTCGCAAGATGGGGTATTTTTCGTATGTGTTATGATCTCATGTTCGGCGATGACGGTTGAACACATGCAATGGCATGAACCACAAACACAAGAAGATCGGGATGCGACACCCTTCAGATAGTCTAGAACGGATACCATTGAATGCAATGCACTTGGATTTAGCTGCAGAATCGCGCAACGTCAGACTGGATTTATCAACGGACGGTTTCAATCCTTTCGGTTCTTCAGGGAAACCAAACTCTTCATGGCCGGTGATTTTGACAACATATAGCCTCCCGCCGTCTATGTGTATTTGAGATGAGGTTATTTTTCTAGTAACGATCGTCCCAGGACCCAAATGCCCGAAACACAAATTGGGCATTTTTTTTGCAACCATTGATATCCGAGTTTTGTTTTTCGCAACAGCCTTCTCACCATCTTCTAAAATATATTTTCGTAGGAATTTTTGAACGAGCGCAAGTTTTAATTTGTCGGTGTTTAGTCACCATTTAGTCACTAATTGCATAGATCAGTATTTCGTATACTATGCATTCGGCGACCAAATGGTTGCTAATTAGCTAGGCCAAATTTTTTTATTATGGAATTGGCGACCAAATGGTCTCTAAATCTACAAGTAAATTTTTTTTATTAAGATTTAGGCGACCAAGTGGTGGCTAATTCCCCAAATTAAATCGTATTTTTTCTTACGTCTAGTCTTTTGGTATATTTTTTTTCATTATATGTGATAATATATGACATACAAGGTTGTGCTTATATCGATGGCATTAACGTTATAATTTTGAGTAGAGTAAAAGGTATTGAGCTACCACATGGAAGCTAATTGGCGACCACTTGAAAGCCAATTACCAAAGGTTATGTAATTAGCTACCATATGGACGCTAGTTTGCTACCATGTGGAAGCTAACTCCTCCAATTTAATCGTAAGAAGGGGTATTTTTCATATGTGTTATGATCTCATGTTCGGCGATGACGGTTGAACACATGCAATGGCATGAACCACAAACACAAGAAGATCGGGATGCGACACCCTTCAGATAGTCTAGAACGGATACCTTTGAATGCAATGTACTTGGATTTAGCTGTAGAATCGCGCAACGTCAGACTGGATTTATCAACGGACGGTTTCAATCCTTTCAGTTCTTCAGGGAAACCAAACTATTCATGGCCGGTGATTTAGACAACATACAGCATCCCGCCGTCTATGTGTGTTTGAGACGAGGTTATGTTTCTAGTAACGATCGTCCCAGGATCCAAATGCCCGAAACAGAAATTGGGCTTTTTTTTGCAACCATTGATATCCGAGTTTTGTTTTTCGCAACAGCCTTCTCACCATCTTCTAAAATATATTTTGGTGGGAAGTTTTGAACGAGTGCAAATTTTAATTTGTCGGTATTTAGTCACCATTTAGTCACTAATTGCATAGATCGGTATTTCGTATACTATGCACTTGGCGACCAAATGGTTGCTAATTAGCTAGACCAAATTTTTTTATTATGGAATTGGCGACCAAATGGTCTCTAAATCTACAAGTAAATTTTTTTATTATTAAGATTTAGGCGACCAAGTGGTCGCTAATTCCCCAAATTAAATCGTATTTTTTCTTACGTCTAGTCTTTTGGTATATTTTTTTTCATTATATGTGATAATATATGACATACAAGGTTGTGCTTATATCGATGGCATTAACGTTATAATTTTGAGTAGAGTAAAAGGTATTTAGCTACCACATGGAAGCTAATTGGCGACCACTTGGAAGCCAATTACCAAAGGTTATGTAATTAGCTACCATATGGACACTAGTTTGCTACCATGTGGAAGCTAACTCCTCCAATTTAATCATCAGATGGGGTACTTTTCATATGTGTTATGATCATATGTTCGGCGATGACGGTTCAACACATGCAATGGCATGAACCACAAACACAAGAAGATCGGGATGCGACACCCTTTAGATAGTCTAGAATGGATACCTTTGAATGCAATGTACTTGGATTTAGCTGCAGAATCGCGCAACGTCAGACTGGATTTATCAACGGACGGTTTCAATCCTTTCGGTTCTTCAGGGAAACCAAACTCTTCATGGCCGGTGATTTTGACAACATACAGCCTCCCGCCGTCTATGTGTATTTGAGATGAGGTTATGTTTTTACTAACGATCGTCCCAGGACCCAAATGCCCGAAACAGAAATTGGGGCATTTTCTTGCAACCATTGATATCCGAGTTTTGTTTTTCGCAACAGCCTTATCACCATCTTCTAAAATATATTTTGGTGGGAATTTTTTAATGAGTGCAAATTTTAATTTGTCGGTGTTTAGTCACCATTTAGTCACTAATTGCATAGATCGGTATTTTGTATACAATGCATTTGGCGACCAAAGGGTCGCTAATTAGCTACGCCAAATTTTTTTATTGTGGAATTGGCGACCAAATGGTCGCTAAATCTACAAGTAAATTTTTTTTATTAAGATTTAGGCGACCAAGTGGTCGCTAATTCCCCAAATTAAATCGTATTTTTTCTTACGTCTAGTCTTTTGGTATATTTTTTTTCATTATATGTGATAATATATGACATACAAGGTTGTGCTTATATCGATGGCATTAACGTTATAATTTTGAGTAGAGTAAAAGGTATTTAGCTACCACATGGAAGCTAATTGGCGACCACTTGAAAGCCAATTACCAAAGGTTATGTAATTAGCTACCATATGGACGCTAGTTTGCTACCATGTGGAAGCTAACTCCTCCAATTTAATCGTAAGGTGGGGTATTTTTCATATGTGTTATGATCTCATGTTCAGCGATCACGGTTGAACACATGCCATGGCATGAACCACAAACACAAGAAGATCGGGATGCGACACCCTTCAGATAGTCTAGAACGGATACCATTGAATGCAATGTACTTGGATTTAGCTGCAGAATCGCACAACGTCAGACTGGATTTATCAACGGACGGTTTCAATCCTTTCGGTTCTTCAGGGAAACCAAACTATTCATGGCCGGTGATTTAGACAACATACAGCCTCCCGCCATCTATGTGTGTTTGAGACGAGGTTATGTTTCTAGTAACGATCGTCCCAGGACCCAAATGCCCGAAACAGAAATTGGGCTTTTTTTTGCAACCATTGATATCCGAGTTTTGTTTTTCGCAACAGCCTTCTCACCATCTTCTAAAATATATTTTCGTAGGAATTTTTGAACGAGCGCAAATTTTAATTTGTCGGTGTTTAGTCACCATTTAGTCACTAATTGCATAGATCGGTATTTCGTATACTATGCATTTGGCGACCAAATGGTTGCTAATTAGCTAGGCCAAATTTTTTTATTATGGAATTGGCGACCAAATGGTCTCTAAATCTACAAGTAAATTTTTTTTATTAAGATTTAGGCGACCAAGTGGTCGCTAATTCCCCAAATTAAATCGTATTTTTTCTTACGTCTAGTCTTTTGGTATATTTTTTTTCATTATATGTGATAATATATGACATACAAGGTTGTGCTTATATCGATGGCATTAATGTTATAATTTTGAGTAGAGTAAAAGGTATTTAGCTACCACATGGAAGCTAATTGGCGACCACTTGAAAGCCAATTACCAAAGGTTATGTAATTAGCTACCATATGGACGCTAGTTTGCTACCATGTGGAAGCTAACTCCTCCAATTTAATCGTAAGAAGGGGTATTTTTCATATGTGTTATGATCTCATGTTCGGCGATGACGGTTGAACACATGCAATGGCATGAACCACAAACACAAGAAGATCGGGATGCGACACCCTTCAGATAGTCTAGAACGGATACCTTTGAATGCAATGTACTTGGATTTAGCTGCAGAATCGCGCAACGTCAGACTGGATTTATCAACGGACGGTTTCAATACTTTCGATTCTTCAGGGAAACCAAACTATTCATGGCCGGTGATTTAGACAACAGACAGCCTCCCGCCGTCTATGTGTGTTTGAGACGAGGTTATGTTTCTAGTAACGATCGTCCCAGGACCCAAATGCCCGAAACAGAAATTGGGCATTTTTTTTGCAACCATTGATATCCGAGTTTTGTTTTTCGCAACAGCCTTCTCACCATCTTCTAAAATATATTTTGGTGGGAATTTTTGAACGAGCGCAAATTTTAATTTGTCAGTGTTTAGTCACCATTTAGTCACTAATTGCATAGATCGGTATTTCGTATACTATGCATTTGGCGACCAAATGGTTGCTAATTAGCTAGGCCAAATTTTTTTATTATGGAATTGGCGACCAAATGGTCTCTAAATCTACAAGTAAATTTTATTATTATTAAGATTTAAGCGACCAAGTGGTCGCCAATTCCCCAAATTAAATCGTATTTTTTCTTACGTCTAGTCTTTTGGTATATTTTTTTTCATTATATGTGATAATATATGACATACAAGGTTGTGCTTATATCGATGGCATTAACGTTACAATTTTGAGTAGAGTAAAAGGTATTTAGCTACCACATGGAAGCTAATTGGCGACCACTTGAAAGCCAATTACCAAAGGTTATGTAATTAGCTACCATATGGACGCTAGTTTGCTACCATGTGGAAGCTAACTCCTCCAATTTAATCGTAAGATGGGGTATTTTTCATATGTGTTATGATCTCATGTTCGGCGATGACGGTTGAACACATGCAATGGCATGAACCACAAACACAAGAAGATCGGGATTTGACACCCTTCAGATAGTCTAGAACGGATAGCTTTGAATGCAATGTACTTGGATTTAGCTGCAGAATCGCACAACGTCAGACTGGATTTAGCAACGGACGGTTTCGATCCTTTCGGTTCTTTAGGGAAACCAAACTATTCATGGCCGGTGATTTAGACAACATACAGCCTCCCGCCGTCTATGTGTGTTTGAGACGAGGTTATGTTTCTTGTAACGATCGTCCCAGGACCCAAATGCCCGAAACAGAAATTGGGCAATTTTTTTTGCAACCATTGATATCCGAGTTTTGTTTTTCGCAACAGCCTTCTCACGAACTTCTAAAATATATTTTGGTGGGAATTTTTGAATGAGCGCAAATTTTAATTTGTGGGTGTTTAGTCACCATTTAGTCACTAATTGCATAGATCAGTATTTCGTATACTATGCATTCGGCGACCAAATGGTTGCTAATTAGCTAGGACAAATTTTTTTATTATGGAATTGGCGACCAAATGGTCTCTAAATCTACAAGTAAATTTTTTTTATTAAGATTTAGGCGACTAAGTGGTGGCTAATTCCCCAAATTAAATCGTATTTTTTCTTACGTCTAGTCTTTTGATATATTTTTTTTCATTATATGTGATAATATATGACATACAAGGTTGTGCTTATATCGATGGCATTAACGTTATAATTTTGAGTAGAGTAAAAGGTATTTAGCTACCACATGGAAGCTAATTGGCGACCACTTTAAAGCCAATTACCAAGGGTTATGTAATTAGCTACCATATGGACGCTAGTTTGCTACCATGTGGAAGCTAACTCCTCCAATTTAATCGTAAGGTGGGGTATTTTTCATATGTGTTATGATCTCATGTTCGGCGATCACGGTTGAACACATGCAATGGCATGAACCACAAACACAAGAAGATCGGGATGCGACACCCTTCAGATAGTCTAGAACGGATACCATTGAATGCAATGTACTTGGATTTAGCTGCAGAATCGCACAACGTCAGACTGGATTTATCAACGGACGGTTTCAATCCTTTCGGTTCTTCAGGGAAACCAAACTATTCAGGGCCGGTGATTTAGACAACATACAGCCTCCCGCCATCTATGTGTGTTTGAGATGAGGTTATGTTTCTAGTAACGATCGTCCCAGGACCCAAATGCCCGAAATAGAAAATTGTGCTTTTTTTTGCAACCATTGATATCCGAGTTTTGTTTTTCGCAACAGCCTTCTCACCATCTTCTACAATATATTTTGGTGGGAATTTTTGAACGAGCACAAATTTTAATTTGTCGGTGTTTAGTCACCATTTAGTCACTAATTGCATAGATCGGTATTTCGTATACTATGCATTTGGCGACCAAATGGTTGCTAATTAGCTAGGCCAAATTTTTTTATTATGGAATTGGCGACCAAATGGTCTCTAAATCTACAAGTAAATTTTTTTTATTAAGATTTAGGCGACCAAGTGGTCTCTAATTCCCCAAATTAAATCGTATTTTTTCTTACGTCTATCTTTTGGTATATTTTTTTTCATTATATGTGATAATATATGACATACAAGGTTGTGCTTATATCGATGGCATGAACGTTATAATTTTGAGTAGAGTAAAAGGTATTTAGCTACCACATGGAAGCTAATTGGCGACCACTTGAAAGCCAATTACCAAATGTTATGTAATTAGCTACCATATGGACGCTAGTTTGCTACCATGTGGAAGCTAACTCCTCCAATTTAATCGTAAGATGGGGTATTTTTCATATGTGTTATGATCTCATGTTCGGCGATAACGGTTGAACACATGCAATGGCATGAACCACAAACACAAGAAGATCGGGATGCGACACCCTTCAGATAGTCTAGAACGGATAGCTTTGAATGCAATGTACTTGGATTTAGCTGCAGAATCGCACAACGTCAGACTGGATTTAGCAACGGACGGTTTCAATCCTTTCGGTTCTTTAGGGAAACCAAACTATTCATGGCCGGTGATTTAGACAACATACAGCCTCCCGCCGTCTATGTGTGTTTGAGACGAGGTTATGTTTCTAGTAACGATCGTCCCAGGACCCAAATGGCCGAAACAGAAATTGGGCAATTTTTTTTGCAACCATTGATATCCGAGTTTTGTTTTTCGCAACAGCCTTCTCACCATCTTCTAAAATATATTTTGGTAGGAATTTTTGAACGAGCGCAAGTTTTAATTTGTCGGTGTTTAGTCACCATTTAGTCACTAATTGCATAGATCAGTATTTCGTATACTATGCATTCGGCAACCAAATGGTTGCTAATTAGCTAGGCCAAATTTTTTTATTATGGAATTGGCGACCAAATGGTCTCTAAATCTACAAGTAAATTTTTTTTATTAAGATTTAGGCGACCAAGTGGTGGCTAATTCCCTAAATTAAATCGTGTTTTTTCTTACGTCTAGTCTTTTGGTATATTTTTTTTCATTATATGTGATAATATATGACATACAAGGTTGTGCTTATATCGATGGCATTAACGTTATAATTTTGAGTAGAGTAAAAGGTATTGAGCTACCACATGGAAGTTAATTGGCGACCACTTGAAAGCCAATTACCAAAGGTTATGTAATTAGCTACCATATGGACGCCAGTTTGCTACCATGTGGAAGCTAACTCCTCCAATTTAATCGTAAGAAGGGGTATTTTTCATATGTGTTATGATCTCATGTTCGGCGATGACGGTTGAACACATGCAATGGCATGAAACACAAACACAAGAAGATCGGGATGCGACACCCTTCAGATAGTCTAGAACGGATACCTTTGAATGCAATGTACTTGGATTTAGCTGCAGAATCGCGCAACGTCAGACTGGATTTATCAACGGACGGTTTCAATCCTTTCAGTTCTTCAGGGAAACCAAACTATTCATGGCCGGTGATTTAGACAACATACAGCCTCCCGCCGTCTATGTGTGTTTGAGACGAGGTTATGTTTCTAGTAACGATCGTCCCAGGACCCAAATGCCCGAAACAGAAATTGGGCTTTTTTTTGCAACCATTGATATCCGAGTTTTGTTTTTCGCAACAGCCTTCTCACCATCTTCTAAAATATATTTTGGTGGGAAGTTTTGAACGAGTGCAAATTTTAATTTGTCGGTATTTAGTCACCATTTAGTCACTAATTGCATAGATCGGTATTTCGTATACTATGCATTTGGCGACCAAATGGTTGCTAATTAGCTAGGCCAAATTTTTTTATTATGGAATTGGCGACCAAATGGTCTCTAAATCTACAAGTAAATTTTTTTTATTATTAAGATTTAGGCGACCAAGTGGTCGCTAATTCCCCAAATTAAATCGTATTTTTTCTTACGTCTAGTCTTTTGGTATATTTTTTTTCATTATATGTGATAATATATGACATACAAGGTTGTGCTTATATCGATGGCATTAACGTTATAATTTTGAGTAGAGTAAAAGGTATTTAGCTACCACATGGAAGCTAATTGGCGACCACTTGGAAGCCAATTACCAAAGGTTATGTAATTAGCTACCATATGGACACTAGTTTGCTACCATGTGGAAGCTAACTCCTCCAATTTAATCATCAGATGGGGTACTTTTCATATGTGTTATGATCATATGTTCGGCGATGACGGTTGAACACATGCAATGGCATGAACCACAAACACAAGAAGATCGGGATGCGACACCCTTTAGATAGTCTAGAACGGATACCTTTGAATGCAATGTACTTGGATTTAGCTGTAGAATCGCGCAACGTCAGACTGGATTTATCAACGGACGGTTTCCATCCTTTCGGTTCTTCAGGGAAACCAAACTCATCATGGCCGGTGATTTTGACAACATACAGCCTCCCGCCGTCTATGTGTATTTGAGATGAGGTTATGTTTCTAGTAACGATCGTCCCAGGACCCAAATGCCCGAAACAGAAATTGGGGCATTTTCTTGCAACCATTGATATCCGAGTTTTGTTTTTCGCAACAGCCTTATCACCATCTTCTAAAATATATTTTGGTGGGAATTTTTTAATGAGTGCAAATTTTAATTTGTCGGTGTTTAGTCACCATTTAGTCACTAATTGCATAGATCGGTATTTTGTATACAATGCATTTGGCGACCAAAGGGTCGCTAATTAGCTACGCCAAATTTTTTTATTGTGGAATTGGCGACCAAATGGTCGCTAAATCTACAAGTAAATTTTTTTTATTAAGATTTAGGCGACCAAGTGGTCGCTAATTCCCCAAATTAAATCGTGTTTTTTCTTACGTCTAGTCTTTTAGTATATTTTTTTTAATATATGTGATAATATATGACATACAAGGTTGTGCCTATATCGATGGCATTAACGTTATAATTTTGAGTAGAGGGAAAGGTATTCAGCTACCACAAGGAAGCTAATTGGCGACCACTTGGAAGCCAATTACCAAAGGTTATGTAATTAGCTACCATATGGATGCTAGTTTCCTACCATGTGGAAGCTAACTCCTCCAATTTAATCGCAAGATGGGGTATTTTTCGTATGTGTTATGATCTCATGTTCGGCAATGACGGTTGAACACATGCAATGGCATGAACCACAAACACAAGAAGATCGGGATGCGACACCCTTCAGATAGTCTAGAACGGATACCTTTGAATGCAATGTACTTGGATTTAGCTGCAGAATCGCGCAACGTCAGACTGGATTTATCAACGGACGGTTTCAATACTTTGATTCTTCAGGGAAACCAAAATATTCATGGCCGGTGATTTAGACAACAGACAGCCTCCCGCCGTCTATGTGTGTTTGAGACGAGGTTATGTTTCTAGTAACGATCGTCCCAGGACCCAAATGCCCGAAACAGAAATTGGGCTTTTTTTTGCAACCATTGATATCCGAGTTTTGTTTTTCGCAACAGCCTTCTCACCATCTTCTAAAATATATTTTCGTAGGAATTTTTGAACGAGCGCAAATTTTAATTTGTCGGTGTTTAGTCACCATTTAGTCACTAATTGCATAGATCGGTATTTCGTATACTATGCATTTGGCGACCAAATGGTTGCTAATTAGCTAGGCCAAATTTTTTTATTATGGAATTGGCGACCAAATGGTCTCTAAATCTACAAGTAAATTTTTTTTATTAAGATTTAGGCGACCAAGTGGTCGCTAATTCCCCAAATTAAATCGTATTTTTTCTTACGTCTAGTCTTTTGGTATATTTTTTTTCATTATATGTGATAATATATGACATACAAGGTTGTGCTTATATCGATGGCATTAATGTTATAATTTTGAGTAGAGTAAAAGGTATTTAGCTACCACATGGAAGCTAATTGGCGACCACTTGAAAGCCAATTACCAAAGGTTATGTAATTAGCTACCATATGGACGCTAGTTTGCTACCATGTGGAAGCTAACTCCTCCAATTTAATCGTAAGAAGGGGTATTTTTCATATGTGTTATGATCTCATGTTCGGCGATGACGGTTGAACACATGCAATGGCATGAACCACAAACACAAGAAGATCGGGATGCGACACCCTTCAGATAGTCTAGAACGGATACCTTTGAATGCAATGTACTTGGATTTAGCTGCAGAATCGCGCAACGTCAGACTGGATTTATCAACGGACGGTTTCAATACTTTCGATTCTTCAGGGAAACCAAACTATTCATGGCCGGTGATTTAGACAACAGACAGCCTCCCGCCGTCTATGTGTGTTTGAGACGAGGTTATGTTTCTAGTAACGATCGTCCCAGGACCCAAATGCCCGAAACAGAAATTGGGCATTTTTTTTGCAACCATTGATATCCGAGTTTTGTTTTTCGCAACAGCCTTCTCACCATCTTCTAAAATATATTTTGGTGGGAATTTTTGAACGAGCGCAAATTTTAATTTGTCAGTGTTTAGTCACCATTTAGTCACTAATTGCATAGATCGGTATTTCGTATACTATGCATTTGGCGACCAAATGGTTGCTAATTAGCTAGGCCAAATTTTTTTATTATGGAATTGGCGACCAAATGGTCTCTAAATCTACAAGTAAATTTTATTATTATTAAGATTTAAGCGACCAAGTGGTCGCCAATTCCCCAAATTAAATCGTATTTTTTCTTACGTCTAGTCTTTTGGTATATTTTTTTTCATTATATGTGATAATATATGACATACAAGGTTGTGCTTATATCGATGGCATTAACGTTACAATTTTGAGTAGAGTAAAAGGTATTTAGCTACCACATGGAAGCTAATTGGCGACCACTTGAAAGCCAATTACCAAAGGTTATGTAATTAGCTACCATATGGACGCTAGTTTGCTACCATGTGGAAGCTAACTCCTCCAATTTAATCGTAAGATGGGGTATTTTTCATATGTGTTATGATCTCATGTTCGGCGATGACGGTTGAACACATGCAATGGCATGAACCACAAACACAAGAAGATCGGGATGCGACACCCTTCAGATAGTCTAGAACGGATAGCTTTGAATGCAATGTACTTGGATTTAGCTGCAGAATCGCACAACGTCAGACTGGATTTAGCAACGGACGGTTTCAATCCTTTCGGTTCTTTAGGGAAACCAAACTATTCATGGCCGGTGATTTAGACAACATACAGCCTCCCGCCGTCTATGTGTGTTTGAGACGAGGTTATGTTTCTAGTAACGATCGTCCCAGGACCCAAATGCCCGAAACAGAAATTGGGCAATTTTTTTTGCAACCATTGATATCCGAGTTTTGTTTTTCGCAACAGCCTTCTCACCATCTTCTAAAATATATTTTGGTGGGAATTTTTGAACGAGCGCAAATTTTAATTTGTCGGTGTTTAGTCACCATTTAGTCACTAATTGCATAGATCAGTATTTCGTATACTATGCATTCGGCGACCAAATGGTTGCTAATTAGATAGGCCAAATTTTTTTATTATGGAATTGGCGACCAAATGGTCTCTAAATCTACAAGTAAATTTTTTTTATTAAGATTTAGGCGACCAAGTGGTGGCTAATTCCCCAAATTAAATCGTATTTTTTCTTACGTCTAGTGTTTTGGTATATTTTTTTTCATTATATGTGATAATATATGACATACAAGGTTGTGCTTATATCGATGGCATTAACGTTATAATTTTGAGTAGAGTAAAAGGTATTTAGCTACCACATGGAAGCTAATTGGCGACCACTTTAAAGCCAATTACCAAAGGTTATGTAATTAGCTACCATATGAACGCTAGTTTGCTACCATGTGGAAGCTAACTCCTCCAATTTAATCGTAAGATGGGGTATTATGTGTTATGATCTCATGTTCGGCGATGACGGTTGAACACATGCAATGGCATGAACCACAAACACAAGAAGATCGGGATGCGACACCCTTCAGATAGTCTAGAACGGATACCATTGAATGCAATGTACTTGGATTTAGCTGCAGAATCGCGCAACGTCAGATTGGATTTATCAACGGACGGTTTCAATCCTTTCGGTTCTTCAGGGAAACCAAACTCTTCATGGCCGGTGATTTTGACAACATATAGCCTCCCGCCGTCTATGTGTATTTGAGATGAGGTTATGTTTCTAGTAACGATCGTCCCAGGACCCAAATGCCCGAAACAGAAATTGGGCATTTTTTTTGCAACCATTGATATCCGAGTTTTGTTTTTCGCAACAGCCTTCTCACCATCTTCTAAAATATATTTTGGTAGGAATTTTTGAACGAGCGCAAGTTTTAATTTGTCGGTGTTTAGTCACCATTTAGTCACTAATTGCATAGATCAGTATTTCGTATACTATGCATTCGGCAACCAAATGGTTGCTATTTAGCTAGGCCAAATTTTTTTATTATGGAATTGGCGACCAAATGGTCTCTAAATCTACAAGTAAATTTTTTTTATTAAGATTTAGGCGACCAAGTGGTGGCTAATTCCCCAAATTAAATCGTATTTTTTCTTACGTCTAGTCTTTTGGTATATTTTTTTTCATTATATGTGAAAATATATGACATACAAGGTTGTGCTTATATCGATGGCATTAACGTTATAATTTTGAGTAGAGTAAAAGGTATTGAGCTACCACATGGAAGCTAATTGGCGACCACTTGAAAGCCAATTACCAAAGGTTATGTAATTAGCTACCATATGGACGCTAGTTTGCTACCATGTGGAAGCTAACTCCTCCAATTTAATCGTAAGAAGGGGTATTTTTCATATGTGTTATGATCTCATGTTCGGCGATGACGGTTGAACACATGCAATGGCATGAAACACAAACACAAGAAGATCGGGATGCGACACCCTTCAGATAGTCTAGAACGGATACCTTTGAATGCAATGTACTTGGATTTAGCTGCAGAATCGCGCAACGTCAGACTGGATTTATCAACGGACGGTTTCAATCCTTTCAGTTCTTCAGGGAAACCAAACTATTCATGGCCGGTGATTTAGACAACATACAGCCTCCCGCCGTCTATGTGTGTTTGAGACGAGGTTATGTTTCTAGTAACGATCGTCCCAGGACCCAAATGCCCGAAACAGAAATTGGGCTTTTTTTTGCAACCATTGATATCCGAGTTTTGTTTTTCGCAACAGCCTTCTCACCATCTTCTAAAATATATTTTGGTGGGAAGTTTTGAACGAGTGCAAATTTTAATTTGTCGGTATTTAGTCACCATTTAGTCACTAATTGCATAGATCGGTATTTCGTATACTATGCATTTGGCGACCAAATGGTTGCTAATTAGCTAGGCCAAATTTTTTTATTATGGAATTGGCGACCAAATGGTCTCTAAATCTTCAAGTAAATTTTTTTATTATTAAGATTTAGGCGACCAAGTGGTCGCTAATTCCCCAAATTAAATCGTATTTTTTCTTACGTCTAGTCTTTTGGTATATTTTTTTTCATTATATGTGATAATATATGACATACAAGGTTGTGCTTATATCGATGGCATTAACGTTATAATTTTGAGTAGAGTAAAAGGTATTTAGCTACCACATGGAAGCTAATTGGCGACCACTTGGAAGCCAATTACCAAAGGTTATGTAATTAGCTACCATATGGACACTAGTTTGCTACCATGTGGAAGCTAACTCCTCCAATTTAATCATCAGATGGGGTACTTTTCATATGTGTTATGATCATATGTTCGGCGATGACGGTTGAACACATGCAATGGCATGAACCACAAACACAAGAAGATCGGGATGCGACACCCTTTAGATAGTCTAGAACGGATACCTTTGAATGCAATGTACTTGGATTTAGCTGCAGAATCGCGCAACGTCAGACTGGATTTATCAACGGACGGTTTCAATCCTTTCGGTTCTTCAGGGAAACCAAACTCATCATGGCCGGTGATTTTGACAACATACAGCCTCCCGCCGTCTATGTGTATTTGAGATGAGGTTATGTTTCTAGTAACGATCGTCCCAGGACCCAAATGCCCGAAACAGAAATTGGGGCATTTTCTTGCAACCATTGATATCCGAGTTTTGTTTTTCGCAACAGCCTTATCACCATCTTCTAAAATATATTTTGGTGGGAATTTTTTAATGAGTGCAAATTTTAATTTGTCGGTGTTTAGTCACCATTTAGTCACTAATTGCATAGATCGGTATTTTGTATACAATGCATTTGGCGACCAAAGGGTCGCTAATTAGCTACGCCAAATTTTTTTATTGTGGAATTGGCGACCAAATGGTCGCTAAATCTACAAGTAAATTTTTTTTATTAAGATTTAGGCGACCAAGTGGTCGCTAATTCCCCAAATTAAATCGTGTTTTTTCTTACGTCTAGTCTTTTAGTATATTTTTTTTAATATATGTGATAATATATGACATACAAGGTTGTGCCTATATCGATGGCATTAACGTTATAATTTTGAGTAGAGGGAAAGGTATTCAGCTACCACAAGGAAGCTAATTGGCGACCACTTGGAAGCCAATTACCAAAGGTTATGTAATTAGCTACCATATGGATGCTAGTTTCCTACCATGTGGAAGCTAACTCCTCCAATTTAATCGCAAGATGGGGTATTTTTCGTATGTGTTATGATCTCATGTTCGGCAATGACGGTTGAACACATGCAATGGCATGAACCACAAACACAAGAAGATCGGGATGCGACACCCTTCAGATAGTCTAGAACGGATACCTTTGAATGCAATGTACTTGGATTTAGCTGCAGAATCGCGCAACGTCAGACTGGATTTATCAACGGACGGTTTCAATACTTTCGATTCTTCAGGGAAACCAAAATATTCATGGCCGGTGATTTAGACAACAGACAGCCTCCCGCCGTCTATGTGTGTTTGAGACGAGGTTATGTTTCTAGTAACGATCGTCCCAGGACCCAAATGCCCGAAACAGAAATTGGGCTTTTTTTTGCAACCATTGATATCCGAGTTTTGTTTTTCGCAACAGCCTTCTCACCATCTTCTAAAATATATTTTGGTGGGAAGTTTTGAACAAGTGCAAATTTTAATTTGTCGGTATTTAGTCACCATTTAGTCACTAATTGCATAGATCGGTATTTCGTATACTATGCATTCAGCGACCAAATGGTTGCTAATTAGCTAGGCCAAATTTTTTTATTATGGAATTGGCGACCAAATGGTCTCTAAATCTACAAGTAAATTTTTTTATTATTAAGATTTAGGCGACCAAGTGGTCGCTAATTCCCCAAATTAAATCGTATTTTTTCTTACGTCTAGTCTTTTGGTATATTTTTTTTCATTATATGTGATAATATATGACATACAAGGTTGTGCTTATATCGATGGCATTAACGTTATAATTTTGAGTAGAGTAAAAGGTATTTAGCTACCACATGGAAGCTAATTGGCGACCACTTGGAAGCCAATTACCAAAGGTTATGTAATTAGCTACCATATGGACACTAGTTTGCTACCATGTGGAAGCTAACTCCTCCAATTTAATCATCAGATGGGGTACTTTTCATATGTGTTATGATCATATGTTCGGCGATGACGGTTGAACACATGCAATGGCATGAACCACAAACACAAGAAGATCGGGATGCGACACCCTTTAGATAGTCTAGAACGGATACCTTTGAATGCAATGTACTTGGATTTAGCTGCAGAATCGCGCAACGTCAGACTGGATTTATCAACGGACGGTTTCAATCCTTTCGGTTCTTCAGGGAAACCAAACTCTTCATGGCCGGTGATTTTGACAACATACAGCCTCCCGCCGTCTATGTGTATTTGAGATGAGGTTATGTTTCTACTAACGATCGTCCCAGGACCCAAATGCCCGAAACAGAAATTGGGGCATTTTCTTGCAACCATTGATATCCGAGTTTTGTTTTTCGCAACAGCCTTATCACCATCTTCTAAAATATATTTTGGTGGGAATTTTTTAATGAGTGCAAATTTTAATTTGTCGGTGTTTAGTCACCATTTAGTCACTAATTGCATAGATCGGTATTTTGTATACAATGCATTTGGCGACCAAAGGGTCGCTAATTAGCTACGCCAAATTTTTTTATTGTGGAATTGGCGACCAAATGGTCGCTAAATCTACAAGTAAATTTTTTTTATTAAGATTTAGGCGACCAAGTGGTGGCTAATTCCCCAAATTAAATCGTATTTTTTCTTACGTCTAGTCTTTTGGTATATTTTTTTCATTATATGTGATAATATATGACATACAAGGTTGTGCTTATATCGATGGCATTAACGTTATAATTTTGAGTAGAGTAAAAGTTATTTAGCTACCACATGGAAGCTAATTGGCGACCACTTGAAAGCCAATTACCAAAGGTTATGTAATTAGCCACCATATGGACGCTAGTTTGCTTCCTTGTGGAAGCTAACTCCTCCAATTTAATCGTAAGATGGGGTATTTTTCATATGTGTTATGATCTCATGTTCGGCGATGACGGTTGAACACATGCAATGGCATGAACCACAAACACAAGAAGATCGGGATGCGACACCCTTCAGATAGTCTAGAACGGATACCATTGAATGCAATGTACTTGGATTTAGCTGCAGAATCGCGCAACGTCAGACTGGATTTATCAACGGACGGTTTCAATCCTTTCTGTTCTTCAGGGAAACCAAACTATTCATGGCGGGTGATTTTGACAACATACAGCCTCCCGCCGTCTATATGTATTTGAGATGAGGTTATGTTTCTAGTAACGATCGTCCCAGGACCCAAATGCCCGAAACAGAAATTGGGCATTTTTTTTGCAACCATTGATATCCGAGTTTTGTTTTTCGCAACAGCCTTCTCACCATCTTCTAAAATATATTTTGGTGGGAATTTTTGAACGAGCGCAAATTTTAATTTGTCGGTGTTTAGTCACCATTTAGTCACTAATTGCATAGATCGGTATTTCGTATACTATGCATTTGGCGACCAAATGGTTGCTAATTAGCTAGGCCAAATTTTTTTATTATGGAATTGGCGACCAAATGGTCTCTAAATCTACAAGTAAATTTTTTTTATTAAGATTTAGGCGACCAAGTGGTGGCTAATTCCCCAAATTAAATCGTATTTTTTCTTACGTCTAGTCTTTTGGTATATTTTTTTTCATTATATGTGATAATATATGACATACAAGGTTGTGCTTATATCGATGGCATTAACATTATAATTTTGAGTAGAGTAAAAGGTATTTAGCTACCACATGGAAGCTAATTGGCGACCACTTGAAAGCCAATTACCAAAGGTTATGTAATTAGCTACCATATGGACGCTAGTTTGCTACCATGTGGAAGCTAACTATTCCAATTTAATCGTAAGATGGGTTATTTTTCATATGTGTTATGATCTCATGTTCGGCGATGACGGTTGAACACATGCAATGGCATGAACCACAAACACAAGAAGATCGGGATGCGACACCCTTCAGATAGTCTGGAACGGATACCATTGAATGCAATGTACTTGGATTTAGCTGCAGAATCGCGCAACGTCAGACTGGATTTATCAACGGACGGTTTCAATCCTTTCGGTTCTTCAAGGAAACCAAACTATTCATGGCCGGTGATTTTGACAACATACAGCCTCCCGCCGTCTATGTGTATTTGAGATGAGGTTATGTTTCTAGTAACGATCGTCCCAGGACCCAAATGCCCGAAACAGAAATTGGGCATTTTTTTTGCAACCATTGATATCCGACTTTTGTTTTTCGCAACAGCCTTATCACCATCTTCTAAAATATATTTTGGTGGCAATTTTTTAATGAGTGCAAATTTTAATTTGTCGGTGTTTAGTCACCATTTAGTCACTAATTGGATAGATCGGTATTTTGTATACAATGCATTTGGCGACCAAATGGTCACTCATTAGCTACGCCAAATTTTTTTATTGTGGAATTGGCGACCAAACGGTCGCTAAATCTACAAGTAAATTTTTTTATTAAGATTTAGGCGACCAAGTGGTCGCTAATTCCCCAAATTAAATCGTGTTTTTTCTTACGTCTAGTCTTTTGGTATATTTTTTATTATTATATGTGATAATATATGACATACAAGGTTGTGCCTATATCGATGGCATTAACGTTATAATTTTGAGTAGAGTGAAAGGTATTTAGCTACCACATGGAAGCTAATTGGCGACCACTTGGAAGCCAATTACCAAAGGTTATGTAATTAGCTACCATATGGACGCTAGTTTGCTACCATGTGGAAGCTAACTCCTCCAATTTAATCGCAAGATGGGGTATTTTTCGTATGTGTTATGATCTCATGTTCGGCGATGACGGTTGAACACATGCAATGGCATGAACCACAAACACAAGAAGATCGGGATGCGACACCCTTCAGATAGTCTAGAACGGATACCTTTGAATGCAATGTACTTGGATTTAGCTGCAGAATCGCGCAACGTCAGACTGGATTTATTAACGGACGGTTTCAATCCTTTCAGTTCTTCAGGGAAACCAAACTATTCATGGCCGGTGATTTAGACAACATACAGCCTCCCGCCGTCTATGTGTGTTTGAGACGAGGTTATGTTTCTAGTAACGATCGTACCAGGACCCAAATGCCCGAAACAGAAATTGGGCTTTTTTTTGCAACCATTGATATCCGAGTTTTGTTTTTCGCAACAGCCTTCTCACCATCTTCTAAAATATATTTTGGTGGGAATTTTTGAACGAGCGCAAATTTTAATTTGTCGGTGTTTAGTCACCATTTAGTCACTAATTGCATAGATCGGTATTTCGTATACTATGCATTTGGCGACCAAATGGTTAATAATTAGCTAGGCCAAATTTTTTTATTATGGAATTGGCGACCAAATAGTCTCTAAATCTACAAGTAAATTTTTTTATTATTAACATTTAGGCGACCAAGTGGTCGCTAATTCCCCAAATTAAATCGTATTTTTTCTTACGTCTAGTCTTTTGGTATATTTTTTTTCATTATATGTAATAATATATGACATACAAGGTTGTGCTTATATCGATGGCAGTAACGTTATAATTTCGAGTAGAGTAAAAGGTATTTAGCTACCACATGGAAGCTAATTGGCGACCACTTGAAAGCCAATTACCAAAGGTTATGTAATTAGCTACCATATGGACGCTAGTTTGCTACCATGTGGAAGCTAACTCCTCCAATTTAATCGTAAGATGGGTTATTTTTCATATGTGTTATGATCTCATGTTCGGCGATGACGGTTGAACACATGCAATTGCATGAACCACAAACACAAGAAGATCGGGATGCGACACCCTTCAGATAGTCTGGAACGGATACCATTGAATGCAATGTACTTGGATTTAGCTACAGAATCGCGCAACGTCAGACTGGATTTATCAACGGACGGTTTCAATCCTTTCGGTTCTTCAGGGAAACCAAACTATTCATGGCCGGTGATTTTGACAACATACAGCCTCCCGCCGTCTATGTGTATTTGAGATGAGGTTATGTTTCTAGTAACGATCGTCCCAGGACCCAAATGCCCGAAACAGAAATTGGGCATTTTTTTTACAACCATTGATATCCGAGTTTTGTTTTTCGCAACATCCTTCTCACCATCTTCTAAAATATATTTTGGTGGGAATTTTTGAACGAGCGCAAATTTTAATTTGTCGGTGTTTAGTCACCATTTAGTCACTAATTGCATAGATCGGTATTTCGTATACTATGCATTTGGCGACCAAATGGTTGCTAATTAGCTAGGCCAAATTTTTTTATTATGGAATTGGCGACCAAATGGTCTCTAAATCTACAAGTAAATTTTTTTTATTAAGATTTAGGCGACCAAGTGGTGGCTAATTCCCCAAATTAAATCGTATTTTTTCTTACGTCTAGTCTTTTGGTATATTTTTTTTCATTATATGTGATAATATATGAAATACAAGGTTGTGCTTATATCGATGGCATTAACGTTATAATTTTGAGTAGAGTAAAAGGTATTTAGCTACCACATGGAAGCTAATTGGCGACCACTTTAAAGCCAATTACCAAAGGTTATGTAATTAGCTACCATATGGACGCTAGTTTGCCACCATGTGGAAGCTAACTCCTCCAATTTAATCGTAAGATGGGGTATTATGTGTTATGATCTCATGTTCGGCGATGACGGTTGAACACATGCAATGGCATGAACCACAAACACAAGAAGATCGGGATGCGACACCCTTCAGATAGTCTAGAACGGATACCATTGAATGCAATGTACTTGGATTTAGCTGCAGAATCGCGCAACGTCAGACTGGATTTATCAACGGACGGTTTCAATCCTTTCGATTCTTCAGGGAAACCAAACTATTCATGGCCGGTGATTTTAACAACATACAGCCTCCCACCGTCTAGGTGTATATGAGATGAGGTAATGTTTCTAGTAACGATCGTCCCAAGACACAAATGCCCGAAACAGAAATTGGGCATTTTCTTGCAACCATTGATATCCGAGTTTTATTTTTCACAACAGCATTCACAACATCTTCTAAAATATATTTTGGTGGGAATTTTTTAATGAGCGCAAATTTTAATTTGTCGGTGTTTAGTCACCATTTAGTCACTAATTGCATAGATCGGTATTTCGTATACTATGAATTTAGCGACCAAATGGTCGCGATTTAGCTAGGCCAAATTTTTTTATTATAGAATTGGCGTCCAAATGGTCTCTATATCTACATGTAAATTTTTTTTATTAAGATTTAGGCGACCTAGTGGTCGCTAATTCCCCAAATTAAATCGTATTTTTTCTTACGTCTTGTCTTTTGGTATATTTTTTTCATTAAATGTGATAATATATGACATACAAGGTTGTGCTTATATCGTTGGCATTAACGTTATAATTTTGAGTAGAGTAAAAGGTATTTAGCTACCACATGGAAGCTAATTGGCGACCACTTGGAAGCCAATTACCAAAGGTTATGTAATTAGCTACCATATGGACATTAGTTTGCTACCATGTGGAAGCTAACTCCTCCAATTTAATCATCAGATGGGGTATTTTTCATATGTGTTATGATCTTATGTTCGGCGATGACGGTTGAACACATGCAATGGCATGAACCACAAACACAAGAAGATCGGGATGCGACACCCTTTAGATAGTCTAGAACGGATACCTTTGAATGCAATGTACTTGGATTTAGCTGCAGAATCGCGCAACGTCAGACTAGATTTATCAACGGACGGTTTCAATCCTTTCGGTTCTTCAGGGAAACCTAACTCTTCATGGCCGGTGATTTTGACAACATACAGCCTCCCGTCGTCTATGTGTATTTGAGATGAGGTTATGTTTCTAGTAACGATCGTCCCAGGACCCAAATGCCCGAAACAGAATTTGGGGCATTTTCTTGCAACCATTGATATCCGAGTTTTGTTTTTCGCAACAGCCTTATCACCATCTTCTAAAATATATTTTGGTGGGAATTTTTTAATGAGTGCAAATTTTAATTTGTCGGTGTTTAGTCACCATTTAGTCACTAATTGCATAGATCGGTATTTTGTATACAATGCATTTGGCGACCAAAGGGTCGCTAATTAGCTACGCCAAATTTTTTTTATTGTGGAATTGGCAACCAAATGGTCGCTAAATCTACAAGTAAATTTTTTTTATTAAGATTTAGGCGACCAAGTGGTCGCTAATTCCCCAAATTAAATCGTGTTTTTTCTTACGTCTAGTCTTTTAGTATATTTTTTTTATTATATGTGATAATATATGACATACAAGGTTGTGCCTATATCGATGGCATTAACGTTATAATTTTGAGTAGTGTGAAAGGTATTTAGCTACCACATGGAAGCTAATTACCAAAGGTTATGTAATTAGCTACCATATGGATGCTAGTTTGCTACCATGTGGAAGCTAACTCCTCCAATTTAATCGTAGGATGGGGTATTTTTAATATGTGTTATGATCTCATGTTCGGCGATGACGGTTGAACACATGCAATGGCATGAACCACAAACACAAGAAGATCGGGATGCGACACCCTTCAGATGGTCTAGACCGGATACCTTTGAATGCAATGTAGTTGGATTTAGCTGCAGAATCGCGCAACGTTAGACTGGATTTATCAACGGACGGTTTCAATCCTTTCGGTTCATTAGGGAAACCAAACTCTTCATGGCCGGTGATTTTGACAACATACAGCCTCCCGCCGTCTATGTGTAATTGAGATGAGGTTATGTTTCTAGTAATGATCGTCCCAGGACCCAAATGCCCGAAACAGAAATTGGAGCATTTTCTTGCAACCATTGATATCCGAGTTTTGTTTTTCGCAACAGCCTTATCACCATCTTCTAAAATATATTTTGGTGGGAATTTTTTAATGAGTGCAAATTTTAATTTGTCGGTGTTTAGTCACCATTTAGTCACTAATTGGATAGATCGGTATTTTGTATACAATGCATTTGGCGACCAAATGGTCACAAATTAGCTACGCCAAATTTTTTTATTGTGGAATTGGCGACCAAATGGTCGCTATATCTACATGTAAATTTTTTTTATTAAGATTTAGGCGACGTAGTGGTCGCTAATTCCCCAAATTAAATCGTATTTTTTCTTACGTCTTGTCTTTTGGTATATTTTTTTCATTATATGTGATAATATATGGCATACAAGGTTGTGCTTATATCGTTGGCATTAACGTTATAATTTTGAGTAGAGTAAAAGGTATTTAGCTACCACATGGAAGCTAATTGGCGACCACTTGGAAGCCAATTACCAAAGGTTATGTAATTAGCTACCGTATGGACGCTAGTTTGCTACCATGTGGAAGCTAACTCCTCCAATTTAATCGCAAGATGGGGTATTTTTTGTATGTGTTATGATCTCATGTTCGGCGATGACGGTTGAACACATGCAATGGCATGAACCACAAACACAAGAAGATCGGGATGCGACACCCTTCAGATGGTCTAGACCGGATACCTTTGAATGCAATGTAGTTGGATTTAGCTGCAGAATCGCGCAACGTTAGACTGGATTTATCAACGGACGGTTTCAATCCTTTCGGTTCATTAGGGAAACCAAACTCTTCATGGCCGGTGATTTTGACAACATACAGCCTCCCGCCGTCTATGTGTAATTGAGATGAGGTTATGTTTCTAGTAATGATCGTCCCAGGACCCAAATGCCCGAAACAGAAATTGGAGCATTTTCTTGCAACCATTGATATCCGAGTTTTGTTTTTCGCAACAGCCTTATCACCATCTTCTAAAATATATTTTGGTGGGAATTTTTTAATGAGTGCAAATTTTAATTTGTCGGTGTTTAGTCACCATTTAGTCACTAATTGGATAGATCGGTATTTTGTATACAATGCATTTGGCGACCAAATGGTCACAAATTAGCTACGCCAAATTTTTTTATTGTGGAATTGGCGACCAAATGGTCGCTATATCTACATGTAAATTTTTTTTATTAAGATTTAGGCGACGTAGTGGTCGCTAATTCCCCAAATTAAATCGTATTTTTTCTTACGTCTTGTCTTTTGGTATATTTTTTTCATTATATGTGATAATATATGGCATACAAGGTTGTGCTTATATCGTTGGCATTAACGTTATAATTTTGAGTAGAGTAAAAGGTATTTAGCTACCACATGGAAGCTAATTCGCGACCACTTGGAAGCCAATTACCAAAGGTTATGTAATTAGCTACCATATGGACACTAGTTTGCTACCATGTGGAAGCTAACTCCTCCAATTTAATCATCAGATGGGGTATTTTTCATATGTGTTATGATCTTATGTTCGGCGATGACGGTTGAACACATGCAATGGCATGAACCACAAACACAAGAAGATCGGGATGCGACACCCTTTAGATAGTCTAGAACGGATACCTTTGAATGCAATGTACTTGGATTTAGCTGCAGAATCGCGCAACGTCAGACTGGATTTATCAACGGACGGTTTCAATCCTTTCGGTTCATTAGGGAAACCAAACTCTTCATGGCCGGTGATTTTGACAACATACAGCCTCCCGCCGTCTATGTGTATTTGAGATGAGGTTATGTTTCTAGTAATGATCGTCCCAGGACCCAAATGCCCGAAACAGAAATTGGGGCATTTTCTTGCAACCATTGATATCCGAGTTTTGTTTTTCGCAACAGCCTTATCACCATCTTCTAAAATATATTTTGGTGGCAATTTTTTAATGACTGCAAATTTTAATTTGTCGGTGTTTAGTCACCATTCAGTCACTAATTGGATAGATCGGTATTTTGTATACAATGCATTTGGCGACCAAATGGTCACTAATTAGCTACGCCAAATTTTTTTATTGTGGAATTGGCGACCAAATGGTCGCTAAATCTACAAGTAAATTTATTTATTAAGATTTAGGCGACTAATTAGTCGCTAATTCCCCAAATTAAATCGTGTTTTTTCTTACGTCTAGTCTTTTGGTATATTTTTTATTATTATATGTGATAATATATGACATACAAGGTTGTGCCTATATCGATGGCATTAACGTTATAATTTTGAGTAGAGTGAAAGGTATTTAGCTACCACATGGAAGCTAATTGGCGACCACTTGGAAGCCAATTACCAAAGGTTATGTAATTAGCTACCATATGGACGCTAGTTTGCTACCATGTGGAAGCTAACTCCTCCAATTTAATCGCAAGATGGGGTATTTTTCGTATGTGTTATGATCTCATGTTCGGCGATGACGGTTGAACACATGCAATGGCATGAACCACAAACACAAGAAGATCGGGATACGACACCCTTCAGATAGTCTAGAACGGATACCTTTGAATGCAATGTACTTGGATTTAGCTGCAGAATCGCACACCGTCAGACTGGATTTATATATCAACGGACGGTTTCAATCCTCTCGGTTCTTCAGGGAAACCAAACTTTTCATGGCCGGTGATTTTGACAACATATAGCCTCCCGCCGTCTATGTGTATTTGAGATGAGGTTATGTTTCTAGTAACGATCGTCCCAGGACCCAAATGCCCGAAATAGAAATTGGGCATTTTATTGCAACCATTGATATCCGATTTTTGTTTTTCGCAACAGCCTTATCACCATCTTCTAAAATATATTTTGGTGGGAATTTTTTAATGAGCGCAAATTTTAATTTGTCGGTATTTATTCACACTTTAGTCACTAATTGGATAGATCGGTAGTTTGTATACTATGCAATTGGTGACCAAATGGTCGCTAATTAGCTAGGCCAAATTTTTTTATTATGGAATTGGCGACCAAATGGTCGCTAAATCTACAAGTAAATTTTTTTTATTAAGATTTAGGCGACCAAGTGGTCGCTAATTCCCCAAATTAAATCGTGTTTTTTCTTACGTCTAGTCTTTTGGTATCTTTTTTTTATTATATGTGATAATATATGACATACAAGGTTGTGCCTATATCGATGGCATTAACGTTATAATTTTGAGTAGAGTGAAAGGTATTTAGCTACCACGTGGAAGCTAATTGGCGACCACTTGGAAGCCAATTATTAAAGGTTATGTAATTAGCTACCATATGGACGCTAGTTTGCTACCATGTGGAAGCTAACTCCTCCAATTTAATCGCAAGATGGGGTATTTTTCGTATGTGTTATGATCTCATGTTTGGCGATGACGGTTGAACACATGCAATGGCATGAACCACTTTAGTCACTAATTGGATAGATCGGTATTTTGTATACTATGCAATTGGTGACCAAATGGTCGCTAATTAGCTAGGCCAAATTTTTTTATTATGGAATTGGCGTCCAAATGGTCGCTAAATCTACAAGTCAATTTTTTTTAGTAAGATTTAGGCGACCAAGTGGTCACTAATTCCCGAAATTAAATCGTATTTTTTTTACGTCTTGTTTTTGGTATATTTTTTTTCATTATACGTGATAATATATGACATACAAGGTTGTGCTTATATCGATGGCATTAACGTTATAATTTTGAGTAGAGTAAAAGGTATTTAGCTACCACATGGAAGCTAATTGGCGACCACTTGGAAGCCAATTACCAAAGGTTATGTAATTAGCTACCATATGGACACTAGTTTGCTACCATGTGGAAGCTAACTCCTCCAATTTAATCATCAGATGGGGTATTTTTCATATGTGTTATGATCTCATGTTCGGCGATGACGGTTGAACACAAGCAATGGCATGAACCACAAACACAAGAAGATCGGGATGCGACACCCTTTAGATAGTCTAGAACGGATACCATTGAATGCAATGTACTTGGATTTAGCTGCAGAATCGCGCAACGTCAGACTGGATTTATCAACGGACGGTTTCAATCCTTTCGATTCTTCAGGGAAACCAAACTATTCATGGCCGGTGATTTTAACAACATACATCCTCCCACCGTCTATGTGTATATGAGATGAGGTTATGTTTCTAGTAACGATCGTCCCAGGACACAAATGCCCGAAAAAGAAATTGGGCATTTTCTTGCAACCATTGATATCCGAGTTTTGTTTTTCGCAACAGCCTTATCAACATCTTGTAAAATATATTTTGGTGGGAATTTTTCAATGAGTGCAAATTTTAATTTGTCGGTATTTAGTCACCATTTAGTCACTAATTGCGTAGATCGGTATTTTGTATACAATGCATTTGGCGACCAAAGGGTCGCTAATTAGCTACGCCAAATTTTTTTATTGTGGAATTGGCGACCAAATGGTCGCTAAATCTACAAGTAAATTTTTTTTATTGAGATTTAGGCGACCAAGTGGTCGCTAATTCCCCAAATTAAATCGTGTTTTTTCTTTCGTCTAGTCTTTTAGTATATTTTTTTTTATTATATGTGATAATATATGACATAAAAGGTTGTGCCTATATCGATGGCATTAACGTTATAATTTTGAGTAGAGTGAAACGTATTTAGTTACCACATGGAAGCTAATTGGCGACCACTTGGAAGCCAATTACCAAAGGTTATGTAATTAGCTACCATATGGATGCTAGTTTGCTACCATGTGGAAGCTAATTCCTCCAATTTAATCGTAAGATGGGGAATTTTTAATATGTGTTATGATCTCATGTTCGGCGATGACGGTTGAATACATGCAATGGCATGAACCACAAACACAAGAAGATCGGGATGCGACACCCTTCAGATGGTCTAGAACGGATACCTTTGAATGCAATGTAGTTGGATTTAGCTGCAGAATCGCGCAACGTCAGACTGGATTTATCAACGGACGGTTTCAATCCTTTCGGTTCATGAGGGAAACCAAACTCTTCATGGCCGGTGATTTTGACAACATACAGCCTCCCGCCGTCTATGTGTATTTGAGATGAGGTTATGTTTCTAGTAATGATCGTCCCAGGACCCAAATGCCCGAAACAGAAATTGGGGCATCTTCTTGCAACCATTGATATCCGAGTTTTGTTTTTCGCAACAGCCTTATCACCATCTTCTAAAATATATTTTGGTGGCAATTTTTTAATGACTGCAAATTTTAATTTGTCGGTGTTTAGTCACCATTCAGTCACTAATTGGATAGATCGGTATTTTGTATACAATGCATTTGGCGACCAAATGGTCACTAATTAGCTACGCCAAATTTTTTTATTGTGGAATTGGCGACCAAATGGTCGCTAAATCTACAAGTAAATTTTTTTATTAAGATTTAGGCGACTAATTGGTCGCTAATTCCCCAAATTAAATCGTGTTTTTTCTTACGTCTAGTCTTTTGGTATATTTTTTATTATTATATGTGATAATATATGACATACAAGGTTGTGCCTATATCGATGGCATTAACGTTATAATTTTGAGTAGAGTGAAAGGTATTTAGCTACCACATGGAAGCTAATTGGCGACCACTTGGAAGCCAATTACCAAAGGTTATGTAATTAGCTACCATATGGACGCTAGTTTGCTACCATGTGGAAGCTAACTCCTCCAATTTAACCGCAAGATGGGGTATTTTTCGTATGTGTTATGATCTCATGTTCGGCGATGACGGTTGAACACATGCAATGGCATGAACCACAAACACAAGAAGATCGGGATGCGACACCCTTCAGATGGTCTAGACCGGATACCTTTGAATGCAATGTAGTTGGATTTAGCTGCAGAATCGCGCAACGTTAGACTGGATTTATCAACGGACGGTTTCGATCCTTTCGGTTCATTAGGGAAACCAAACTCTTCATGGCCGGTGATTTTGACAACATACAGCCTCCCGCCGTCTATGTGTAATTGAGATGAGGTTATGTTTCTAGTAATGATCGTCCCAGGACCCAAATGCCCGAAACAGAAATTGGAGCATTTTCTTGCAACCATTGATATCCGAGTTTTGTTTTTCGCAACAGCCTTATCACCATCTTCTAAAATATATTTTGGTGGGAATTTTTTAATGAGTGCAAATTTTAATTTGTCGGTGTTTAGTCACTAATTGGATAGATCGGTATTTTGTATACAATGCATTTGGCGACCAAATGGTCACAAATTAGCTACGCCAAATTTTTTTATTGTGGAATTGGCGACCAAATGGTCGCTATATCTACATGTAAATTTTTTTTATTAAGATTTAGGCGACGTAGTGGTCGCTAATTCCCCAAATTAAATCGTATTTTTTCTTACGTCAAGTCTTTTGGTATATTTTTTTCATTATATGTGATAATATATGGCATACAAGGTTGTGCTTATATCGTTGGCATTAACGTTATAATTTTGAGTAGAGTAAAAGGTATTTAGCTACCACATGGAAGCTAATTGGCGACCACTTGGAAGCCAATTACCAAAGGTTATGTAATTAGCTACCATATGGACGCTAGTTTGCTACCATGTGGAAGCTAACTCCTCCAATTTAATCGCAAGATGGGGTATTTTTCGTATGTGTTATGATCTCATGTTCGGCGATGACGGTTGAACACATGCAATGGCATGAACCACAAACACAAGAAGATCGGGATGCGACACCCTTCAGATAGTCTAGAACGGATACCTTTGAATGCAATGTACTTGGATTTAGCTGCAGAATCGCACAGCGTCAGACTGGATTTATATATCAACGGACGGTTTCAATCCTCTCGGTTCTTCAGGGAAACCAAACTTTTCATGGCCGGTGATTTTGACAACATATAGCCTCCCGCCGTCTATGTGTATTTGAGATGAGGTTATGTTTCTAGTAACGATCGTCCCAGGACCCAAATGCCCGAAATAGAAATTGGGCATTTTATTGCAACCATTGATATCCGATTTTTGTTTTTCGCAACAGCCTTATCACCATCTTCTAAAATATATTTTGGTGGGAATTTTTTAATGAGCGCAAATTTTAATTTGTCGGTATTTATTCCCACTTTAGTCACTAATTGGATAGATCGGTAGTTTGTATACTATGCAATTGGTGACCAAATGGTCGATAATTAGCTAGGCCAAATTTTTTTATTATGGAATTGGCGACCAAATGGTCGCTAAATCTACAAGTAAATTTTTTTTATTAAGATTTAGGCGACCAAGTGGTCGCTAATTCCCCAAATTAAATCGTGTTTTTTCTTACGTCTAGTCTTTTGGTATATTTTTTTTATTATATGTGATAATATATGACATACAAGGTTGTGCCTATATCGATGGCATTAACGTTATAATTTTGAGTAGAGTGAAAGGTATTTAGCTACCACGTGGAAGCTAATTGGCGACCACTTGGAAGCCAATTATTAAAGGTTATGTAATTAGCTACCATATGGACGCTAGTTTGCTACCATGTGGAAGCTAACTCCTCCAATTTAATCGCAAGATGGGGTATTTTTCGTATGTGTTATGATCTCATGTTCGGCGATGACGGTTGAACACATGCAATGGCATGAACCACTTTAGTCACTAATTGGATAGATCGGTATTTTGTATACTATGCAATTGGTGACCAAATGGTCGCTAATTAGCTAGGCCAAATTTTTTTATTATGGAATTGGCGTCCAAATGGTCGCTAAATCTACAAGTCAATTTTTTTTAGTAAGATTTAGGCGACCAAGTGGTCACTAATTCCCGAAATTAAATCGTATTTTTTTTACGTCTTGTTTTTGGTATATTTTTTTTCATTATATGTGATAATATATGACATACAAGGTTGTGCTTATATCGATGGCATTAACGTTATAATTTTGAGTAGAGTAAAAGGTATTTAGCTACCACATGGAAGCTAATTGGCGACCACTTGGAAGCCAATTACCAAAGGTTATGTAATTAGCTACCATATGGACACTAGTTTGCTACCATGTGGAAGCTAACTCCTCCAATTTAATCATCAGATGGGGTATTTTTCATATGTGTTATGATCTCATGTTCGGCGATGACGGTTGAACACAAGCAATGGCATGAACCACAAACACAAGAAGATCGGGATGCGACACCCTTTAGATAGTCTAGAACGGATACCATTGAATGCAATGTACTTGGATTTAGCTGCAGAATCGCGCAACGTCAGACTGGATTTATCAACGGACGGTTTCAATCCTTTCGATTCTTCAGGGAAACCAAACTATTCATGGCCGGTGATTTTAACAACATACATCCTCCCACCGTCTATGTGTATATGAGATGAGGTTATGTTTCTAGTAACGATCGTCCCAGGACACAAATGCCCGAAAAAGAAATTGGGCATTTTCTTGCAACCATTGATATCCGAGTTTTGTTTTTCGCAACAGCCTTATCACCATCTTGTAAAATATATTTTGGTGGGAATTTTTTAATGAGTGCAAATTTTAATTTGTCGGTATTTAGTCACCATTTAGTCACTAATTGCGTAGATCGGTATTTTGTATACAATGCATTTGGCGACCAAAGGGTCGCTAATTAGCTACGCCAAATTTTTTTATTGTGGAATTGGCGACCAAATGGTCGCTAAATCTACAAGTAAATTTTTTTTATTGAGATTTAGGCGACCAAGTGGTCGCTAATTCCCCAAATTAAATCGTGTTTTTTCTTTCGTCTAGTCTTTTAGTATATTTTTTTTTATTATATGTGATAATATATGACATAAAAGGTTGTGCCTATATCGATGGCATTAACGTTATAATTTTGAGTAGAGTGAAACGTATTTAGTTACCACATGGAAGCTAATTGGCGACCACTTGGAAGCCAATTACCAAAGGTTATGTAATTAGCTACCATATGGACGCTAGTTTGCTACCATGTGGAAGCTAACTCCTCCAATTTAATCGCAAGATGGGGTATTTTTCGTATGTGTTATGATCTCATGTTCGGCGATGACGGTTGAACACATGCAATGGCATGAACCACAAACACAAGAAGATCGGGATGCGACACCCTTCAGATAGTCTAGAACGGATACCTTTGAATGCAATGTACTTGGATTTAGCTGCAGAATCGCACAGCGTCAGACTGGATTTATATATCAACGGACGGTTTCAATCCTCTCGGTTCTTCAGGGAAACCAAACTTTTCATGGCCGGTGATTTTGACAACATATAGCCTCCCGCCGTCTATGTGTATTTGAGATGAGGTTATGTTTCTAGTAACGATCGTCCCAGGACCCAAATGCCCGAAATAGAAATTGGGCATTTTATTGCAACCATTGATATCCGAGTTTTGTTTTTCGCAACAGCCTTATCACCATCTTCTAAAATATATTTTGGTGGGAATTTTTTAATGAGCGCAAATTTTAATTTGTCGGTATTTATTCACACTTTAGTCACTAATTGGATAGATCGGTAGTTTGTATACTATGCAATTGGTGACCAAATGGTCGCTAATTAGCTAGGCCAAATTTTTTTATTATGGAATTGGCGACCAAATGGTCGCTAAATCTACAAGTAAATTTTTTTTATTAAGATTTAGTCGACCAAGTGGTCGCTAATTCCCCAAATTAAATAGTGTTTTTTCTTACGTCTAGTCTTTTGGTATATTTTTTTTATTATATGTGATAATATATGACATACAAGGTTGTGCCTATATCGATGGCATTAACGTTATAATTTTGAGTAGAGTGAAAGGTATTTAGCTACCACGTGGAAGCTAATTGGCGACCACTTGGAAGCCAATTACCAAAGGTTATGTAATTAGCTACCATATGGACGCTAGTTTGCTACCATGTGGAAGCTAACTCCTCCAATTTAACCGCAAGATGGGGTATTTTTCGTATGTGTTATGATCTCATGTTCGGCGATGACGGTTGAACACATGCAATGGCATGAACCACAAACACAAGAAGATCGGGATGCGACACCCTTCAGATGGTCTAGACCGGATACCTTTGAATGCAATGTAGTTGGATTTAGCTGCAGAATCGCGCAACGTTAGACTGGATTTATCAACGGACGGTTTCAATCCTTTCGGTTCATTAGGGAAACCAAACTCTTCATGGCCGGTGATTTTGACAACATACAGCCTCCCGCCGTCTATGTGTAATTGAGATGAGGTTATGTTTCTAGTAATGATCGTCCCAGGACCCAAATGCCCGAAACAGAAATTGGAGCATTTTCTTGCAACCATTGATATCCGAGTTTTGTTTTTCGCAACAGCCTTATCACCATCTTCTAAAATATATTTTGGTGGGAATTTTTTAATGAGTGCAAATTTTAATTTGTCGGTGTTTAGTCACCATTTAGTCACTAATTGGATAGATCGGTATTTTGTATACAATGCATTTGGCGACCAAATGGTCACAAATTAGCTACGCCAAATTTTTTTATTGTGGAATTGGCGACCAAATGGTCGCTATATCTACATGTAAATTTTTTTTATTAAGATTTAGGCGACGTAGTGGTCGCTAATTCCCCAAATTAAATCGTATTTTTTCTTACGTCTTGTCTTTTGGTATATTTTTTTCATTATATGTGATAATATATGGCATACAAGGTTGTGCTTATATCGTTGGCATTAACGTTATAATTTTGAGTAGAGTAAAAGGTATTTAGCTACCACATGGAAGCTAATTGGCGACCACTTGGAAGCCAATTACCAAAGGTTATGTAATTAGCTACCATATGGACGCTAGTTTGCTACCATGTGGAAGCTAACTCCTCCAATTTAATCGCAAGATGGGGTATTTTTTGTATGTGTTATGATCTCATGTTCGGCGATGACGGTTGAACACATGCAATGGCATGAACCACAAACACAAGAAGATCGGGATGCGACACCCTTCAGATAGTCTAGAACGGATACCATTGAATGCAACGTACTTGGATTTTGCTGCAGAATCGCGCAACGTCAGACTGGATTTATCAACGGACGGTTTCAATCCTTTCGATTCTTCAGGGAAACCAAACTATTCATGGCCGGTGATTTTAACAACATACAGCCTCCCACCGTCTATGTGTATATGAGATGAGGTAATGTTTCTAGTAACGATCGTCCCAGGACACAAATGCCCGAAACAGAAATTGGGCATTTTCTTGCAACCATTGATATCCGAGTTTTGTTTTTCACAACAGCATTCACACCATCTTCTAAAATATATTTTGGTGGGAATTTTTTAATGAGCGCAAATTTTAATTTGTCGGTGTTTAGTCACCATTTAGTCACTAATTGCATAGATCGGTATTTCGTATACTATGAATTTAGCGACCAAATGGTCGCTATTTACCTAGGCCAAATTTTTTTATTATAGAATTGGCGTCCAAATGGTCTCTATATCTACATGTAAATTTTTTTATTAAGATTTAGGCGACCTAGTGGTCGCTAATTCCCCAAATTAAATCGTATTTTTTCTTACGTCTTGTCTTTTGGTATATTTTTTTCATTATATGTGATAATATATGACATACAAGGTTGTGCTTATATCGTTGGCATTAACGTTATAATTTTGAGTAGAGGAAAAGGTATTTAGCTACCACATGGAAGCTAATTGGCGACCACTTGGAAGCCAATTACCAAAGGTTATGTAATTAGCTACCATATGGACACTAGTTTGCTACCATGTGGAAGCTAACTCCTCCAATTTAATCATCAGATGGGGTATTTTTCATATGTGTTATGATCTTATGTTCGGCGATGACGGTTGAACACATGCAATGGCATGAACCACAAACACAAGAAGATCGGGATGCGACACCCTTTAGATAGTCTAGAACGGATACCTTTGAATGCAATGTACTTGGATTTAGCTGCAGAATCGCGCAACGTCAGACTGGATTTATCAACGGACGGTTTTAATCCTTTCGGTTCATTAGGGAAACCAAACTCTTCATGGCCGGTGATTTTGACAACATACAGCCTCCCGCCGTCTATGTGTATTTGAGATGAGGTTATGTTTCTAGTAATGATCGTCCCAGGACCCAAATGCCCGAAACAGAAATTGGGGCATTTTCTTGCAACCATTGATATCCGAGTTTTGTTTTTCGCAACAGCCTTATCACCATCTTCTAAAATATATTTTGGTGGCAATTTTTTAATGACTGCAAATTTTAATTTGTCGGTGTTTAGTCACCATTCAGTCACTAATTGGATAGATCGGTATTTTGTATACAATGCATTTGGCGACCAAATGGTCACTAATTAGCTACGCCAAATTTTTTTATTGTGGAATTGGCGACCAAATGGTCGCTAAATCTACAAGTAAATTTTTTTATTAAGATTTAGGCGACTAATTAGTCGCTAATTCCCCAAATTAAATCGTGTTTTTTCTTACGTCTAGTCTTTTGGTATATTTTTTATTATTATATGTGATAATATATGACATACAAGGTTGTGCCTATATCGATGGCATTAACGTTATAATTTTGAGTAGAGTGAAAGGTATTTAGCTACCACATGGAAGCTAATTGGCGACCACTTGGAAGCCAATTACCAAAGGTTATGTAATTAGCTACCATATGGACGCTAGTTTGCTACCATGTGGAAGCTAACTCCTCCAATTTAATCGCAAGATGGGGTATTTTTCGTATGTGTTATGATCTCATGTTCGGCGATGACGGTTGAACACATGCAATGACATGAACCACAAACACAAGAAGATCGGGATGCGACACCCTTCAGATAGTCTAGAACGGATACCTTTGAATGCAATGTACTTGGATTTAGCTGCAGAATCGCACAGCGTCAGACTGGATTTATATATCAACGGACGGTTTCAATCCTCTCGGTTCTTCAGGGAAACCAAACTTTTCATGGCCGGTGATTTTGACAACATACAGCCTCCCGCCGTCTATGTGTATTTGAGATGAGGTTATGTTTCTAGTAACGATCGTCCCAGGACCCAAATGCCCGAAATAGAAATTGGGCATTTTATTGCAACCATTGATATCCGATTTTTGTTTTTCGCTACAGCCTTATCACCATCTTCTAAAATATATTTTGGTGGGAATTTTTTAATGAGCGCAAATTTTAATTTGTCGGTATTTATTCCCACTTTAGTCACTAATTGGATAGATCGGTAGTTTGTATACTATGCAATTGGTGACCAAATGGTCGCTAATTAGCTAGGCCAAATTTTTTTATTATGGAATTGGCGACCAAATGGTCGCTAAATCTACAAGTAAATTTTTTTTATTAAGATTTAGGCGACCAAGTGGTCGCTAATTCCCCAAATTAAATCGTGTTTTTTCTTACGTCTAGTCTTTTGGTATATTTTTTTTATTATATGTGATAATATATGACATACAAGGTTGTGCCTATATCGATGGCATTAACGTTATAATTTTGAGTAGAGTGAAAGGTATTTAGCTACCACGTGGAAGCTAATTGGCGACCACTTGGAAGCCAATTATTAAAGGTTATGTAATTAGCTACCATATGGACGCTAGTTTGCTACCATGTGGAAGCTAACTCCTCCAATTTAATCGCAAGATGGGGTATTTTTCGTATGTGTTATGATCTCATGTTCGGCGATGACGGTTGAACACATGCAATGGCATGAACCACTTTAGTCACTAATTGGATAGATCGGTATTTTGTATACTATGCAATTGGTGACCAAATGGTCGCTAATTAGCTAGGCCAAATTTTTTTATTATGGAATTGGCGTCCAAATGGTCGCTAAATCTACAAGTCAATTTTTTTTAGTAAGATTTAGGCGACCAAGTGGTCACTAATTCCCGAAATTAAATCGTATTTTTTTTACGTCTTGTTTTTGGTATATTTTTTTTCATTATATGTGATAATATATGACATACAAGGTTGTGCTTATATCGATGGCATTAACGTTATAATTTTGAGTAGAGTAAAAGGTATTTAGCTACCACATGGAAGCTAATTGGCGACCACTTGGAAGCCAATTACCAAAGGTTATGTAATTAGCTACCATATGGACACTAGTTTGCTACCATGTGGAAGCTAACTCCTCCAATTTAATCATCAGATGGGGTATTTTTCATATGTGTTATGATCTCATGTTCGGCGATGACGGTTGAACACAAGCAATGGCATGAACCACAAACACAAGAAGATCGGGATGCGACACCCTTTAGATAGTCTAGAACGGATACCATTGAATGCAATGTACTTGGATTTAGCTGCAGAATCGCGCAACGTCAGACTGGATTTATCAACGGACGGTTTCAATCCTTTCGATTCTTCAGGGAAACCAAACTATTCATGGCCGGTGATTTTAACAACATACATCCTCCCACCGTCTATGTGTATATGAGATGAGGTTATGTTTCTAGTAACGATCGTCCCAGGACACAAATGCCCGAAAAAGAAATTGGGCATTTTCTTGCAACCATTGATATCCGAGTTTTGTTTTTCGCAACAGCCTTATCACCATCTTGTAAAATATATTTTGGTGGGAATTTTTTAATGAGTGCAAATTTTAATTTGTCGGTATTTAGTCACCATTTAGTCACTAATTGCGTAGATCGGTATTTTGTATACAATGCATTTGGCGACCAAAGGGTCGCTAATTAGCTACGCCAAATTTTTTTATTGTGGAATTGGCGACCAAATGGTCGCTAAATCTACAAGTAAATTTTTTTTATTGAGATTTAGGCGACCAAGTGGTCGCTAATTCCCCAAATTAAATCGTGTTTTTTCTTTCGTCTAGTCTTTTAGTATATTTTTTTTTATTATATGTGATAATATATGACATAAAAGGTTGTGCCTATATCGATGGCATTAACGTTATAATTTTGAGTAGAGTGAAACGTATTTAGTTACCACATGGAAGCTAATTGGCGACCACTTGGAAGCCAATTACCAAAGGTTATGTAATTAGCTACCATATGGATGCTAGTTTGCTACCATGTGGAAGCTAATTCCTCCAATTTAATCGTAAGATGGGGAATTTTTAATATGTGTTATGATCTCATGTTCGGCGATGACGGTTGAATACATGCAATGGCATGAACCACAAACACAAGAAGATCGGGATGCGACACCCTTCAGATGGTCTAGACCGGATACCTTTGAATGCAATGTAGTTGGATTTAGCTGCAGAATCGCGCAACGTCAGACTGGATTTATCAACGGACGGTTTCAATCCTTTCGGTTCATTAGGGAAACCAAACTCTTCATGGCCGGTGATTTTGACAACATACAGCCTCCCGCCGTCTATGTGTATTTGAGATGAGGTTATGTTTCTAGTAATGATCGTCCCAGGACCCAAATGCCCGAAACAGAAATTGGGGCATTTTCTTGCAACCATTGATATCCGAGTTTTGTTTTTCGCAACAGCCTTATCACCATCTTCTAAAATATATTTTGGTGGCAATTTTTTAATGACTGCAAATTTTAATTTGTCGGTGTTTAGTCACCATTCAGTCACTAATTGGATAGATCGGTATTTTGTATACAATGCATTTGGCGACCAAATTGTCACTAATTAGCTACGCCAAATTTTTTTATTGTGGAATTGGCGACCAAATGGTCGCTAAATCTACAAGTAAATTTTTTTATTAAGATTTAGGCGACTAATTGGTCGCTAATTCCCCAATTTAAATCGTGTTTTTTCTTACGTCTAGTCTTTTGGTATATTTTTTATTATTATATGTGATAATATATGACATACAAGGTTGTGCCTATATCGATGGCATTAACGTTATAATTTTGAGTAGAGTGAAAGGTATTTAGCTACCACATGGAAGCTAATTGGCGACCACTTGGAAGCCAATTACCAAAGGTTATGTAATTAGCTACCATATGGACGCTAGTTTGCTACCATGTGGAAGCTAACTCCTCCAATTTAATCGCAAGATGGGGTATTTTTCGTATGTGTTATGATCTCATGTTCGGCGATGACGGTTGAACACATGCAATGGCATGAACCACAAACACAAGAAGATCGGGATGCGACACCCTTTAGATAGTCTAGAACGGATACCATTGAATGCAATGTACTTGGATTTATCTGCAGAATCGCGCAACGTCAGACTGGATTTATCAACGGACGGTTTCAATCCTTTCGATTCTTCAGGGAAACCAAACTATTCATGGCCGGTGATTTTAACAACATTCATCCTCCCACCGTCTATGTGTATATGACATGAGGTTATGTTTCTAGTAACGATCGTCCCAGGACACAAATGCCCGAAACAGAAATTGGGCATTTTCTTGCAACCATTGATATCCGAGTTTTGTTTTTCGCAACAGCCTTATCACCATCTTCTAAAATATATTTTGGTGGGAATTTTTTAATGAGTGCAAATTTTAATTTGTCGGTATTTAGTCACCATTTAGTCACTAATTGCGTAGATCGGTATTTTGTATACAATGCATTTGGCGACCAAAGGGTCGCTAATTAGCTACGCCAAATTTTTTTATTGTGGAATTGGCGACCAAATGGTCGCTAAATCTACAAGTAAATTTTTTTTATTGAGATTTAGGCGACCAAGTGGTCGCTAATTCCCCAAATTAAATCGTGTTTTTTCTTTCGTCTAGTCTTTTAGTATATTTTTTTTTATTATATGTGATAATATATGACATACAAGGTTGTGCCTATATCGATGGCATTAACGTTATAATTTTGAGTAGAGTGAAAGGTATTTAGCTACCACGTGGAAGCTAATTGGCGACCACTTGGAAGCCAATTACCAAAGGTTATGTAATGAGCTACCATATGGACGCTAGTTTGCTACCATGTGAAAGCTAACTCCTCCAATTTAATCGCAAGATGGGGTATTTTTCGTATGTGTTATGATCTCATGTTCGGCGATGACGGTTGAACACATGCAATGGCATGAACCACAAACACAAGAAGATCGGGATGCGACACCCTTCAGATAGTCTAGAACGGATACCTTTGAATGCAATGTACTTGGATTTAGCTGCAGAATCGCACAGCGTCAGACTGGATTTATATATCAACGGACGGTTTCATTCCTCTCGGTTCTTCAGGGAAACCAAACTTTTCATGGCCGGTGATTTTGACAACATATAGCCTCCCGCCGTCTATGTGTATTTGTGATGAGGTTATGTTTCTAGTAACGATCGTCCCAGGACCCAAATGCCCGAAATAGAAATTGGGCATTTTATTGCAACCATTGATATCCGAGTTTTGTTTTTCGCAACAGCCTTATCACCATCTTCTAAAATATATTTTGGTGGGAATTTTTTAATGAGCGTAAATTTTAATTTGTCGGTATTTATTCACACTTTAGTCACTAATTGGATAGATCGGTAGTTTGTATACTATGCAATTGGTGACCAAATGGTCGCTAATTAGCTAGGCCAAATTTTTTTATTATGGAATTGGCGACCAAATGGTCGCTAAATCTACAAGTAAATTTTTTTTATTAAGATTTAGGCGACCAAGTGGTCGCTAATTCCCCAAATTAAATAGTGTTTTTTCTTACGTCTAGTCTTTTGGTATATTTTTTTTATTATATGTGATAATATATGACATACAAGGTTGTGCCTATATCGATGGCATTAACGTTATAATTTTGAGTAGAGTGAAAGGTATTTAGCTACCACGTGGAAGCTAATTGGCGACCACTTGGAAGCCAATTACCAAAGGTAATGTAATTAGCTACCATATGGACGCTAGTTTGCTACCATGTGGAAGCTAACTCCTCCAATTTAATCGCAAGATGGGGTATTTTTCGTATGTGTTATGATCTCATGTTCGGCGATGACGGTTGAACACATGCAATGGCATGAACCACTTTAGTCACTAATTGGATAGATCGGTATTTTGTATACTATGCAATTGGTGACCAAATGGTCGCTAATTAGCTAGGCCAAATTTTTTTGTTATGGAATTGGCGTCCAAATGGTCGCTAAATCTACAAGTCAATTTTTTTTAGTAAGATTTAGGCGACCAAGTGGTCACTAATTCCCGAAATTAAATCGTATTTTTTTTACGTCTTGTTTTTGGTATATTTTTTTTCACTATATGTGATAATATATGACATACAAGGTTGTGCTTATATCGATGGCATTAACGTTATAATTTTAAGTAGAGTAAAAGGTATTTAGCTACCACATGGAAGCTAATTGGCGACCACTTGGAAGCCAATTACCAAAGGTTATGTAATTAGCTACCATATGGACACTAGTTTGCTACCATGTGGAAGCTAACTCCTCCAATTTAATCATCAGATGGGGTATTTTTCATATGTGTTATGATCTCATGTTCGGCGACGACGGCTGAACACATGCAATGGCATGAACCACAAACACAAGAAGATCGGGATGCGACACCCTTTAGATAGTCTAGAACGGATACCATTGAATGCAATGTACTTGGATTTAGATGCAGAATCGCGCAACGTCAGACTGGATTTATCAACGGACGGTTTCAAACCTTTCGATTCTTCAGGGAAACCAAACTATTCATGGCCGGTGATTTTAACAACATACATCCTCCCACCGTCTATGTGTATATGAGATGAGGTTATGTTTCTAGTAACGATCGTCCCAGGACACAAATGCCCGAAAAAGAAATTGGGCATTTTCTTGCAACCATTGATATCCGAGTTTTGTTTTTCGCAACAGCCTTATCACCATCTTGTAAAATATATTTTGGTGGGAATTTTTTAATGAGTGCAAATTTTAATTTGTCGGTATTTAGTCACCATTTAGTCACTAATTGCGTAGATCGGTATTTTGTATACAATGCATTTGGCGACCAAAGGGTCGCTAATTAGCTACGCCAAATTTTTTTATTGTGGAATTGGCGACCAAATGGTCGCTAAATCTACAAGTAAATTTTTTTTATTGAGATTTAGGCGACCAAGTGGTCGCTAATTCCCCAAATTAAATCGTGTTTTTTCTTTCGTCTAGTCTTTTAGTATATTTTTTTTTATTATATGTGATAATATATGACATAAAAGGTTGTGCCTATATCGATGGCATTAACGTTATAATTTTGAGTAGAGTGAAACGTATTTAGTTACCACATGGAAGCTAATTGGCGACCACTTGGAAGCCAATTACCAAAGGTTATGTAATTAGCTACCATATGGATGCTAGTTTGCTACCATGTGGAAGCTAATTCCTCCAATTTAATCGTAAGATGGGGAATTTTTAATATGTGTTATGATCTCATGTTCGGCGATGACGGTTGAATACATGCAATGGCATGAACCACAAACACAAGAAGATCGGGATGCGACACCCTTCAGATGGTCTAGACCGGATACCTTTGAATGCAATGTAGTTGGATTTAGCTGCAGAATCGCGCAACGTCAGACTGGATTTATCAACGGACGGTTTCAATCCTTTCGGTTCATTAGGGAAACCAAACTCTTCATGGCCGGTGATTTTGACAACATACAGCCTCCCGCCGTCTATGTGTATTTGAGATGAGGTTATGTTTCTAGTAATGATCGTCCCAGGACCCAAATGCCGGAAACAGAAATTGGGGCATTTTCTTGCAACCATTGATATCCGAGTTTTGTTTTTCGCAACAGCCTTATCACCATCTTCTAAAATATATTTTGGTGGCAATTTTTTAATGACTGCAAATTTTAATTTGTCGGTGTTTAGTCACCATTCAGTCACTAATTGGATAGATCGGTATTTTGTATACAATGCATTTGGCGACCAAATTGTCACTAATTAGCTACGCCAAATTTTTTTATTGTGGAATTGGCGACCAAATGGTCGCTAAATCTACAAGTAAATTTTTTTATTAAGATTTAGGCGACTAATTGGTCGCTAATTCCCCAATTTAAATCGTGTTTTTTCTTACGTCTAGTCTTTTGGTATATTTTTTATTATTATATGTGATAATATATGACATACAAGGTTGTGCCTATATCGATGGCATTAACGTTATAATTTTGAGTAGAGTGAAAGGTATTTAGCTACCACATGGAAGCTAATTGGCGACCACTTGGAAGCCAATTACCAAAGGTTATGTAATTAGCTACCATATGGACGCTAGTTTGCTACCATGTGGAAGCTAACTCCTCCAATTTAATCGCAAGATGGGGTATTTTTCGTATGTGTTATGATCTCATGTTCGGCGATGACGGTTGAACACATGCAATGGCATGAACCACAAACACAAGAAGATCGGGATGCGACACCCTTTAGATAGTCTAGAACGGATACCATTGAATGCAATGTACTTGGATTTAGCTGCAGAATCGCGCAACGTCAGACTGGATTTATCAACGGACGGTTTCAATCCTTTCGATTCTTCAGGGAAACCAAACTATTCATGGCCGGTGATTTTATCAACATACATCCTCCCGCCGTCTATGTGTATATGACATGAGGTTATGTTTCTAGTAACGATCGTCCCAGGACAGAAATGCCCGAAACAGAAATTGGGCATTTTCTTGCAACCATTGATATCCGAGTTTTGTTTTTCGCAACAGCCTTATCACCATCTTCTAAAATATATTTTGGTGGGAATTTTTTAATGAGTGCAAATTTTAATTTGTCGGTATTTAGTCACCATTTAGTCACTAATTGCGTAGATCGGTATTTTGTATACAATGCATTTGGCGACCAAAGGGTCGCTAATTAGCTACGCCAAATTTTTTTATTGTGGAATTGGCGACCAAATGGTCGCTAAATCTACAAGTAAATTTTTTTTATTGAGATTTAGGCGACCAAGTGGTCGCTAATTCCCCAAATTAAATCGTGTTTTTTCTTTCGTCTAGTCTTTTAGTATATTTTTTTTTATTATATGTGATAATATATGACATACAAGGTTGTGCCTATATCGATGGCATTAACGTTATAATTTTGAGTAGAGTGAAAGGTATTTAGCTACCACGTGGAAGCTAATTGGCGACCACTTGGAAGCCAATTACCAAAGGTTATGTAATGAGCTACCATATGGACGCTAGTTTGCTACCATGTGAAAGCTAACTCCTCCAATTTAATCGCAAGATGGGGTATTTTTCGTATGTGTTATGATCTCATGTTCGGCGATGACGGTTGAACACATGCAATGGCATGAACCACAAACACAAGAAGATCGGGATGCGACACCCTTCAGATAGTCTAGAACGGATACCTTTGAATGCAATGTACTTGGATTTAGCTGCAGAATCGCACAACGTCAGACTGGATTTATATATCAACGGACGGTTTCAATCCTCTCGGTTCTTCAGGGAAACCAAACTTTTCATGGCCGGTGATTTTGACAACATATAGCCTCCCGCCGTCTATGTGTATTTGATGAGGTTATGTTTCTAGTAACGATCGTCCCAGGACCCAAATGCCCGAAATAGAAATTGGGCATTTTCTTGCAACCATTGATATCCGAGTTTTGTTTTTCGCAACAGCTTTATCACCATCTTCTAAAATATATTTTGGTGGGAATTTTTAATGAGCGCAAATTTTAATTTGTCGGTATTTATTCACACTTTAGTCACTAATTGGATAGATCGGTATTTTGTATACTATGCAATTGGTGACCAAATGGTCGCTAATTAGCTAGGCCAAATTTTTTTATTATGGAATTGGCGTCCAAATGGTCGCTAAATCTACAAGTCAATTTTTTTTTAGTAAGATTTAGGCGACCAAGTGGTCACTAATTCCCTAAATTAAATCGTATTTTTTTTACGTCTAGTTTTTGGTATATTTTTTTTCATTATATGTGATAATATATGACATACAAGGTTGTGCTTATATCGATGGCATTAACGTTTTAATTTTGAGTAGAGTAAAAGGTATTTAGCTACCACATGGAAGCCAATTGGCGACCACTTGGAAGCCAATTACCAAAGGTTATGTAATTAGCTACCATATGGACACTAGTTTGCTACCATGTGGAAGCTAACTCCTCCAATTTAATCATCAGAAGGGGTATTTTTCATATGTGTTATGATCTCATGTTCGGCGATGACGGTTGAACACATGAAATGGCATGAACCACAAACACAAGAAGATCGGGATGCGACACCCTTTAGATAGTCTAGAACGGATACCATTGAATGCAATGTACTTGGATTTAGCTGCAGAATCGCGCAACGTCAGACTGGATTTATCAACGGACGGTTTCAATCCTTTCGATTCTTCAGGGAAACCAAACTATTCATGGCCGGTGATTTTAACAACATACAGACTCCCACCGTCTATGTGTATATGAGATGAGGTTATGTTTCTAGTAACGATCGTCCCAGGACACAAACGCCCGAAACAGAAATTGGGCATTTTCTTGCAACCATTGATATCCGAGTTTTGTTTTTCGCAACAGCCTTATCACCATCTTCTAAAATATATTTTGGTGGGAATTTTTTAATGAGTGCAAATTTTAATTTGTTGGTATTTAGTCACCATTTAGTCACTAATTGCGTAGATCGGTATTTTGTATACAATGCATTTGTCGACCAAAGGGTCGCTAATTAGCTACGCCAAATTTTTTTATTGTGGAATTGGCGACCAAATGGTCGCTAAATCTACAAGTAAATTTTTTTTATTAAGATTTAGGCGACCAAGTGGTCGCTAATTCCCCAAATTAAATCGTGTTTTTTCTTTCGTCTAGTCTTTTAGTATATTTTTTTTCATTATATGTGATAATATATGACATACAAGGTTGTGCTTATATCGATGGCATTAACGTTATAATTTTGAGTAGAGTAAAAGGTATTTAGCTACCACATGGAAGCTAATTGGCGACCACTTGGAAGCCAATTACCAAAGGTTATGTAATTAGCTACCATATGGACACTAGTTTGCTACCATGTGGAAGCTAACTCCTCCAATTTAATCATCAGATGGGGTATTTTTCATATGTGTTATGATCTCATGTTCAGCGATGACGGTTGAACACATGCAATGGCATGAACCACAAACACAAGAAGATCGGGATGCGACACCCTTTAGATAGTCTAGAACGGATACCATTGAATGCAATGTACTTGGATTTTGCTGCAGAATCGCGCAACGTCAGACTGGATTTATCAACGGACGGTTTCAATCCTTTCGATTCTTCAGGGAAACCAAACTATTCATGGCCGGTGATTTTAACAACATACAGCCTCCCACCGTCTATGTGTATATGAGATGAGGTTATGTTTCTAGTAACGATCGTCCCAGGACAGAAATGCCCGAAACAGAAATTGGGCATTTTCTTGCAACCATTGATATCCGAGTTTTGTTTTTCGCAACAGCCTTATCACCATCTTCTAAAATATATTTTGGTGGGAATTTTTTAATGAGTGCAAATTTTAATTTGTCGGTATTTAGTCACCATTTAGTCACTAATTGCGTAGATCGGTATTTTGTATACAATGCATTTGGCGATCAAAGGGTCGCTAATTAGCTACGCCAAATTTTTTTATTATGGAATTGGCGACCAAATGGTCGCTAAATCTACAAGTAAATTTTTTTATTAAGATTTAGGAGACTAATTGGTCGCTAATTCCCCAATTTAAATCGTGTTTTTTCTTACGTCTAGTCTTTTGGTATATTTTTTATTATTATATGTGATAATATATGACATACAAGGTTGTGCCTATATCGATGGCATTAACGTTATAATTTTGAGTAGAGTGAAAGGTATTTAGCTACCACATGGAAGCTAATTGGCGACCACTTGGAAGCCAATTACCAAAGGTTATGTAATTAGCTACCATATGGACGCTAGTTTGCTACCATGTGGAAGCTAACTCCTCCAATTTAATCGCAAGACGGGGTATTTTTCGTATGTGTTATGATCTCATGTTCGGCGATGACGGTTGAACACATGCAATGGCATGAACCACAAACACAAGAAGATCGGGATGCGACACCCTTTAGATAGTCTAGAACGGATACCATTGAATGCAATGTACTTGGATTTAGCTGCAGAATCGCGCAACGTCAGACTGGATTTATCAACGGACGGTTTCAATCCTTTCGATTCTTCAGGGAAACCAAACTATTCATGGCCGGTGATTTTAACAACATACATCCTCCCACCGTCTATGTGTATATGACATGAGGTTATGTTTCTAGTAACGATCGTCCCAGGACACAAATGCCCGAAACAGAAATTGGGCATTTTCTTGCAACCATTGATATCCGAGTTTTGTTTTTCGCTGACGATGACAACGCTATTCGAGAAAGCAATTGGCTGTTCCGTTCGGATATTGATCGGTCTTGCTCAGCCTTATCACCATCTTCTAAAATATATTTTGGTGGGAATTTTTTAATGAGTGAAAATTTTAATTTGTCGGTATTTAGTCACCATTTAGTCACTAATTGCGTAGATCGGTATTTTGTATACAATGCATTTGGCGACCAAAGGGTCGCTAATTAGCTACGCCAAATTTTTTTATTGTGGAATTGGCGACCAAATGGTCGCTAAATCTACAAGTAAATTTTTTTTATTGAGATTTAGGCGACCAAGTGGTCGCTAATTCCCCAAATTAAATCGTGTTTTTTCTTTCGTCTAGTCTTTTAGTATATTTTTTTTTATTATATGTGATAATATATGACATACAAGGTTGTGCCTATATCGATGGCATTAACGTTATAATTTTGAGTAGAGTGAAAGGTATTTAGCTACCACGTGGAAGCTAATTGGCGACCACTTGGAAGCCAATTACCAAAGGTTATGTAATGAGCTACCATATGGACGCTAGTTTGCTACCATGTGAAAGCTAACTCCTCCAATTTAATCGCAAGATGGGGTATTTTTCGTATGTGTTATGATCTCATGTTCGGCGATGACGGTTGAACACATGCAATGGCATGAACCACAAACACAAGAAGATCGGGATGCGACACCCTTCAGATAGTCTAGAACGGATACCTTTGAATGCAATGTACTTGGATTTAGCTGCAGAATCGCACAACGTCAGACTGGATTTATATATCAACGGACGGTTTCAATCCTCTCGGTTCTTCAGGGAAACCAAACTTTTCATGGCCGGTGATTTTGACAACATATAGCCTCCCGCCGTCTATGTGTATTTGATGAGGTTATGTTTCTAGTAACGATCGTCCCAGGACCCAAATGCCCGAAATAGAAATTGGGCATTTTCTTGCAACCATTGATATCCGAGTTTTGTTTTTCGCAACAGCTTTATCACCATCTTCTAAAATATATTTTGGTGGGAATTTTTTAATGAGCGCAAATTTTAATTTGTCGGTATTTATTCACACTTTAGTCACTAATTGGATAGATCGGTATTTTGTATACTATGCAATTGGTGACCAAATGGTCGCTAATTAGCTAGGCCAAATTTTTTTATTATGGAATTGGCGTCCAAATGGTCGCTAAATCTACAAGTCAATTTTTTTTAGTAAGATTTAGGCGACCAAGTGGTCACTAATTCCCTAAATTAAATCGTATTTTTTTTACGTCTAGTTTTTGGTATATTTTTTTTCATTATATGTGATAATATATGACATACAAGGTTGTGCTTATATCGATGGCATTAACGTTTTAATTTTGAGTAGAGTAAAAGGTATTTAGCTACCACATGGAAGCCAATTGGCGACCACTTGGAAGCCAATTACCAAAGGTTATGTAATTAGCTACCATATGGACACTAGTTTGCTACCATGTGGAAGCTAACTCCTCCAATTTAATCATCAGAAGGGGTATTTTTCATATGTGTTATGATCTCATGTTCGGCGATGACGGTTGAACACATGAAATGGCATGAACCACAAACACAAGAAGATCGGGATGCGACACCCTTTAGATAGTCTAGAACGGATACCATTGAATGCAATGTACTTGGATTTAGCTGCAGAATCGCGCAACGTCAGACTGGATTTATCAACGGACGGTTTCAATCCTTTCGATTCTTCAGGGAAACCAAACTATTCATGGCCGGTGATTTTAACAACATACAGACTCCCACCGTCTATGTGTATATGAGATGAGGTTATGTTTCTAGTAACGATCGTCCCAGGACACAAACGCCCGAAACAGAAATTGGGCATTTTCTTGCAACCATTGATATCCGAGTTTTGTTTTTCGCAACAGCCTTATCACCATCTTCTAAAATATATTTTGGTGGGACTTTTTTAATGAGTGCAAATTTTAATTTGTTGGTATTTAGTCACCATTTAGTCACTAATTGCGTAGATCGGTATTTTGTATACAATGCATTTGGCGACCAAAGGGTCGCTAATTAGCTACGCCAAATTTTTTTATTGTGGAATTGGCGACCAAATGGTCGCTAAATCTACAAGTAAATTTTTTTTATTAAGATTTAGGCGACCAAGTGGTCGCTAATTCCCCAAATTAAATCGTGTTTTTTCTTTCGTCTAGTCTTTTAGTATATTTTTTTTCATTATATGTGATAATATATGACATACAAGGTTGTGCTTATATCAATGGCATTAACGTTATAATTTTGAGTAGAGTAAAAGGTATTTAGCTACCACATGGAAGCTAATTGGCGACCACTTGGAAGCCAATTACCAAAGGTTATGTAATTAGCTACCATATGGACACTAGTTTGCTACCATGTGGAAGCTAACTCCTCCAATTTAATCATCAGATGGGGTATTTTTCATATGTGTTATGATCTCATGTTCAGCGATGACGGTTGAACACATGCAATGGCATGAACCACAAACACAAGAAGATCGGGATGCGACACCCTTTAGATAGTCTAGAACGGATACCATTGAATGCAATGTACTTGGATTTTGCTGCAGAATCGCGCAACGTCAGACTGGATTTATCAACGGACGGTTTCAATCCTTTCGATTCTTCAGGGAAACCAAACTATTCATGGCCGGTGATTTTAACAACATACAGCCTCCCACCGTCTATGTGTATATGAGATGAGGTTATGTTTCTAGTAACGATCGTCCCAGGACAGAAATGCCCGAAACAGAAATTGGGCATTTTCTTGCAACCATTGATATCCGAGTTTTGTTTTTCGCAACAGCCTTATCACCATCTTCTAAAATATATTTTGGTGGGAATTTTTTAATGAGTGCAAATTTTAATTTGTCGGTATTTAGTCACCATTTAGTCACTAATTGCGTAGATCGGTATTTTGTATACAATGCATTTGGCGATCAAAGGGTCGCTAATTAGCTACGCCAAATTTTTTTATTATGGAATTGGCGACCAAATGGTCGCTAAATCTACCAGTAAATTTTTTTTATTAAGATTTAGGCGACCAAGTGGTCGCTAATTCCCCAAATTAAATCGTGTTTTTTCTTACGTCTAGTCTTTTGGTATATTTTTTTAATTATATGTGATAATATATGACATACAAGGTTGTGCCTATATCGATGGCATTAACGTTATAATTTTGAGTAGAGTGAAAGGTATTTAGCTACCACGTGGAAGCTAATTGGCGACCACTTGGAAGCCAATTACCAAAGGTTATGTAATTAGCTACCATATGGACGCTAGTTTGCTACCATGTGGAAGCTAACTCCTCCAATTTAATCGCAAGATGGGGTATTTTTCGTATGTGTTATGATCTCATGTTCGGCGATGACGGTTGAACACATGCAATGGCATGAACCACAAACACAAGAAGATCGGGATGCGACACCCTTCAAATAGTCTAGAACGGATACCTTTGAATGCAATGTACTTGGATTTAGCTGCAGAATCGCACAACGTCAGACTGGATTTATATATCAACGGACGGTTTCAATCCTCTCGGTTCTTCAGGGAAACCAAACTATTCATGGCCGGTGATTTTGACAACATACAACCTCCCACCGTCTATGTGTATTTGAGATGAGGTTATGTTTCTAGTAACGATCGTCCCAGGACCCAAATGCCCGAAACAGAAATTGGGCTTTTTTCGCAACCATTGATATCCGAGTTTTGTTTTTTGCAACAGCCTTCTCACCATCTTCTAAAATATATTTTGGTGGGAATTTTTGAACGAGCGCAAATTTTAATTTGTCGGTGTTTAGTCACCATTTAGTCACTAATTGCATAGATCGGTATTTCGTATACTATGCATTTGGCGACCAAATAGTTGCTAATTAGCTAGGCCAAATTTTTTTATTATGGAATTGGCGACCAAATTGTCTCTAAATCTACACGTAAATTTTTTTTATTAAGATTTAGGCGACCAAGTGGTCGCTAATTCCCCAAATTGAATCGTATTTTTTCTTACGTCTAGTCTTTTGGTATATTTTTTTTCATTATATGTGATAATATATGACATACAAGGTTGTGCTTATATCGATGGCATTAACGTTATAATTTTGAGTAGAGTAAAAGGTATTTAGCTACCACATGGAAGCCAATGGGCGACCACTTGGAAGCCATTTATTACCAAAGGTTATGTAAATAGCTACCATATGGACGCTAGTTTGCTACCATGTGGAAGCTAACTCCTCCAATTTAATCGTAAGATGGGGTATCTTTCATATGTGTTATTATCTCATGCTCGGCTGTTGGGACGATATTAAGGACGTCAGTCGTTAATATCTGAACCAATAATAATCGTCCATTGTTTTGATAATGACAAACTCAAATGTATTTGATAAGTTGTCCAAGTTTTGATCTCAGGTAAGTCCAGTGGACGCACATGAGCGAAAAGGACAACAAGTGAACAGCAGTCCCTATGCTGTAGGGACGCATGTTACCAGAACTTCCAAAGCTAAACGTAATTGGCGGAGTCCCTGCGCAAGATAGGACGGAGTCCTCATCAAGAAGGGACGCGCGCCAAAATACGGACGAAGTTCAAATTCAAATCAAGGCCGCCCCAACATGATTACATCATCGTCCGGCCTTAGTCCTCAGAAGGAAGCTTCCTTTGTCTGGGCACGTGTAGACAATGCCAAAGATGTCGCTTTCCCAGCGATGGTCCCCTACCCACGCGGAGGCTTCCCAAGCGTCAACAGAGTTGACTTCCTCAAGACGCTCATCGCACCGTTGATCAAAGATCGAGGATCCTGCCAAGTCTCAGAGGACGCTAGAGGACAAGAATCACTTCCGCTATAAATACTCTCCAAGGAGTATGCATAGCGGCATGTGGGTGCAAGAGTGGACTTTGAAGACTTTCTCTCAAGCTCTCCCGAAGCATTCAAGAACACGAACGAAGATCGAGAAGATCAAGTGAGCTTGAAGCAAGAGAAAGAAAGTCCAACCACATCAAATCCAAAACAAACCACAAATCAATTAGAGTTGTAGTTTGTCTCTCACAACGAACCGTGAGAGACGTGAGTGATAGCTTCCTTATAGCTAAGAGTGTTAGGTTACTTGTTCGGTTGAAAGGAGTGTTACTAGTGAGGCTAAGGACGGACGCTTAGCTCAGAGAAGTGTAACGACTCGCCTAAGTTGTAAGGACTCGCTCTATATAAGATAAGGGACGGCTATTGAAAATCCTCCAACGGAGGTAGAGGTTTACCCATAAGACTAGTTGGTCTTAGTGGGGTTCCTCTATAAATACTCGTGTCCACTTATCTTGTATTCTGTTAAGTCTATTTTCCGCTGCACTAAAGGACGCCCTTAACCCAGTTAAGGACGCCCTCATTAACTGACTTACGATCCAACAATTGGTATCAGAGCAGGCGCTCTAGATTTTTGTTGAGTTGCAGGTACAAGATGGACATGGAACCCATTGGAATCTCTTTTGTAAAGCCTCCTCGTCTGACGGACGGCAACTTCAACCGCTGGAAGATCCGCTTCGAGAACTTTTGCAGAAGTCAGAATTATCAATGCTGGAGAGTGATCATGAAGGGTGACCTTACCATCCCTGATGACAAGAAAGACAAAGAGGACGAGTGGGGTCCTGACGAATTCAAGCTTTTGGAAACAAACGCTAAGGCTATATGCTTCCTTCAAGCGTCCCTCTGCGAAAGGGACGCCACCCGAGTTAGCAATTTGGCAACAGCCAAACTACAACGGGAAGCTCTTGAGAAGTACCATGTGGGTACGGCAGAGATGAAGGAAGACGTCAAGCTTGAAATCAAACGAGAGTTCTATGCCTTCAGAATGCTTCCTAACGAATCTGTCAAGGACTACTCATACCGCTTTGAAGCTCTTGTGACCAAGATGCGAAATTTAGGCATCCCAGAAGCTGAAGTCTCTATGAGAAACAGAGTCGGAGTAGTCATGATGGGCTTACAGGAAAATGGAATTTTGATAGGACTACGTTCAAGGAAAACACAGCCAACAAAACCCTGGATATGGAAGAGATCTATGGGAAGCTGAGAGGCTATGAAGCGAGAAGGGAAGCTGATATGGCTGAATTGGCTAGAAATCCCCAGACAGATCTCGCCTTGATGACGTCAACTCCAGAGTACGCTGAGTATCTGCGCCACCAAAGAGATATTGCCCTAATGGTGGATGCAAATAAAAATGAGAATCGTGAAAGGATGCGTGCTCAAGCTTTGAAAGAAAAGGAAAGCAAGACTAAGGAACAGCTGGAAGAAGAGGAAGAGATTGCCCTTCTACACAAAGTTACTCGCTTATGGGGTAAAAAGGCCAGAGATTCCAAGAAACACAAGATGCCTTACAAAAAGGAGAGTCCCAAGTATACAGAGGCAGAGATGAAGGAACTTACTTGCTACAAATGTAACAAGAAAGGACACTTTGCTAAAAGGTGTACTACGGGACTAAACTCAAAAGAAATGAAGATGAAAGCTCTCTTGGGAGCGTGCGAAGCCGCATGGGATAATGTGAGTTCTGATGATGAAGAACCAGAAGGACTAGTGGCGTACATAGCCTTAGAGGACGCCTCAGATGATGAGCAAGTGGCGTACATGGCTGTGGAGGACGCCCCAGTCCTTGAAGAGGACGCTTCTGAAAAGGAACAAGAGGTAACTCGTGAATCCATGATGAACTCCTTAGAAAATTGTTCCAAAACCAAACTTATTAAGCTCATTAAAAGAATCATGGAAGAAAGCGTTGTTATGCAACATAGAATGGATGAACTTGAACTTGAAAGTGAAAGTAGGCTAGTTGAATGTGAGAACTGTGCTACAGTTTCGTTACAACTAGAGTCCTCGCATGTCGAAGTTAAATCCCTGAAAACTGAAGTGATGTGCCTTAAGCTAGAGAACGCTAAGCTTAGGGAAGAGGTGAAAGTGTTAGGGAAGAGCCCGGTAACTGAGGTAGTTCAACCAATGGTGTTTGTCCAAGCCAAAAGAGGACTAGGATACGAGTCTGACACTAGGAACTCTCTCCCTAGTGACTTTGAGGCTAGCAAAACCTCAGAACTTGAATTAGAAAGGGAAAAGACTAAGAACCTTCTTGAAAGAATTCGAGTCCTAGAGAGTGGAGAGAAAGGTCAAAGGGACTATTACACTAACTCCACTAGTCATAGGATCTATAAGAAGATTGCTAAGGGGGAAGGTTCAAAAGTTTGTGACCCTCAAAAGATGAAAAAGAACAAAATCCAACGTCCCAACAAGAAGTACTACCTTGGTACTTACTATAGGACGTGTTGGTACTATGGAAAAGGAGATCACTTCAAATATGATTGCCTGAAACTGAAGAACGACATTGAAAGTGGCAAAGCTGCTAGGAATAACATTGAAAATGATAAGACCGTCCCTAAGGCTAACCCTAGACGTCCTAGACAATCTAAGAGTTCTTTCAGAAAGCATGCTATTTCAAATGATGTGAATATAAGTGACTACATGCCAGAACCAGAGTTCTATTTCTGTAACGAACCAGGTAAGGAACACCTTACCTGGGTCGCCATACACTAACCTTGTTTTGGCAGGTGGAAGTGAGGGGACGCCCATGGATCATTGATAGTGGCGCCTCAAACCATATGACAGGAAGCCAGATCCATCTCACTTCTATCCAAAGTAGCGCCACGGGAGGAACTGTCTCGTTTGGCAACAAGGGCAAAGGAAAGATCAAAGGGACGGGAACTGCTATTCTCAATCCGTCTATCAAAGCGACAAATGTTAGCCTTGTTGAAGGACTTGGCTTCAACCTCCTAAGCGTCTCTCAAATGTGTGATCAAGGTGAAAACTTAGTCACATTTGACTCAAAGGAGTGCCTCGTCATCAACAAGAAATCCAACAAAGTCGTCCTCAAAGGAGTCCGAAAGAACAATGTCTACATCTTCAATCAGGAGTTCAAGCCAAAATCTGAGTTGTGCTTATCTGTGTCAAAGGAGGACGCTGACCTCTGGCATCGCCGACTTGGCCATGCTGGACCAAGCACAATCCTCAAGCTTCATCAAAGAAATCTTGTGAAAGGTCTTCCCCAAATTGATCTTGAGAAAATTGAATAGTGTGAAGCATGTATCAAAGGGAAGCAAACAAGAACGTCCTTTAAGTCAAAGAACGATGTCAGCACAAAGAAACCTTTGGAACTTCTCCATATGGATCTTTGTGGACCAATGAAGACGTTAAGCTATGGTGGAAAGAGGTATATCTATGTCCTTGTAGATGACTTTTCTCGATTCACCTGGGTTCTTTTCTTAGCTTCAAAAACAGATTGCTTCAACGCATTCAAAGTCTTCATCAAACAAGTAGAAGTTGCGCTTGAGACGCCTCTCAAATCCATAAGATCAGACCATGGGACGGAGTTTCAAAACTCAGAGTTCGTGGCCTACTGTGATCAACATGGAGTCTCTCACAACTTCTCAGCTCCAAGGACTCCTCAACAAAATGGAGTGGTGGAAAGAAAGAATAGGACGCTAGAGGATATGGCAAGGACTATGCTCTTAGCCAATAGCGTCCCCAAGTACTTCTGGGCTGAAGCTATTGCTACAGCTTGCTACATTATCAATCGAGCCATGATCCGTCCTTTGCTGAAGAAGACGTCCTATGAGTTGCTGAATGGAAGAAAGCCTCGCATCGACTATCTCAGAGTCTTTGGATGCAAGTGCTTTGTTCACAACAATGATAAAGAAAGACTTGGAAAGTTTGACGCAAGAAGTGACGAAGCCATATTCCTTGGATACTCCCTCACCAGTAAAGCGTATAGAGTTTTCAATAAACGAACTCTAAAGCTTGAGGAGAGCATTCATGTTGTGTTCAAAGAAAGTTCTTCTCACAAAGATAAACCAAGTAAGAAAGAACGCTCATCTCCTCTGCAGCAGGATGACTCCGATGATGAAGTTGATTTCGGGTCCTCTGGAAAATACTATGTTCCTAAGGACGCTACTCAAAATCCTGAAGAAGTCTCAGTAGAAGTTCCCAGTGTTGTTCAGGAAGTTCCATCTCAAAGTGAATCTCCAGCTCAACATGAGGTCGCTGAATCAAGCCTACAAGGAGAACAGCGTCAAGAAGAGGACGCTCAACCTGAGGGGGAACTCTATGAAACTCTCAATGAAGACGACGGGTTTGACTCAGATGAATCTGATTGGACGGACCCTAGATGTACTCCCGTAAGGGACGATACTCATAAGGGATCCCATCTTTCGAGACTTCATTCAACGGATCAAATCATCTCAGATATGTCAAAAGGAGTTCAAACAAGATTAGCCGTGAATCAGTCCCTTAATGCTAACATAGCTTTCTGTGCCTTCAACGCCTTTGTGTCCTTGGTTGAACCTAAGAACATAAAGGAAGCACTCCAGGACGCTGATTGGATTCAGGCCATGCAAGAGGAACTTAATCAATTCGAAAGAAATAAGGTTTGGACCCTCGTCCCTCGTCCGAGAAACAAAAACATAATAGGGACGAGATGGGTCTACAGGAACAAGCTTGATGAGAATGGTCGCGTGTCAAGAAACAAAGCAAGGCTTGTGGCTCAAGGCTATAGGCAAGAGGAAGGGATTGATTATGATGAAACCTTCGCTCCTGTCACCAGGATTGAAGCCATTCGCCTCCTCATCGCCTTTGCCGCTCACAAAGGGTTCAAGCTTTTTCAAATGGACGTCAAGACAGCTTTTCTCAACGGCAAGCTCAAAGAAGAAGTGTACGTCGCTCAACCTCCAGGATTTGAGGACGCTGATCACCCAGATCATGTGTACTTCTTGGACAAGGTACTCTATGGACTCAAGCAAGCCCCTCGTGCATGGTACGATAGGCTTGCGTCCTTCCTCTTGTCCAACGGGTACACACGAGGTAACATTGATAAAACCCTGTTCTTAAAGAAAGTTCTTAAAGATGTCTTAATTGTCCAAGTCTATGTCGACGACATAGTCTTTGGAAGCACTAACATGAAATTTGTAGAGGAATTCAAGAACTTGATGAGTAGTGAGTTTGAGATGTCCCTCATAGGAGAACTCAACTTCTTCTTGGGACTCCAAATCACTCAGCTCAAAGATGGGACGCGGATTCATCAACAAAAGTACATCCGTGAAATGCTTGAGAAGTATGGGATGAACTCTTCAAAACCCATTGATACTCCCATCTCCCCAAACACTCGCCTCTATGCTGATGAAGAAGGCAAGAGTGTAGATCAAAAGCTCTACAGAGGAATGATAGGGTCCTTGCTATATCTTACGGCAAGTCGTCCCGACATCATGTTCGCTGTATGCTTGTGTGCTCGATTCCAAGCAAATCCAAAGGAGTCCCATATGCAAGAGGTCAAAAGAATCTTCAGATATCTCAAGGGACGGGATGACCTATGTCTATGGTATCCCAAAAGGACGTCCCTGAACCTGGTAGCTTACTCTGACGCAGATTACGCTGGCCATGTGGTGGATAGGAAGAGCACCTCAAGAATGGCACAATTCCTTGGCTCATGCCTTGTATCTTGGGGATCCAAAAAGCAAAACTCCGTGGCACTATCAACCGCGGAAGCTGAGTACGTTGCTGCTGCTTCGTGCTTCTCACAAGTCCTATGGATCAAGTACCAACTTGAAGATTATGGTACGTCCCTCAACACAGTCCCTATCTTGTGTGACAACACCAGTGCTATAAGTATTGCCAAAAATCCCGTTCATCATTCTAGGACAAAGCATATTCACATAAGGCATCACTTTCTTCGTGATAATGTTGAACTTGGATTAATTAGAGTGGATCATGTTAGGACTGAGGACCAAGTGGCCGATATTTTCACAAAAGCACTTGATAGACGTCCCTACGAGCACCTCCGGTTGCTCTTGGGGATGATAACTTTTAAATGATCAAGTCCCGTTCTATTATTCCCTCCATGATTGGCTATGTCTTGTTGAGAACTTGTTTTAAGGTGTGTCATGCATTAAAGTCATCTTTAAAGGATATGCGCAAACCGTTTTAACGAATCGTCAGCGAAAATCTCGGGATATGCGCAAACAGTGATCAACAGCTGTATTCCTTAGCAAAGAAGAAAGCCACGTGTGGGAAGGCGGGTGGAGGAAGCCGTGTGTAAAGACCCTGTTACCCCTGACCGTCCAACTTCGTCTTCTTCCTATATATACCCACCTGTGCACTCCGAAAACCTTTCTTCGCTCATCTGCTGTTTGCACACTTTTAGAAATCTCAAAGATCTTCCAAATCTTCAACCGAATCCCGAAATCTCTCTCCAAACCCTAATCCTCCCCTATTTAAACCATCTCAAAAATGGCCAACACAAGAGCCTCAAAGAATCCCTCACCCTCGTCGGCAGCGAAAAACACTAGCTCTTCGAGATCTCCTCCGGTGAAAGGCCGGTCATTAATGGAGTCGAGAGGCAGACCTTCCGGCCGACAAGAACCCCCTCGCCACCATTCCTCCTCTCAAAGCACCCAGCGCCGCCACTCCAACACCCCTCCTCAACCCCTTCGCTCCCAACCTCCTCAACAAAAACAACCATCCCGCTCTCAATCCAAAAACCAGCCGAAGAGGTTCTCATTTCTGGAGAAGCCCTTCAAACCCGAGCCTGAGCCAGAAAATATCACCAAAGCCTCTGTTTACAGTGGCTCAATTGGCCGGCTCCCCTCTCAACCCAAACGCCGTCCTCCCCTTGACCCTCTCATTGAGGACTGGCTTGAAAAGGAGCCTAGGACGCTCGCCAACATTTGTCTTAGGGCGTCCACTCACGAACATCCTCCTAAAATCCAACGCCTCCTCCACTATTTCATGATCACATATGTCAAGCCCCGCCTTCAAGAAACCAATCACACCAACCCACCGTTCATGGGGCCAGGAATCATTTCTGACTCCTTTGGTGGAACCGTGGACGAGCTCGCCAAACTACTTCCTGATATAATGGAGTTTGTTGTGGCTCCTACGGGCTCCGTCCCTTCTCAAAAAAGGAAAAGGCCTTCCTCTCCCCCTCCGTCCAAATCGCTCCAAATTAAAGGCCCTTCCTCCTCCCCACCAAAGCCAATCCCTTCCTCCCCTCCTGCCCCAAAACGACGCCTCAAGTCCTCTGCTCAGCTTGAGGGCGTCACGGATGAAGAAATGGCCGCCATTCGCCTCTCCGAAATTCAACTGGCAAAAGAGGAGAAGGCGCGCCAAGAGCAAGAGCAAGCAGAGAAAGCAGCCGTTGAGAAGGCGATCCAAGCGAGTATGCAGGACCTTCGTCAACTCCCTCCACCTCCTCCAAGGGTAGAGGACGCTCCTCAAGTCCAGGCCAAGGACGCTCCACAAGTCCAGGTCCAGGCCAAGGATGCTACCCCTGCTACTCTGCCGCCTCCTCCCTCTGCTCCGCTCAAGGTGAAACCGATCTCAGTGGTTCCGCCCAGCTCCTCCTCTGCTCCTCCCCCAAAAGCTAAGCTCCGCACTCCCTCTCCCTCTCCCCCTAGAGCTTCACCTCGTCCTCCTCCTCCGCCTTCTCCGGCCGTCGAAGAAGCTGCTCAAGTTCAAGGGACGTCTCCTCCATCCGTTCCCACAGAGTCCTTGGCAAGGACTCCAGCGGTGGACGCGCCTCCCACAGAACAGGCGTCCACAGCTGAGGACACTGCAATGGTTGAGTTCCAAGAACAACGGAACGAAGCCTTTCGGTTTCAATCATTTCGGTTCTTCAGGGAAACCAAACTATTCATTGCCGGTGATTTTGACAACATACAGCCTCCCGCCGTCTATGTGTATTTGAGATGAGGTTATGTTTCTAGTACCGATCGTCCCAGGACCCAAATCCCCGAAACAGAAATTGGGCTTTTTTTTGCAACCATTGATATCCGAGTTTTGTTTTTCGCAACAACTTTCTCACCATCTTCTAAAATATATTTTGGTGGGAATTTTTGAACGAGCGTAAATTTTAATTTGTCGGTGTTTAGTCACCATTTAGTCACTAATTGCATAGATCGGTATTTCGTATACTATGCATTTGGCGACCAAATGGTTGCTAATTAGCTAGGCCAAAATTTTTTATTATGGAATTGGCGACCAAATTGTCTCTAAATCTACAAGTAAATTTTTTTTATTAAGATTTAGGCGACCAAGTGGTCGCTAATTCCCCAAATTAAATCGTATTTTTTCTTACGTCTAGTCTTTTGGTATATTTTTTTTCATTATATGTGATAATATATGACATACAAGGTTGTGCTTATATCGATGGCATTAACGTTATAATTTTGAGTAGAGTAAAAGGTATTTAGCTACCACATGGAAGCTAATTGGCGACCACTTGGAAGCCAATTACCAAAGGTTATGTAATTAGCTACCATATGGACGCTAGTTTGCTACCATGTGGAAGCTAACTCCTCCAATTTAATCGTAAGATGGGGTATTTTTCATATGTGTTATTATCTCATGTTCGGCGATGACGGTTGAACACATGCAATGGCATGAACCACAAACACAAGAAGATCGGGATGCGACACCCTTCAGATAGTCTAGAACGGATACCTTTGAATGCAATGTACTTGGATTTAGCTGCAGAATCGCGCAACGTCAGACTGGATTTATCAACGGACGGTTTCAATCCTTTCGGTTCTTCAGGGAAACCAAACTATTCATGGCCGGTGATTTTGACAACATACAGCCTCCCACCGTCTATGTGTATTTGAGATGAGGTTATGTTTCTAGTAACGATCGTCCCAGGACCCAAATGCCCGAAACAGAAATTGGGCTTTTTTCGCAACCATTGATATCCGAGTTTTGTTTTTTGCAACAGCCTTCTCACCATCTTCTAAAATATATTTTGGTGGGAATTTTTGAACGAGCGCAAATTTTAATTTGTCGGTGTTTAGTCACCATTTAGTCACTAATTGCATAGATCGGTATTTCGTATACTATGCATTTGGCGACCAAATAGTTGCTAATTAGCTAGGCCAAATTTTTTTATTATGGAATTGGCGACCAAATTGTCTCTAAATCTACAGGTAAATTTTTTTTATTAAGATTTAGGCGACCAAGTGGTCGCTAATTACCCAAATTAAATCGTATTTTTTCTTACGTCTAGTCTTTTGGTATATTTTTTTTCATTATATGCGATAATATATGACATACAAGATTGTGCTTATATCGATGGCATTAACGTTATAATTTTGAGCAGAGTAAAAGGTATTTAGCTACCACATGGAAGCTAATTGGCGACCACTTGGAAGCCAATTACCAAAGGTTATGTAAATAGCTACCATATGGACGCTAGTTTGCTACCATGTGGAAGCTAACTCCTCCAATTTAATCGTAAGATGGAGTATTTTTCATATGTGTTATTATCTCATGCTCGGCGATGACGGTTGAACACATGCAATGGCATGAACCACAAACACTAGAAGATCGGGATGCGACACCCTTCAGATAGTCTAGAACGGATACCTTTGAATGCAATGTACTTGGATTTAGCTGCAGAATCGCGCAACGTCAGACTGGATTTATCAACGGACGGTTTTAATCCTTTCGGTTCTTCAGGGAAACCAAACTATTCATGGCCGGTGATTTTGACAACATACAGCCTCCCGCCGTCTATGTGTATTTGAGATGAGGTTATGTTTCTAGTAACGATCGTCCCAGGACCCAAATGCCCGAAACAGAAATTGGGCTTTTTTTTGCAACCATTGATATCCGAGTTTTGTTTTTCGCAACAGCCTTCTCACCATCTTCTAAAATATATTTTGGTGGGAATTTTTGAACGAGAGCAAATTTTAATTTGTCCGTGTTTAGTCACTAATTGCATAGATCGGTATTTCGTATACTATGCATTTGGCGACCAAATGGTTGCTAATTAGCTAGGCCAATTTTTTTTATTATGGAAATGGCGACCAAATGGTCTCTAAATCTACAAGTAAATTTTTTTTATTAAGATTTAGGCGACCAAGTGGTCGCTAATTCCCCAAATTAAATCGTATTTTTTCCTACGTCTAGTCTTTTGGTATATTTTTTTTCATTATATGTGATAATATATGACATACAAGGTTGTGCTTATATCGATGGCATTAACGTTATAATTTTGAGTAGAGTAAAAGGTATTTAGCTACCACATGGAAGCTATTTGGCGACTACTTGGAAGCCAATTACCAAATATTATGTAAATAACTACCATATGTACGCTAGTTTGCTATCATGTGGAAGCTAACTCCTCCAATTTAATCGTAAGATGGGGTATTTTTCATATGTGTTATTATCTCATGTTCGGCGATGACGGTTGAACACATGCAATGGCATGAACCACAAACACAAGAAGATCGGGATGCGACACCCTTCAGATAGTCTAGAACGGATACCTTTGAATGCAATGTACTTGGATTTAGCTGCAGAATCGCGCAACGTCAGACTGGATTTATCAACGGACGGTTTCAATCCTTTCGGTTCTTCAGGGAAACCAAACTATTCATGGCCGGTGATTTTGACAACATACAGCCTCCCACCGTCTATGTGTATTTGAGATGAGGTTATGTTTCTAGTAACGATCGTCCCAGGATCCAAATGCCCGAAACAGAAATTGGGCTTTTTTCGCAACCATTGATATCCGAGTTTTGTTTTTTGCAACAGCCTTCTCACCATCTTCTAAAATATATTTTGGTGGGAATTTTTGAACGAGCGCAAATTTTAATTTGTCGGTGTTTAGTCACCATTTAGTCACTAATTGCATAGATCGGTATTTCGTATACTATGCATTTGGCGACCAAATGGTTGCTAATTAGCTAGGCCAAATTTTTTTATTATGGAATTGGCGACCAAATTGTCTCTAAATCTACAGGTAAATTTTTTTTATTAAGATTTAGGCGACCAAGTGGTCGCTAATTCCCCAAATTAAATCGTATTTTTTCTTACGTCTAGTCATTTGGTATATTTTTTTTCATTATATGTGATAATATATGACATACAAGGTTGTGCTTATATCGATGGCATTAACGTTATAATTTTGAGTAGAGTAAAAGGTATTTAGCTACCACATGGAAGCTAATTGGCGACCACTTGGAAGCCAATTACCAAAGTTTATGTAAATAGCTACCATATGGACGCTAGTTTGCTACCATGTGGAAGCTAACTCCTCCAATTTAATCGTAAGATGGAGTATTTTTCATATGTGTTATTATCTCATGCTCGGCGATGACGGTTGAACACATGCAATGGCATGAACCACAAACACTAGAAGATCGGGATGCGACACCCTTCAGATAGTCTAGAACGGATACCTTTGAATGCAATGTACTTGGATTTAGCTGCAGAATCGCGCAACGTCAGACTGGATTTATCAACGGACGGTTTCAATCCTTTCGGTTCTTCAGGGAAACCAAACTATTCATGGCCGGTGATTTTGACAACATACAGCCTCCCGCCGTCTATGTGTATTTGAGATGAGGTTATGTTTCTAGTAACGATCGTCCCAGGACCCAAATGCCCGAAACAGAAATTGGGCTTTTTTTTGCAACCATTGATATCCGAGTTTTGTTTTTCGCAACAGCCTTCTCACCATCTTCTAAAATATATTTTGGTGGGAATTTTTGAACGAGAGCAAATTTTAATTTGTCCGTGTTTACTCACTAATTGCATAGATCGGTATTTCGTATACTATGCATTTGGCGACCAAATGGTTGCTAATTAGCTAGGCCAATTTTTTTTATTATGGAAATGGCGACCAAATGGTCTCTAAATCTACAAGTAAATTTTTTTTATTAAGATTTAGGCGACCAAGTGGTCGCTAATTCCCCAAATTAAATCGTATTTTTTCCTACGTCTAGTCTTTTGGTATATTTTTTTTCATTATATGTGATAATATATGACATACAAGGTTGTGCTTATATCGATGGCATTAACGTTATAATTTTGAGTAGAGTAAAAGGTATTTAGCTACCACATGGAAGCTATTTGGCGACTACTTGGAAGCCAATTACCAAATATTATGTAAATAACTACCATATGTACGCTAGTTTGCTATCATGTGGAAGCTAACTCCTCCAATTTAATCGTAAGATGGAGTATTTTTCATATGTGTTATTATCTCATGCTCGGCGATGACGGTTGAACACATGCAATGGCATGAACCACAAACACAAGAAGATCGGGATGCGACACCCTTCAGATACTCTAGAACGGATACCTTTGAATGCAATGTACTTGGATTTAGCTGCAGAATCGCGCAACGTCAGACTGGATTTATCAACGAACGGTTTCAATCGTTTCGGTTCTTCAGGGAAACCAAACTATTCATGGCCGGTGATTTTGACAACATACAGCCTCCCGCCGTCTATGTGTATTTGAGATGAGGTTATGTTTCTAGTAACGATCGTCCCAGGAGCCAAATGCCCGAAACAGAAATTGGGCTTTTTTTTGCAACCATTGATATCCGAGTTTTGTTTTTCGCAACAGCCTTCTCACCATCTTCTAAAATATATTTTGGTGGGAATTTTTGAACGAGAGCAAATTTTAATTTGTCGGTGTTTAGTCACTAATTGCATAGATCGGTATTTCGTATACTATGCATTTGGCGACCAAATGGTTGCTAATTAGCTAGGCCAAATTTTTTTATTATGGAAATGGCGACCAAATGGTCTCTAAATCTACAAGTAAATTTTTTTTATTATAATTTAGGCGACCAAGTGGTCGCTAATTCCCCAAATTAAATCGTATTTTTTCTTACGTCTAGTCTTTTGGTATATTTTTTTTCATTATATGTGATAATATATGACATACAAGGTTGTACTTATATCGATGGCATTAACGTTATAATTTTGAGTAGAGTAAAAGGTATTTAGCTACCACAAGGAAGCTATTTGGCGACTACTTGGAAGCCAATTACCAAAGGTTATGTAAATAACTACCATATGGACGCTAGTTTGCTATCATGTGGAAGCTAACTCCTCCAATTTAATCGTAAGATGGGGTATTTTTCATATGTATTATTATCTCATGTTCGGCGATGACGGTTGAACACATGCAATGGCATGAACCACAAACACAAGAAGATCGGGATGCGACACCCTTCAGATAGTCTAGAACGGATACCTTTGAATGCAATGTACTTGGATTTAGCTGCAGAATCGCGCAACGTCAGACTGGATTTATCAACGGACGGTTTCAATCCTTTCGGTTCTTCAGGGAAACCAAACTATTCATGGCCGGTGATTTTGACAACATACAGCCTCCCACCGTCTATGTGTATTTGAGATGAGGTTATGTTTCTAGTAACGATCGTCCCAGGACCCAAATGCCCGAAACAGAAATTGGGCTTTTTTCACAACCATTGATATCCGAGTTTTGTTTTTTGCAACAGCCTTCTCACCATCTTCTAAAATATATTTTGGTGGGAATTTTTGAACGAGCGCAAATTTTAATTTGTCGGTGTTTAGTCACCATTTAGTCACTAATTGCATAGATCGGTATTTCGTATACTATGCATTTGGCTACCATATGGACGCTAGTTTGCTACCATGTGGAAGCTAACTCCTCCAATTTAATCTTAAGATGGGGTATTTTTCATATGTGTTATTATCTCATGTTCGGCGATGACGGTTGAACACATGCAATGGCATGAACCACAAACACAAGAACATCGGGATGCAACATCCTTCAGATAGTCTAGAACGGATACCTTTGAATGCAATGTACTTGGATTTAGCTGTAGAATCGCGCAACGTCAGACTGGATTTATCAACGGACGGTTTCAATCCTTTCGGTTCTTCAGGGAAACCAAACTATTCATGGCCGGTGATTTTGACAACATACAGCCTCCCACCGTCTATGTGTATTTGAGATGAGGTTATGTTTCTAGTAACGATCGTCCCAGGACCCAAATGCCCGAAACAGAAATTGGGCTTTTTTCACAACCATTGATATCCGAGTTTTGTTTTTTGCAACAGCCTTCTCACCATCTTCTAAAATATATTTTGGTGGGAATTTTTGAACGAGCGCAAATTTTAATTTGTCGGTGTTTAGTCACCATTTAGTCACTAATTGCATAGATCGGTATTTCGTATAATATGCATTTGGCTACCATATGGACGCTAGTTTGCTTCCATGTGGAAGCTAACTCCTCCAATTTAATCTTAAGATGGGGTATTTTTCATATGTGTTATTATCTCATGTTCGGCGATGACGGTTGAACACATGCAATGGCATGAACCACAAACACAAGAACATCGGGATGCAACATCCTTCAGATAGTCTAGAACGGATACCTTTGAATGCAATGTACTTGGATTTAGCTGTAGAATCGCGCAACGTCAGACTGGATTTATCAACGGACGGTTTCAATCCTTTCGGTTCTTCAGGGAAACCAAACTATTCATGGCCGGTGATTTTGACAACATACAGCCTCCCGCCGTCTATGTGTATTTGAGATGAGGTTATGTTTCTAGTAACGATCGTCCCAGGAGACAAATGCCCGAAACAGAAATTGGGCTTTTTTTTGCAACCATTGATATCCGAGTTTTGTTTTTCGCAACAGCCTTCTCACCATCTTCTAAAATATATTTTGGTGGGAATTTTTGAACGAGCGCAAATTTTAATTTGTCGGTGTTTAGTCACCATTTAGTCACTAATTGCATAGATCGGTATTTCGTATACTATGCATTTGGCTACCATATGGACGCTAGTTTGCTACCATGTGGAAGCTAACTCCTCCAATTTAATCTTAAGATGGGGTATTTTTCATATGTGTTATTATCTCATGTTCGGCGATGACGGTTGAACACATGCAATGGCATGAACCACAAACACAAGAACATCGGGATGCAACATCCTTCAGATAGTCTAGAACGGATACCTTTGAATGCAATGTACTTGGATTTAGCTGTAGAATCGCGCAACGTCAGACTGGATTTATCAACGGACGGTTTCAATCCTTTCGGTTCTTCAGGGAAACCAAACTATTCATGGCCGGTGATTTTGACAACATACAGCCTCCCACCGTCTATGTGTATTTGAGATGAGGTTATGTTTCTAGTAACGATCGTCCCAGGACCCAAATGCCCGAAACAGAAATTGGGCTTTTTTCACAACCATTGATATCCGAGTTTTGTTTTTTGCAACAGCCTTCTCACCATCTTCTAAAATATATTTTGGTGGGAATTTTTGAACGAGCGCAAATTTTAATTTGTCGGTGTTTAGTCACCATTTAGTCACTAATTGCATAGATCGGTATTTCGTATACTATGCATTTGGCTACCATATGGACGCTAGTTTGCTTCCATGTGGAAGCTAACTCCTCCAATTTAATCTTAAGATGGGGTATTTTTCATATGTGTTATTATCTCATGTTCGGCGATGACGGTTGAACACATGCAATGGCATGAACCACAAACACAAGAACATCGGGATGCAACATCCTTCAGATAGTCTAGAACGGATACCTTTGAATGCAATGTACTTGGATTTAGCTGTAGAATCGCGCAACGTCAGACTGGATTTATCAACGGACGGTTTCAATCCTTTCGGTTCTTCAGGGAAACCAAACTATTCATGGCCGGTGATTTTGACAACATACAGCCTCCCGCCGTCTATGTGTATTTGAGATGAGGTTATGTTTCTAGTAACGATCGTCCCAGGAGCCAAATGCCCGAAACAGAAATTGGGCTTTTTTTTGCAACCATTGATATCCGAGTTTTGTTTTTCGCAACAGCCTTCTCACCATCTTCTAAAATATATTTTGGTGGGAATTTTTGAACGAGAGCAAATTTTAATTTGTCGGTGTTTAGTCACTAATTGCATAGATCGGTATTTCGTATACTATGCATTTGGCGACCAAATGGTTGCTAATTAGCTAGGCCAAATTTTTTTATTATGGAAATGGCGACCAAATGGTCTCTAAATCTACAAGTAAATTTTTTTTATTATAATTTAGGCGACCAAGTGGTCGCTAATTCCCCAAATTAAATCGTATTTTTTCTTACGTCTAGTCTTTTGGTATATTTTTTTTCATTATATGTGATAATATATGACATACAAGGTTGTACTTATATCGATGGCATTAACGTTATAATTTTGAGTAGAGTAAAAGGTATTTAGCTACCACATGGAAGCTATTTGGCGACTACTTGGAAGCCAATTACCAAAGGTTATGTAAATAACTACCATATTGACGCTAGTTTGCTATCATGTGGAAGCTAACTCCTCCAATTTAATCGTAAGATGGGGTATTTTTCATATGTATTATTATCTCATGTTCGGCGATGACGGTTGAACACATGCAATGGCATGAACCACAAACACAAGAAGATCGGGATGCGACACCCTTCAGATAGTCTAGAACGGATACCTTTGAATGCAATGTACTTGGATTTAGCTGCAGAATCGCGCAACGTCAGACTGGATTTATCAACGGACGGTTTCAATCCTTTCGGTTCTTCAGGGAAACCAAACTATTCATGGCCGGTGATTTTGACATCATACAGCCTCCCACCGTCTATGTGTATTTGAGATGAGGTTATGTTTCTAGTAACGATCGTCCCAGGACCCAAATGCCCGAAACAGAAATTGGGCTTTTTTCACAACCATTGATATCCGAGTTTTGTTTTTTGCAACAGCCTTCTCACCATCTTCTAAAATATATTTTGGTGGGAATTTTTGAGCGAGTGCAATTTTAATTTGTCGGTGTTTAGTCACCATTTAGTCACTAATTGCATAGATCGGTATTTCGTATACTATGCATTTGGCTACCATATGGACGCTAGTTTGCTACCATGTGGAAGCTAACTCCTCCAATTTAATCTTAAGATGGGGTATTTTTCATATGTGTTATTATCTCATGCTCGGCGATGACGGTTGAACACATGCAATGGCATGAACCACAAACACAAGAACATCGGGATGCAACATCCTTCAGATAGTCTAGAACGGATACCTTTGAATGCAATGTACTTGGATTTAGCTGTAGAATCGCGCAACGTCAGACTGGATTTATCAACGGACGGTTTCAATCCTTTCGGTTCTTCAGGGAAACCAAACTATTCATGGCCGGTGATTTTGACAACATACAGCCTCCCGCCGTCTATGTGTATTTGAGATGAGGTTATGTTTCTAGTAACGATCGTCCCAGGAGCCAAATGCCCGAAACAGAAATTGGGCTTTTTTTTGCAACCATTGATATCCGAGTTTTGTTTTTCGCAACAGCCTTCTCACCATCTTCTAAAATATATTTTGGTGGGAATTTTTGAACGAGAGCAAATTTTAATTTGTCGGTGTTTAGTCACTAATTGCATAGATCGGTATTTCGTATACTATGCATTTGGCGACCAAATGGTTGCTAATTAGCTAGGCCAAATTTTTTTATTATGGAAATGGCGACCAAATGGTCTCGAAATCTACAAGTAAATTTTTTTTATTATAATTTAGGCGACCAAGTGGTCGCTAATTCCCCAAATTAAATCGTATTTTTTCTTACGTCTAGTCTTTTGGTATATTTTTTTTCATTATATGTGATAATATATGACATACAAGGTTGTACTTATATCGATGGCATTAACGTTATAATTTTGAGTAGAGTAAAAGGTATTTAGCTACCACATGGAAGCTATTTGGCGACTACTTGGAAGCCAATTACCAAAGGTTATGTAAATAACTACCATATGGACGCTAGTTTGCTATCATGTGGAAGCTAACTCCTCCAATTTAATCGTAAGATGGGGTATTTTTCATATGTATTATTATCTCATGTTCGGCGATGACGGTTGAACACATGCAATGGCATGAACCACAAACACAAGAAGATCGGGATGCGACACCCTTCAGATAGTCTAGAACGGATACCTTTGAATGCAATGTACTTGGATTTAGCTGCAGAATCGCGCAACGTCAGACTGGATTTATCAACGGACGGTTTCAATCCTTTCGGTTCTTCAGGGAAACCAAACTATTCATGGCCGGTGATTTTGACAACATACAGCCTCCCACCGTCTATGTGTATTTGAGATGAGGTTATGTTTCTAGTAACGATCGTCCCAGGACCCAAATGCCCGAAACAGAAATTGGGCTTTTTTCACAACCATTGATATCCGAGTTTTGTTTTTTGCAACAGCCTTCTCACCATCTTCTAAAATATATTTTGGTGGGAATTTTTGAACGAGCGCAAATTTTAATTTGTCGGTGTTTAGTCACCATTTAGTCACTAATTGCATAGATCGGTATTTCGTATACTATGCATTTGGCTACCATATGGACGCTAGTTTGCTACCATGTGGAAGCTAACTCCTCCAATTTAATCTTAAGATGGGGTATTTTTCATATGTGTTATTATCTCATGTTCGGCGATGACGGTTGAACACATGCAATGGCATGAACCACAAACACAAGAACATCGGGATGCAACATCCTTCAGATAGTCTAGAACGGATACCTTTGAATGCAATGTACTTGGATTTAGCTGTAGAATCGCGCAACGTCAGACTGGATTTATCAACGGACGGTTTCAATCCTTTCGGTTCTTCAGGGAAACCAAACTATTCATGGCCGGTGATTTTGACAACATACAGCCTCCCGCCGTCTATGTGTATTTGAGATGAGGTTATGTTTCTAGTAACGATCGTCCCAGGAGCCAAATGCCCGAAACAGAAATTGGGCTTTTTTTTGCAACCATTGATATCCGAGTTTTGTTTTTCGCAACAGCCTTCTCACCATCTTCTAAAATATATTTTGGTGGGAATTTTTGAACGAGAGCAAATTTTAATTTGTCGGTGTTTAGTCACTAATTGCATAGATCGGTATTTCGTATACTATGCATTTGGCGACCAAATGGTTGCTAATTAGCTAGGCCAAATTTTTTTATTATGGAAATGGCGACCAAATGGTCTCTAAATCTACAAGTAAATTTTTTTTATTATAATTTAGGCGACCAAGTGGTCGCTAATTCCCCAAATTAAATCGTATTTTTTCTTACGTCTAGTCTTTTGGTATATTTTTTTTCATTATATGTGATAATATATGACATACAAGGTTGTACTTATATCGATGGCATTAACGTTATAATTTTGAGTAGAGTAAAAGGTATTTAGCTACCACATGGAAGCTATTTGGCGACTACTTGGAAGCCAATTACCAAAGGTTATGTAAATAACTACCATATTGACGCTAGTTTGCTATCATGTGGAAGCTAACTCCTCCAATTTAATCGTAAGATGGGGTATTTTTCATATGTATTATTATCTCATGTTCGGCGATGACGGTTGAACACATGCAATGGCATGAACCACAAACACAAGAAGATCGGGATGCGACACCCTTCAGATAGTCTAGAACGGATACCTTTGAATGCAATGTACTTGGATTTAGCTGCAGAATCGCGCAACGTCAGACTGGATTTATCAACGGACGGTTTCAATCCTTTCGGTTCTTCAGGGAAACCAAACTATTCATGGCCGGTGATTTTGACATCATACAGCCTCCCACCGTCTATGTGTATTTGAGATGAGGTTATGTTTCTAGTAACGATCGTCCCAGGACCCAAATGCCCGAAACAGAAATTGGGCTTTTTTCACAACCATTGATATCCGAGTTTTGTTTTTTGCAACAGCCTTCTCACCATCTTCTAAAATATATTTTGGTGGGAATTTTTGAACGAGTGCAAATTTTAATTTGTCGGTGTTTAGTCACCATTTAGTCACTAATTGCATAGATCGGTATTTCGTATACTATGCATTTGGCTACCATATGGACGCTAGTTTGCTACCATGTGGAAGCTAACTCCTCCAATTTAATCTTAAGATGGGGTATTTTTCATATGTGTTATTATCTCATGTTCGGCGATGACGGTTGAACACATGCAATGGCATGAACCACAAACACAAGAACATCGGGATGCAACATCCTTCAGATAGTCTAGAACGGATACCTTTGAATGCAATGTACTTGGATTTAGCTGTAGAATCGCGCAACGTCAGACTGGATTTATCAACGGACGGTTTCAATCCTTTCGGTTCTTCAGGGAAACCAAACTATTCATGGCCGGTGATTTTGACAACATACAGCCTCCCGCCGTCTATGTGTATTTGAGATGAGGTTATGTTTCTAGTAACGATCGTCCCAGGAGCCAAATGCCCGAAACAGAAATTGGGCTTTTTTTTGCAACCATTGATATCCGAGTTTTGTTTTTCGCAACAGCCTTCTCACCATCTTCTAAAATATATTTTGGTGGGAATTTTTGAACGAGAGCAAATTTTAATTTGTCGGTGTTTAGTCACTAATTGCATAGATCGGTATTTCGTATACTATGCATTTGGCGACCAAATGGTTGCTAATTAGCTAGGCCAAATTTTTTTATTATGGAAATGGCGACCAAATGGTCTCGAAATCTACAAGTAAATTTTTTTTATTATAATTTAGGCGACCAAGTGGTCGCTAATTCCCCAAATTAAATCGTATTTTTTCTTACGTCTAGTCTTTTGGTATATTTTTTTTCATTATATGTGATAATATATGACATACAAGGTTGTACTTATATCGATGGCATTAACGTTATAATTTTGAGTAGAGTAAAAGGTATTTAGCTACCACATGGAAGCTATTTGGCGACTACTTGGAAGCCAATTACCAAAGGTTATGTAAATAACTACCATATGGACTCTAGTTTGCTATCATGTGGAAGCTAACTCCTCCAATTTAATCGTAAGATGGGGTATTTTTCATATGTATTATTATCTCATGTTCGGCGATGACGGTTGAACACATGCAATGGCATGAACCACAAACACAAGAAGATCGGGATGCGACACCCTTCAGATAGTCTAGAACGGATACCTTTGAATGCAATGTACTTGGATTTAGCTGCAGAATCGCGCAACGTCAGACTGGATTTATCAACGGACGGTTTCAATCCTTTCGGTTCTTCAGGGAAACCAAACTATTCATGGCCGGTGATTTTGACAACATACAGCCTCCCACCGTCTATGTGTATTTGAGATGAGGTTATGTTTCTAGTAACGATCGTCCCAGGACCCAAATGCCCGAAACAGAAATTGGGCTTTTTTCACAACCATTGATATCCGAGTTTTGTTTTTTGCAACAGCCTTCTCACCATCTTCTAAAATATATTTTGGTGGGAATTTTTGAACGAGCACAAATTTTAATTTGTCGGTGTTTAGTCACCATTTAGTCACTAATTGCATAGATCGGTATTTCGTATACTATGCATTTGGCTACCATATGGACGCTAGTTTGCTACCATGTGGAAGCTAACTCCTCCAATTTAATCTTAAGATGGGGTATTTTTCATATGTGTTATTATCTCATGTTCGGCGATGACGGTTGAACACATGCAATGGCATGAACCACAAACACAAGAACATCGGGATGCAACATCCTTCAGATAGTCTAGAACGGATACCTTTGAATGCAATGTACTTGGATTTAGCTGTAGAATCGCGCAACGTCAGACTGGATTTATCAACGGACGGTTTCAATCCTTTCGGTTCTTCAGGGAAACCAAACTATTCATGGCCGGTGATTTTGACAACATACAGCCTCCCACCGTCTATGTGTATTTGAGATGAGGTTATGTTTCTAGTAACGATCGTCCCAGGACCCAAATGCCCGAAACAGAAATTGGGCTTTTTTCACAACCATTGATATCCGAGTTTTGTTTTTTGCAACAGCCTTCTCACCATCTTCTAAAATATATTTTGGTGGGAATTTTTGAACGAGCGCAAATTTTAATTTGTCGGTGTTTAGTCACCATTTAGTCACTAATTGCATAGATCGGTATTTCGTATACTATGCATTTGGCTACCATATGGACGCTAGTTTGCTACCATGTGGAAGCTAACTCCTCCAATTTAATCTTAAGATGGGGTATTTTTCATATGTGTTATTATCTCATGTTCGGCGATGACGGTTGAACACATGCAATGGCATGAACCACAAACACAAGAACATCGGGATGCAACATCCTTCAGATAGTCCAGAACGGATACCTTTGAATGCAATGTACTTGGATTTAGCTGTAGAATCGCGCAACGTCAGACTGGATTTATCAACGAACGGTTTCAATCCTTTCGGTTCTTCAGGGAAACCAAACTATTTATTGCCGGTGATTTTGACAACATACAGCCTCCCGCCGTCTATGTGTATTTGAGATGAGGTTATGTTTCTAGTACCGATCGTCCCAGGACCCAAATGCCCGAAACAGAAATTGGGCTTTTTTTTGCAACCATTGATATCCGAGTTTTGTTTTTCGCAACAACTTTCTCACCATCTTCTAAAATATATTTTGGTGGGAATTTTTGAATGAGCGTAAATTTTAATTTGTCGGTGTTTAGTCACCATTTAGTCACTAATTGCATAGATCGGTATTTCGTATACTATGCATTTGGCGACCAAATGGTTGCTAATTAGCTAGGCCAAAATTTTTTATTATGGAATTGGCGACCAAATTGTCTCTAAATCTACAAGTAAATTTTTTTTATTAAGATTTAGGCGACCAAGTGGTCGCTAATTCCCCAAATTAAATCGTATTTTTTCTTACGTCTAGTCTTTTGGTATATTTTTTTTCATTATATGTGATAATATATGACATACAAGGTTGTGCTTATATCGATGGCATTAACGTTATAATTTTGAGTAGAGTGAAAGGTATTTAGCTACCACATGGAAGCTAATTGGCGACCACTTGGAAGCCAATTACCAAAGGTTATGTAATTTGCTACCATATGGACGCTAGTTTGCTACCATGTGGAAGCTAACTCCTCCAATTTAATCGTAAGATGGGGTATTTTTCATATGTGTTATTATCTCATGTTCGGCGATGACGGTTTAACACATGCAATGGCATGAACCACAAACACAAGAAGATCGGGATGCGACACCCTTCAGATAGTCTAGAACGGATACCTTTGAATGCAATGGACTTGGATTTAGCTGCAGAATCGCGCAACGTCAGACTGGATTTATCAACGGACGGTTTCAATCCTTTCGGTTCTTCAGGGAAACCAAACTATTCATGGCCGGTGATTTTAACAACATACAGCCTCCCGCCGTTGATCGGTCCGGGTGTGGTGGTCAAAATTTTAATTTATAAACCGAACCTCAATTGTAGTAAAGAGGTAGGGTGTCGAACACACGGGAGTTCGTGTATTGAGAGTACCCGAAAGACTAAAAAGGTGTAAAAGAAAGGCAAAATAAAGGAAAACGGAAGAAATCACCTCGGACCGACACTAGTCACTTCGGTCCGAGGGTGGATCGAGGTTGATTTGCACGGGACCGACTTACTGGGAACTTCGATTAGGCAAAGATAGTAAATCGGTCTTAGGTTTTTGGGTTTCTTCCCTAACTAGACTTGGGTAATTCCACCCCAATTCAACCAATAAATGTTGATCCTTGTGAGATCGAGGTTGCTAGCCTTCAATCCCTCCACTCTACACTTCGACCTTAGGGAGTTTTCACTCTCCTTCGATGTTAGGTCTAATGATTGGGTTCGAGATCACTTTCGCTTACTCTTACCAATCACAGGCCCTAAGCCCCTTGTTTTCACAAGAGAATTGAAGCTTAGTGTAGAGAGGATTCATAGATCAAGCACTCAAAAGCTATGGAATTGGGGGTTCATAACCAATCCTAGCTAGGGGATTCCCCCATAGCCCAAGACTATGGAATCTACTCCATCAAGTAAGAGAACAAAGTAATCAAATGGAAAAGCAAGCAAATCTCAATCATCAATCTCAAATCAAACTCAAATTGCATTCAAATCTCAAAGGGTTCACAAGATCCAAGTCTTAATTCTACTAAAACCAAAGGGAAACAAGTACAAACTCACTATCCTTCCTCCTAGCTCCACCGATTTTCCTCCTCTTCTCCTCCTACTTTCTTCTCCTTGCTCTCCAAGTCTTCCTTGAGCTTTTGAGAGTGATTTGGTGTGGGATTGTTGTTGGCCTCCTCTAATGCCCCCTAATCACCTCTAATTATCCTACTCTATTGATTGGGGACCAAGGAATTCCAATTTAGAAGAAGGGCAAAATTGGAAGATCACCATAATTGTGCCTTGGGGCCTAATCTTCACAACCACCGACTAGGACCGACATGCTGGGGACCTCGGGCCCGACGTTGGGAATGTTGGTCTTGTGGTTTGGTGCTCGAACTCGGGCCCGACGTCGTGGTAACTCGATCCAAGGCCTCGATCCTTGTCTCTTCTTGGCTTTCCTTTGGTTCCACTTCATTCTTAGCATGCCTCATCCACTCCTTGGCTTCCTTGCTTAGCTCCTACTTGAAATGCTCCTCCAAAACGTCCTCATTTGTGCCATTTTACCTACAAAACATAACAAACTCGCGTAGTTTCCGACTCTTGAAGAAAACCGGGAACTAAGCTAAAAAGGAATAAAACACACAAGGAAAAGAACGAAAAACACTTATTTACAAAGGAAATCATCTACTAAAACACCACCAAAATGAGAGACATCAGAATACCCCATACTTAAACTTGCTTGTCCTCAAGGAATAACAATGTAAGCAAGACCGAAGCACAATCTTCAAGTAAAGCCTCATATGAAAAACTCAATCAAGAACAAGTGATAGATAAGCAAGCAAGATTACATCATCACACATGATCAAGTGTTCAAGGAATAAAGTCTAATGCAACAAAGCCTCACTTTAGGTATGTGAAAATGTGTATCACTCATCATGTGTTTAGGTTTAGCAATGAACACTCAAACTCAACCATCATGCAAGTAAAGACTTTACTATTGAAGCTAATATCACCAATTCCTCCACCTAGAGATGCCTATTACAATGCACACAAAGAATATGAACTTGGCTCAATGGAGGTCCTCAAAGAGGTTCCATTCGGCCGGGTTGTAATGGGGCTTTTGGTATTTCTCAAGGTGGGAATCACTTTGGTCTTGTGGTGCTTACAATGGGGATTGAACTTTCTAGTCTCTCACCAAACACACCAAATTCTTCCACTTTCAACTTCACACATCCAAAAGACTTTGATTTTTCTTCTTTTTTCAACTTTCAACCCATTCTTTCACTAAACATTCCACTTCATCTTTGCACTACACTTTTTGTTGGATTTTTTTTCTCACTTTTTCACTAGGATCGACTTGCACTATAACTCGGGCCCGATGTGGTTACTAACTCGGTCGGTGCCCTTTTCTTTCACTTAAGCACTTTGCTTTCAATCCACTATTTTTCCAACTTTTCTTTCTTTCTTTCCTTTTCAAAGATGCACTACCCACTTGGTTTATAACTCCATTTCTTTGCCCTTTCACCAAAGAGAATCTCAACTCTCCAAATACATTCCAAGACCTCTCACTAAAGTCCAATCCCATAAGGGTCAAGTCATATAGGCTAGGAATCATATTTTTGAGGAGTTTCAAACAAAGGTCTAAGGCTAAAACGGGGCTTGACTCGGGCAAAGTCGTTGTTCCCTTATCAAAAATAAATCCCAAACATGCAAACAATTAGTATAGTGAGCAAGCAAGGGGTCGAACCCAAACGAATCAGTTTTTATTCAGATTTTAGTGGTTTTCATGCAAGTAATCAAAAGGGGGGTTTTGAAAGTTGGTTTCAATCAAAGTTATCAAGCAGAGTTTATCCAATCAATTCCACTTTATTAATCGTTGATCATGAATTCATCCACCTCTTTATATGCCTAGGTCAATTCCAATCCCAATCATTAGAAATCGCAAGTCCACGGTCCAAGCAATTCTATAACCCTAGGCAAGGACGCTTAACTTACAATTAGCATAGAGCACAGGGATAATAGGAAATCAAATCATGCAATCAAGCTACGAGTCTCATGCACAACTTAATCATTGAATACTCTTCCCTAAACTAGTCCACGGTCCTAGAATAGAGTTGTTTCGAGAATAGGAAAGATGCATAGACAACAACCAATCCTAACTAAAACAGTAGATCTAAGTCAATCAAACAAGTTGATCAGGCTCATAAAATCAAACATAGATCATGGGATGAAGCACAAGAGTATCAATAAAGACCTAGGGATAAAGAGGTTACCAGAATTTCACAACTTCATAATAAAGCTTCCTTGATTGAATAAACTCCAGAGGAGAGTTAGTTCTCCATTACAAAGAAAACTCTAATCTTTATTTGAAAGACAATTGATTGACAAGTATTGTATATCCTAAAAACCTAGAAAAGTTCCCCTTATATAGCCCCAAGGATCAACCTTTTCGGACTAAATAAGATAGGAAACCGAAAGATAAGAAAGGAAATAAGATAGAAACGCCAAGATTTCGTCCGCTCCAAGGTCGGCTACCACCGCGCCCGCGGCACCAGAACCGCGCCCGCGGCGGCCTTTAAGTGGTCAACTCCGGGTCAGCTTCTACCGCGACCGCGCCACAGACAGCGCGACCGCGGCCTTCATTGCCTTGGTTGGCTCGCTCCTTCACGCCACCGCGCCCGCGTCATAGTGATTCGCTCTACTTTGTATGGGTTAACTCTTGTATTTTAGAGCTATATTGAGAGTGTTTAGGTTAGTTTTGAGCGTTATTGTAATATCAAGACCGAAGACACAAGATATGAAGAATCAAGAGTTAAAGAGCTTAAAGACGAAGAATTGCCACTGCATGGATACCGCGGACGCGTTACACATGGCGCGGGCGCGGTGGCGTGGAGGAGCGAACCAACCTAAACCGTGAAGGCCGCGGACGCGTTGCCTCCGGCGCGGTCGCGGTAGAAGCTGAACCCGGTTTGACCATTTGAAGGCCGCCGCGGGCGCGGATCCGGTGCCGCGGTCGCGGTGGTAGCCGACTTCCAGACGGGCGAGATTTCACCGTTTCTATCTTGTTTCCTTTCTTATCTTTCGGTTTCCTATCTTATTTAGTCCGAAAAGGTTGATCTTTTGGGCTATATAAGGGGAACCTTTCTAGGTTTTTAAGGGATCCAATTCTTGTCAATCAATTGTAATTCAATAAAGATTAGAGTTTTCTTTGTAATGGAGAACTAACTCTCCTCTGGAGTTTATTCAATCAAGGAAGCTTTATTATGAAGTTGTGAAATTCTGGTAACCTCTTTATCCTTAGGTCTTTATTGATACTCTTGTGCTTCATCCCATGATCTATGTTTGATTTTATGAGCCTGATCAACTTGTTTGATTGACTTAGATCTATTGTTTGAATTAGGATTGGTTGTTGTCTATGCATCTTTCCTATTCTCGAAACAACTCTATTCTAGGACCGTGGACTAGTTTAGGGAAGAGTATTCAATGGTTAAGTTGTGCATGAGACTCGTAGCTTGATTGCATGATTTGATTTCCTATTATCCCTGTGCTCTATGCTAATTCTAGGTTAAGCGTCCTTGCCTAGGGTTAAAGAATTGCTTGGACCATGGACTTGCGATTTCTAATGATTGGGATTGGAATTGACCTAAGCATATAAAGAGGTGGATGAATTCATGATCAACAGATTAATAAAGTGGAATTGATTGAATGAACTCTGCTTGATAACTTTGATTGAAAACAACTTTCAAAACCCCCCTTTGATTACGTGCATGAAAACCACATAAAATCTGAATAAAACTGATTCCTTTGGGTTCGACCCCTTGCTTGCTTACTATACTTGTGTTTGCATGTTTGGGATTTATTTTTGATAAGGGAACAACGACTTTGCCCGAGTCAAATTTTGGCGCCGTTGCCGGGGAATCTTTTTCTTGTTTGGATTTGTGTGCGTTTTTCGCGTTCTGCGCCCAAACCGCGCCCGCGGCCCCTCGGCGCGCCCGCGGTTTGTACGCAGAACCACCCTTTGGGTTCGGACCTAATACATGGTCCGTACCCGGTCTACTAATACTTCTCCTGTTCGCTTTGATCCAGAAATTGACAGGACTCTTCGGAAGATAAGGAGTGCCCCCAGAGTGTCTACCTCCTACAATCTTCTTGAATCTCTCTCTCTCTCTGATTCTGAACCAGAAGGCGTCATGGCGGAACAAACTATTCGCCAACTCACAGCGCCTGATCTCCAACAACAGCAGCTTGCTGTTCAATTCCCCGAACTCGGGGAGGGTGTGAAGTTCGAGCTCAAGTCTGGCCTCATCCACCACTTGCCCAAATTCCATGGGTTAAGCGGTGAGGACCCGAACAAGCATCTCACTGAATTCCATGCGGTGTGCGTGAGTATGAAGCCCACGGATGTGACGGAGGATTAAATCAAGCTCCGGGCTTTTCCCTTCTCTCTTGAAGACACCGCCAAGGACTGGCTCCTTTATTTGGTGCCAGGTTCTATCACTACTTGGGCGGCCATGAAGAAGGCGTTTCTTGAGAAGTACTTTCCCGTTTCCAAACAAACATCTATTAAGAAGCAACTCAGCAGTTTGGAGCAAGGGGAAGACGAGAACCTCTACGACTATTATGAGCGCTACAAAAGGCTCATCGCCAGTTGTCCCTACCATGGCTACCAAGCCAAGGACCTTATTTGCTACATCATTGAGGGACTCTGCGACAATGAGAAGAGGCTCGTGAATGCATCTTGTGGGTAGTTACGAGAACTTAACCCCCGCTGCAGTTTTTCAGAAAGTTGAAATCTTGGCGGAACAAGCCCGCAATCAAAAATCAAGGACCAAGGTGAGGTCCGTTAGTGTGGTGAATGAGTCCCTGAATGCTGAAGTAAGGGAGCTCAAGGATCTTTTGAAGCAGTTCCTCACAAAGAGGACGACCCAGCAAGTCAACGCTTGCGGTCTTTGCTATGATGCAAGCCACCACACAGACCAGTGCCCTACTATTCAAGAGACCGAGGAGTCGGTCAACGCTATTGGCAATTATGGTGCACCCCGACCCCCGAAATGATCCTTATTCTAACACCTACAATCCGGGGTGGGCGAACCATCCCTATCTAAGGTGGAACAACCAGCAGCAGCAAGATCCACCACAACAACAGCAGCAGTACGCTTCTTAGGGCCAGCAACAACAATTCCGGTCCAATAACTATGCCCCGAGAGCGCTTGCTCCGTCTCAGAATGATGCTATTACTGCCCTCTTGAAGAGAACCAAGAGACGAGAGCCGCTGTAAAGAATCTTGAGACTCAGCTGAGCCAACTTGCTACCATGATCAATAGGCTCGAGTCTAAGGATTCCGGGAAACTTCCCTCTCAACCGCTCAATCACAAGGAGAATGTGAGTGCCATGAATTTGAGGAGAGGTAGAACAATGTCAAGCCGGACATCACCCACTGGTGACGTACCGCGCCCGCGCTCCCCTGGCCGCGACCGCGCCGGGGCGACAGCACAAGAGGACGAAGCCTCTGTGGAGATTCCGTGCCCGCGCTCTCCCCTCCGCGCCCGCGGTATTCCAGCAGAGCCCATGGAGCACGAGAGTCGTAGCGACCCGCGCCCGCGGAGTCCGGACCGCGCCCGCGGTAAGGAGGCCGAGAGGAATTTCGAAGCTTTGCTCGACTATGCTTTCAAGAATTACTCGCCTCCTCGTCCGAGCTCCCTTAGAAGGAACCAAGCTCAAGCAGTAAAAGAGGATGACGGCTATGTGGCTCAACCCCTTCCACCATTGGATTCTTTCAAGCCATCCCCTCCTTTCCCCGATGCCCTCAAGGACACAAGGAAGCCGGCACATGACAAGGAACTCTTCGAGACCTTCGCCAATTGTCGGGTAAATGTTCCTCTTCTTAATCTCATTCAAAGTGTCCCTCGTTCTGCTAAATTCATGAAAGAGCTATGCACCATAAAAAGAAAGAATAGGACTAGTCCTAAGATTAAGAAGGTAGCTCTAGTTGAAAAAACTCAGGATAGCAAAATTGAGACTTGTAATTCCCTACTCCAAAAACAATTGCCTAAAAAATGTTCAGACCCAGGAAGATTCACCGTCCCTGTCACTATTGGAGAAACTAAAATTGAGCGTGCTATGCTAGATTTAGGTGCCTCCATTAATGTTCTCCCAGCTTGCATGTATGATAGGTTAGGCCTTGGTCCTTTGAAGAAATCTGATATTGTAATTGAATTGGCTGACCATTCTAATGTGCGCCCAAAAGGGTTAGTTGAGGATGTTCTAGTGCAGGTGCAGGGTTTGATCTTTCATGCAGATTTTTATGTGATGGAGATAGGCGAAGGGCGGTACGACCCGGTTCTCTTACTTGGTCGTCCATTCATGAAAACCGCCAACACGGTCATTGACGTTGCCAATGGATCTCTTTCCATATCCCATGGTGGCAACACGGTTCGGATTGATGTTGATGAGGACCCGTATTGATCGTATCCACGTCGAGCCAACCACGTTAAACAAAAGCGCTGCTTGGGAGGCAACCCAATGATTAGATAGATTGTTTTTCCATTCCTAGCTTAGGATTTACTTGTGTTTTTAGCTAACATGCAGGTACAAGGTCCGAAAGGACATGCCTGGCGAGATACCGCGCCCGCGCCGCCTTGGCCGCGCCCGCGGTGGATCGTCAGCGCGCCCCGACGAACAGGTACTAGCCCGTGCTCGCGGCAACCATACTGCGTCTCGGTTTTTAGCTCGTTTTTATATCTTAAAAAAAAAAAAAAAAAAAAAGATGACTTCTTGGTCACATTCTACCTCTATATTTTCCATCCATCTATATCCATTCTATCCATCTTCTATCTTTCCATCTTCTATTTCTTCTTTCCATCCATCTTTGTATTTTCCATTCTTTAGCTATGTGTAAAGCCTAAGTATGGGGGAGCTTTGTTTCCCCGGGATTGCATCTCCACGGTTCAAGTTCGAGTATTGATCCATCTTCCAAGAAGACGTGCCAAGTTACGAAGGTTGTTTACACATCACGCTTTTCGAGACGAAGTCAAGACCCCGTCTCTGCACACGAACCGCGCCCGCGCCTCACCAGCCGCGTCCGCGGTGACCACTTGTGCACGACTTCTCTCTCTGCATCAATTCCGCGCCCGCGCCCCAAATGCCGCGCCCGCGGTATGCCCACTGATTGGAAATACGAAGCTTTTCTTTTACCACCTTTGAAGAGTTCTTCCATTCCACTCTCTTCATCGATTGTGAGTCTTCTGATATACCTTTCTCCTTGCTTCTATCCTTTCTCTTTTCTTCATTGAGGACAATGAAGGATTTAAGTATGGGGGAAGGAGTACTCGCATTCGCTTATCCTAGTTAGTTTAGTTAGTGATTTGCCTCAGATTTTTGATTTTCTTCTTTTCATGGAGCACTTGCACCATATCTTTTTGCATAATAAAGAAAGAAAAGGAAAGAAAAAAAATAGAAAGAGCCATAAAAATTGAAAAAAGGCATATAAAATCCTGGGATGAGTCGAAAACCCGAAAGGGCAGCTCAGGTAATAAGCAGGTAACCCGGACCAGCATTAGGCTGGGGTAATATGAGGTTCATGAGAGTTGTGAGTATTTGTGAGCACACCTTTTGAAGATAAAAAGAGCGGTTAGGTGAAAACCCGAAAGGGCGCCTAAGTAGAATTGAGCGGTAAAATTCGAGTGTTTTAGGATCATTCTTGCTTGGGGACTTTGGGGCTTCATTGTTAGATTTGGGTAGATCCTAGGATTGCTCTCTTTCATGTTTTTAGAGCTTGAGTGTTATATCATGTTGTGAGGTGTGTGTTTGAGCTTCATTATTTTATGCTCATGATTTCTTTATATTTTTGGGTTCCGGGTTGTGAGTTGAGTGTTTTTATATATCTTCCCTTGTATTTCTTGAGATCTTAGATATGTTATCTTGATATATTTGTTTGGAGCTTACTCGAGGACGAGCAAGATCTAAGTATGGGGGAATTTGATTCGCTCTACTTTGTATGGGTTAACTCTTGTATTTTAGAGCTATATTGAGAGTGTTTAGGTTAGTTTTGAGCGTTATTGTAATATCAAGACCGACGACACAAGATATGAAGAATCAAGAGTTAAAGAGCTTAAAGACGAAGAATTGCCACTGCATGGATACCGCGGACGCGTTACACATGGCGTGGGCGCGGTGGCGTGGAGGAGCGAACCAACCTAAACCGTGAAGGCCGCGGACGCGTTGCCTCCGGCGCGGTCGCGGTAGAAGCTGAACCCGGTTTGACCATTTGAAGGCCGCCGCGGGCGCGGATCCGGTGCCGCGGTCGCGGTGGTAGCCGACTTCCAGACGGGCGAGATTTCACCGTTTCTATCTTGTTTCCTTTCTTATCTTTCGGTTTCCTATCTTATTTAGTCCGAAAAGGTTGATCTTTTGGGCTATATAAGGGGAATCTTTCTAGGTTTTTAAGGGATCCAATTCTTGTCAATCAATTGTAATTCAATAATGATTAGAGTTTTCTTTGTAATGGAGAACTAACTCTCCTCTGGAGTTTATTCAATCAAGGAAGCTTTCTTATGAAGTTGTGAAATTCTGGTAACCTCTTTATCCTTAGGTCTTTATTGATACTCTTGTGCTTCATCCTATGATCTATGTTTGATTTTATGAGCCTAATCAACTTGTCTGATTGACTTAGATCTATTGTTTGAATTAGGATTGGTTGTTGTCTATGCATCTTTCCTATTCTCGAAACAACTCTATTCTAGGACCGTGGACTAGTTTAGGGAAGAGTATTCAATGGTTAAGTTGTGCATGAGACTCGTAGCTTGATTGCATGATTTGATTTCCTATTATCCCTGTGCTCTATGCTAATTCTAGGTTAAGCGTCCTTGCCTAGGGTTATAGAATTGCTTGGACCGTGGACTTGCGATTTCTAATGATTGGATTGGAATTGACCTAAGCATATAAAGAGGTGGATGAATTCATGATCAACAGATTAATAAAGTGCAATTGATTGAATGAACTCTGCTTGATAACTTTGATTGAAAACAACTTTCAAAACCCCCCTTTGATTACTTGCATGAAAACCACATAAAATCTGAATAAAACCGATTCCTTTGGGTTCGACCCCTTGCTTGCTTACTATACTTGTGTTTGCATGTTTGGGATTTATTTTTGATAAGGGAACAACGACTTTGCCCGAGTCACATAGACAACGCGGCCGCGATATCCATGCAGTGGCGAATCTTCGTCTTTAAGCTCTTTAACTCTTGATTCTTCATACTCTGTGTCTTCGGTCTTGATATTACAATAACGCTCAAAACTAACCTAAATACTCTCAATATAGCTCTAAAATACAAGAGTTAACCTATATGAAATAGGCCGAATCAAATTCCCCCATACTTAGATCTTGCTCGTCCTCGAGTAAGCTCAAAACAAATGTAACAAGTAAGCACATCTAAGATCTCAGGAAATACAAGGGAAGATAAAAACACTCAACTCACAACCCGAACCCAAAAATATAGAGAAATCATGAGCATAAAACAATGAAGCTCAAACACACACCTCACAACATGATATATCACTCAAGCTCTAAAACATGAAAGAGAGCAACCTAGGATCTACCCAAATCTAACATGTAAGCCCCAAAGTCCCCAAGCAAGAATGATCCTAATCACTCGAATTTTGCCGCTCAATTCTGCTTAGGCGCCCTTTCGGGTTTTCACCTAACCGCTCTTTTCATTTTTCAATAGGTGTGCTCACAAAAACTCACAACTCTCATGAACCTCGTATTACCCCAGCCTAATGCTGGTCCGGGTTACCTGCTTATTACCTGAGCCGCCCTTTCGGGTTTTCGACTCATCCAAGGATTTATATGCCTTTTTTCAATTTCTTTGGCTTTTTCTATCTTTTTCTTTTTTTTTCTTTCTTTATTATGCAAAAAGTATGGTGCAAGTGCTCCATGAAAAGAAGAAAATCAAAAATCTGAAGCAAATATCTAACTGCTCTAACTAGGATAAGCGAATGCGAGTACTCCCTCCCCCATACTTAAATCCTTCATTGTCCTCAATCAAGCAAAGAGCAAGGATAGAAGCAAGGAGAAAGGTATATCAGAAGACTCACAAACGATGAAGAGAGGTGGAATGGAAGAACTCTTCATATGGTGGTAAAAAAATGAAGCTTCGTATTTCCAATCGGCGGGCATACCGCGGGCGCGGCTAAAGGGGCGCGGGCGCGGATTTGATGCAGAGAGGGAAGTCGTCCACAGGTGGTCACCGCGGGCGCAGCTGATGAAGCGCGGGCGCGGTTCTTGTGCAGAGACAACGTCTTGACTTCGTCTTGAAAAGCGTGTTGTGTAAGCAACCTTCGTATCTTGGCTCGTTTCTCGTCGAAGATAGAGCAACATATGAACTGGAGCCGTGGAGATGAAATCCCGGGGAAACAAAGCTCCCCCATACTTAGGCTTAACACATAGCCAAAGAATGGAAAGTACAAAAGATGTGTGGAAAGACAAGAAATAGAAGATGGAAAGATAGAGGATGGATAGAATGGATATAGATGGATGGGAAATATAGAGGTAGAATGGGACCAAAAAGTCCTCTTTTTCTTTCTCTTCTTTTTTCTTTTTTTTTCATTTTTTTTTCCTTTCATATTTTTTTTAAAAAAATAAAAACGAGCTAAAAACGAGACGCAGTATGGTTGCCGCGAACACGGGCTAGTACCAATTCATCGGGGCGCGCTGACGATCCACCGCGGGCGCGGCCAAGGAGGCGCGGGCGCGGTGTCACGCCAGGCATGTTAGCTAAAAACACAAGCAAATCCTAAGCTAGGAATGGAAAAACAATCTAACTAATCCTTGGGTTGCCTTCCAAGCAGCGCTTTTGTTTAACGTCGTTGGCTCGACGTGGATACGATCAATATGGGTCCTCATCAACATCAATTCGGACCGTGTTGCCGCCATGAGATATGGAAAGAGATCCATTGACAACGTCGATGACCGTGTTGGCGGTTTTCATGAAAGGACGACCAAGTAAGAGAACTGGGTCGTACCGCCCTTCACCTATCTCCATCACATAAAAATCTGCAGGAAAGATCAAACCCCGCACCTGTACTAGAACATCTTCAACTAACCCTTTCGGGCGCACATTAGAATGGTCAGCCAACTCAATAACAATATCAGATTCCTTCAAAGGACCAAGGCCTAACCTATCATACATGCAAGCTGGGAGAACATTAATGGAAGCACCAAAATCTAGCATAGTACGCTCAATTTTAGTTTCTCCAATAGTGACAGGGACGGTGAATCTTCCTGGGTCTGAGCATTTCTTAGGTAATTGCTTTTGGAGAAGAGAATTACAAGTCTCAATTTTGCTATCTTGCGTCTTTTCAACTAGAGCTACCTTTTCAATCTTAGGACTAGTCCTATTCTTTCGTTTTATGGTGCATAGCTCTTTCATAAACTTAGCAAAACGAGGGACACTTTGGATGAGATTAAGGAGAGGAACATTTACCCGACAATTGGCGAAGGTCTCGAAGAGTTCCTTGTCATGTGCCGGCTTCCTTGTGTCCTTGAGAGCATCGGGGAATGGAGGAGAGGGTTTGAAAGAATCCAATGGTGGAAGAGGTTGAGCCACATAGCCATCGTCCTCTTCTGCTGTTGGAGCTCGGTTCCGTCTAGGAGAACTCGGACGAGGAGGCGAGTAATTCTTGAAAGCATAATCGAGTAGAGCTTCGAAATTCATCTCGGCCTCCTTACCGCGGGCGCGGTCCGGATTCCGCGGGCGCGGGTCGCTACACCTCTCGTGGCCCATAGGCTCTGCTGGGATTTTGCGGGCGCGGGAAGGAGAGCGCGGGCGCGGTTTTCCCACAGAGGCTTCGTCTTCATGTGCTATCGCCCCGGCGCGGTCGCGGCCAGGGGAACGCGGGCGCGGCTCGTCACCAGTGGGTGATTCCCGGCTCGCTAGCGCTCTACCGCTCCTCAAATTCATGGCACTGACATTCTCCTTGTGATTGAGCGGTTAAGAGGGAAGTTTCCCGGAATCCTTAGACTCGAGCCTATTGATCATGGTGGCAAGTTGGCTCAGTTGAGTCTCAAGATTCTTTACAGCGGCTCTCGTCTCTTGGTTCTCCTTCAAGAGGGCAGTAATAGCATCGTTCTGAGACGGAGCAGGCGCTCGCGGAGCGTAGTTGTTGGACCGGAATTGTTGTTGCTGGCCCTGAGGAGCTTATTGCTGCTGCTGTTGTGGTGGATCTTGCTGCTGCTGGTTGTTCCACCTTAGATGAGGATGGTTCGTCCACCCCGGATTGTAGGTATTGGAGTAAGGATCATTCCGGGGCCGGGGTGCACCATAGTTGCCAATAGCGTTGACTGACTCCTCGGTCTCTTGAATAGTAGGGCACTGATCGGTGTGGTGGCTCGCATCATAGCAAAGACCACAAGCATTGACTTGCTGGGACGTCCTCTTCGTGAGGAATTGCTTCATAAGATCCTTGAGCTCCCTTACTGCAGCATTCAGGGACTCATTCACCACACTCACGGACCTCACATTGGTCCTTGATTTTTGATTGCGGGCTTGTTCCGCCAAGATCTCTACTTTCTGAAAAGCTGCAGCAGGGGTCAAGTTCTCGTAACTACCCCCACAAGATGCATTCACGAGCCTCTTGTCATTGTCGCAGAGTCCCTCAATGATGTAGCAAATAAGATCCTTGGCTTGGTAGCCATGGTATGGGCAACTCGCGATGAGCCTCTTGTAGCGCTCATAATAGTCATAGAGGTTCTCGTCTTTCCCTTGCTCCAAACTGCTGAGTTGCTTCTTAATAGATGTTTGTTTGGAAGCGGGGATGTATTTCTCAAGAAACGCCTTCTTCATGGCCGCCCAAGTAGTGATAGAACCCGGCACCAAATAAAGGAGCCAGTCCTTGGCGGTGTCTTCAAGAGAGAAGGGGAAAGCCCGGAGCTTGATTTGATCCTCCGTCACATCAGTGGGCTTCATACTCACGCACACCGCGTGGAATTCAGTGAGATGCTTGTTCGGGTCCTCACCACTCAACCCGTGGAATTTGGGCAAGTGGTGGATGAGGCCAGACTTGAGCTCGAACTTCACACCCTCCCCGAGTTCGGGGAATTGAACAACGAGCTGCTATTGCTGAAGATCAGGCGCCGTGAGTTGGCGAATAGTTTGTTCCGCCATAGCGTTTTCTGGTTCAGAATCAGAGAGAGAGAGAGATTCAAGAAGGTTGTAAGATGTAGAGGGTCTGGGGGCACTTCTTATCTTCCGAAGAGTCCTGTCAATTTCTGGATCAAAACGAACAGGAGAAGTATTAGTAGACCGGGTACGGACCATGTGTCAGGCCCGCACCCAAAGGATGGTTCTGCGCACGAACCGCGGGCGCGCCGAGGTGGCCGCGGGCGCGGTTTGGGTGCAGAACACGAAAACGCACACAATCAGAATAAGAAAAAGGATTCCCCAGCAACGGCGCCAAAATTTGACTCGGGCAAAGTCGTTGTTCCCTTATCAAAAATAAATCCCAAACATGCAAACAATTAGTATAGTGAGCAAGCAAGGGGTCGAACCCAAAGGAATCAGTTTTTATTCAGATTTTAGTGGTTTTCATACAAGTAATCAAAAGGGGGGTTTTGAAAGTTGGTTTCAATCAAAGTTATCAAGCAGAGTTTATCCAATCAATTCCACTTTATTAATCGTTGATCATGAATTCATCCACCTCTTTATATGCCTAGGTCAATTCCAATCCCAATCATTAGAAATCGCAAGTCCACGGTCCAAGCAATTCTATAACCCTAGGCAAGGACGCTTAACCTAGAATTAGCATAGAGCACAGGGATAATAGGAAATCAAATCATGCAATCAAGCTACGAGTCTCATGCACAACTTAATCATTGAATACTCTTCCCTAAACTAGTCCACGGTCCTAGAATAGAGTTGTTTCGAGAATAGGAGAGATGCATAGACAACAACCAATCCTAATTCAAACAATAGATCTAAGTTAATCAAACAAGTTGATCAGGCTCATAAATCAAACATAGATCATGGGATGAAGCACAAGAGTATCAATAAAGACCTAGGGATAAAGAGGTTACCAGAATTTCACAACTTCATAATAAAGCTTCCTTGATTGAATAAACTCCAGAGGAGAGTTAGTTCTCCATTACAAAGAAAACTCTAATCTTTATTTGAAAGACAATTGATTGACAAGTATTGTATATCCTAAAAACCTAGAAAAGTTCCCCTTATATAGCCCCAAGGATCAACCTTTTCGGACTAAATAAGATAGGAAACCGAAAGATAAGAAAGGAAATAAGATAGAAACGCCAAGATTTCGTCCGCTCCAAGGTCGGCTACCACCGCGCCCGCGGCACCAGAACCTCGCCCGCGGCGGCCTTTAAGTGGTCAACTCCGGGTCAGCTTCTACCGCGACCGTGCCACAGACAGCGCGACCGCGGCCTTCATGGCCTTGGTTGGCTCGCTCCTTCACGCCACCGCGCCCGCGTCATAGACAACGCGGCCGCGATATCCATGCAGTGGCGAATCTTCGTCTTTAAGCTCTTTAACTCTTGATTCTTCATACTCTGTGTCTTCGGTCTTGATATTACAATAACGCTCAAAACTAACCTAAACACTCTCAATATAGCTCTAAAATACAAGAGTTAACCTATATGAAATAGGCCGAATCAGGGCTACAAACAATGGTTTATCTTCAAGGTAGGTGATGCGTTCGCCTTCTAGGGACTCCAAGAAGGACTCGCTTGGCCAAGGATCTAGGTTACGAGTTGGGCCTTACCCGACTATTGAGGGAAACATAAGGAGGCGGAAGCTGAGTTATGGAAGGTGGTAGTGGTGGCAAGGAAGCTAGTAGCTGAGGTAGGGACTCTAGTAGCTGCGGCAGGGACTATGGTAGCTGTGGAAGGGACTCTGGTAGCTGTGCTGCGGTAGGGACTCTGGTAGATGTGGATGGGACTCTGGTAGCTGTGGTGCGGTAGGGACGCTGGTAACTGCGTAGGGACGCTGGTAACTACGTAGGGACGCTGGTAACTACGGTAGGGACGCTGGAAGAGGGATGATGGTAGGGACGCTGGTGATGTCTCTTGTTTTGGAGGTGTTTTAGTAGTTGATTTCCTTTGTAAATATGTGTTTTTCATTCTCTTCTTTGTTAGTTTTGGCTCCTTTTTAGCTTAGTTCCCGGTTTTCTTCAAGAGTCGGAAACTATGCGAGTTTGTTTGACTTTGTAGGTAAAATGGCAAGAATGAGGACATTTTGGAGGAGCTTATGAAGGAGCCAAGTCAAGGAGTGCAAGAGCCAAGCTAAGAATGAAGTGGAACCGAAAGAAACCCGAGAAGAAAACAAGGATCGAGGCCCAGGACCGAGTACCACGACGTCGGGCCCGAGATCGAGCACCCAGTGACCAGGACCGACGTTCTCCAACGTCGGGCCCGAGGTGCATCCGCGTCGGTCCTAAGTCGGCAATTGAGAGGATTGTTCCCCAAGGCATATTTTTAGTAACATTCCACATTTGCCCCTTTCTAAATTGGGATTCCTTGGTCCCCAATCCATGAGAGGCTATAAATAGAGGTGATTAGAGAGCATTAAGGGCATGTTTGGATAGACCACACTCAAATCACTCTCTAAAGGCTCAAAGGAAGACTTGGAGGGCAAGGAGAAGAGAGGAGAAGGAAGAGAAGAGAAGATCGGTGGAGCTAGGAGGAGGATTAGTGAGTTTTGTACTTTGTTTTGCTTTGATCTAGTAGAATTGAGACTTGGATTTTGTAGACACTTTGGATTTGAATGCAATTGGAGTTTGATTGGATGATGATGATTGAGTTTTGCTTGATTTCCATTTTGATTATGCTTTTCTCTTACCATATGGAATAGATTCCATAGTCTTGGGCTATGGGGGAATCCCCTAGCTAGATTTGGGTAGAAAACCCCAATTCCATAGCCTTGAGCTTCAATCTCTTGTGAAAGCAAGGGATCTAGGGCTTGTGTTTGGTAAGAGTAAGCGAGAGCATCTCGATCCCATCACAAGTCTCTAGCATCGAAGGTGAAGTGAAAACTCCCTTGGGTCGAGGTGTAGATTGGAGAGATTCGGGGCGAACAACCTCGATCTCACTAGAATCAAACACTTATTGGTTGAATTGAGGTTGAATATCCAAGTCTAGTTGTGGGAGGAACCCAAAAACCGAAGACCGATCTACTATTTGAACAAGACCGAGTTACCCAGTACATCGGGCCCGACTTGCATCACGTCGGTCCCGACCAACTCGACCTCGATCCACCCTCGGACCGAAGTGACTTTGTGTCGGTCCGAGTAGATCTCTTTTGTTTTCCTTTGTTTTGCCCTTTTCTTTTCCTCTTTTTAGTCTTTTCGGGTACTCTCGACACACGAACTCCCGTGTGTTCGACACCCTACCTCTTTACTACAATTTGAGGTTCGGTTTTATAAATTTAAATTGTGAGACCCTCCGATCCCGGACCGATCAGAATTTTGGCGCCGTTGCCGAGGAGTTCTACTTGTTCGAGGTAACCATCCTTGTTGAGTCTTTGCATTTTGGTAGTGATTTGGGTGAGGGACTAGCCCGAACCCTTTGTTTGTTTTGATTTGGTTTTTGTTTGTGTCTTTGGTTGTAGGTGCATGCGAGCTAGTTCCGTCCGAGGAACCCTTGAGCTCGACTTTGTGTGTGACCCGGAGAGTATTCTAAGGCAAGCCCGAAAGAAGAAGAGGATGGCGGACCAAGCCCGAGATGAGGAGTTCGAGAGGATGAGAGCCGACATGGCTCGCTTGCAAATTGAATTGGCAAACCGAGATGCCGAGGCCCGGAGAGAGCGTGACAAAGGATGAGATTGGAGGCTCAAATCAACACTCAACCCCGGAATGCTAGACAATACATGCATCCGGAGTTGAAGGTTCCGGAGCCGGCCATTGTCTTGCCGGAGGTGTCAAGGAATTTTGAGATAAAAACTCAATTTATCTCACTCATCAAGAGAGAGCAATTCCAAGGGAGGCCGAATGAGTGTCCGATCGAGCATGTGAAGCAATTCAAAGACCTTTGTGAGACCATTTCCACGGACGACGAGACACTTGAGTATGTGCTACTCAAAGCCTTCAAGTGGTCTTTAGGAGGCAAGGCTTTGCATTGGTTGGAGAGCCAAGCACCTCGTTCTATCACATCATGGAGGGCCCTAAATGAAGCATTCTTGATGAAGTTCTTCCCGCCCACCAAGACGACGGAGCTTAGAAGGAAGATTGCTAGTTTTCAACAAGGAGCTCACGAGCCACTCTTCGAGGCGTGGGATCGGTTCAAAGAGATGTTGAGGGAGTCTCCAACACATGGGCAACAACCCTATGTCCTTCAATACATCTTCTTCCAAGGAATCAACCCCGCCACAAAGGATAAATTGAACCTCCATACCGATTGTGGGTTCATTGACTTGCCCCCGGAGCAAGCATGGGAGTTGCTAGACAAACTCTCGGATTATGAGGCGATGTATGGAGTCAATCAAGTGAGCAAGGAAGCAAGAGTCCATGGCGAAGGTCCGAAGAGGCTCTATGATCCAAAGGGTGAAGAGGTGGACAAAGATGTGAAGATCCAATTCTTGGAGGATGAGTTGAACAAGATGAGGAGGAAGATGGGTCATCTCCAGCAAAACACAAGAGCTTGTGAAGAGTGTGGTTCTTTGAAGCATGGAGCCCAAGAGTGCCCGAATGAGCGCCAAGTTCGATTGGCCGAACAAATTGAGGAGGCTCACTATGTTCAAAGGAACTTCGGAGGGAGAGCCAATTTCAACAACGGAGGAAGGTGGAATCAAGGCCAAGCTAGTGGCTACAACAACAACTTCAACCAAAATGAGCCAGGGCCCCAACCACCACCCTACCGACCTCCGGGATTCTATGAGCAACCGCCACAATGGGCTCAAGATTTGAAGAATCAAGTCACCAACATAGAGAGAAGATTTGATGACATGGGCACCCAATTCAAGGAGTTTGGTGTGTGGAGAAGACAAGTGGACAACCAATTTGTTCAAATGGCGAATCAACTTCCAAGAGAGGAAGGGAGACTCCCGGGCCGACCCGAGGAGAATCCCTGTGCCCCACAACAACAAAACGAAGTTCGAGCCATAGGATTAAGGAGTGGACGGAGTTTGCCCGAGCCACAAGTTCCAAGATCAAGAGAAGAGAGTCGGACCGAGGTTCCCAGGAACTCGGGCCCGACGTGTCCTGAAGTCGAACCAGTAGACGGAGGAAGCCCCCTGGAGAGGACCGAGGTTCCCAGCAACTCGGGCCCGACATGTCCTGAAGTCGGCCCGACGTACCCAAAAACTCTCAGCCCTGGGACCGATGTCCCTGAAGTCGGTCCCGAGGTGCTTCCAACGTCGGTCTAGGGTGGAGTTGTTGAGAAGGATCGATCCAAAGAGGTTGATCCAAGCAAGAAGCAAAGTGGCACTACTCTTCCATATCCTATGAAGAAGCCCAAGGAGATTGTTGAGGGCAAGTTCAAGCGGGTCTTGAAGCTTTTGCAAGGCTTGAACATCACCATCCCTTTCACCGATGCTCTAAGTGAGATGCCATCTTATGCAAAGTTCTTGAAGGAAATCTTGAGCAAGAAGAGGTCAATTGTTGAGATGCAAGATGAGGTGAAGATCTTGGAGCTACCTCAAAAGCTTGGTGATCCCAGAAGATTTGCCATCACCGTAGGGATTGGATCCCAAAACTTTAAAGCTCTTTGTGACTTGGGAGCAAGTATTTCGGTTATGCCCATGAGCATATGGAGAAGGGCTAACCTCGGAGACATGGAGCCGGTCGATATGAGTCTTACCATGGCCGATGGTTCATCAATAAAGGCCACCGGAATTCTTGATGACGTCCCGGTTAGAGTGGGAAGATATTTTGTGCCCGATGATTTCGTGATCTTAGACATGAAAGAGGATCCGATGGTTCCCATTATTCTCGGAAGGCCGTTTCTAGCTACGGCGGGTGCCAAGTTTGATGTGAGGAATGGGAAAGTCACTTTCGAGATTGGCAAGGAGAAAGTGGAGTTTCATTTTAACAAGGCCCTTAATGAACCGGATACATTGGCAATTTTGAAACTAGAGGAAAACGCCAAATCCACAAGAGAGGAAGCACCATTGAGAGACCATGACATGGTCCATGATGAGACAAGAGATGGAGATAGCCCACCAAACCATGAAGAGTATCCTAATCTATATCCTTTTGATGTGGGAGATTCTTACATTTGCCTAAGTGATTTGAAAGAAGATCTAGGAGATGATTATCTTTGCTTGGATGATTTGCAAGATGAGTTGAGTTATAATGTCATAGAGTCCCCTAGAAATTCTTTAGACTTTTGTGGTGTAGGTGATAAAGAGCAAGATGAGATGATGCAAGAGATGCCAAACTACACTTTGGAGGAGACGGATAATGGAGAAATTGAATGCCACACTTTCATCAAACACAAATGGTGGCACTTTGGTTATGAGGATTGTGGAGAAGCACATGGCAAGGAGGATCAATTCACCGTTTTTCACCCTCCTTGAAGGGTAGAGGTTAGACGTCAAGCTAATGACGTTAAAGAAGCGCTCCTCGGGAGGCAACCCGGGTTTAGTAGATTCATTTTCGTAGTTTCTAGCTTGTTTCTTTTTGCCTTAGCTTAGATTAGTCCTAATCTCTTCTCTAGCTTGTATTTTGTGGAAATGTGTGTTGTGTGAGCTTCATTAGCATGTGTGGTATTTGTGGAAAAGATGCAAGAACTTGTGGATAGAAGTAACCAAGTCGTGGGATTTTTAGGAAACCAAAACTGGGTAGGACCGAGGTACCCAGTACCTCGGGCCCGAGGTGCCCGACGTCGGTGCAGTTGTGCCGACCCACTTTGAACCTTGACTTTGTGGAAATTCCTACTATACCCTCTTGACCCACCTTTGTCTTCTTCCCCATTTAAGATCCTTTTCCATTACCTAACATCCATCACCCCCATAACCACTTTCCCAAAATACCCAATTCTCTCAAAAACCCCAAATCGATCCCATCTCCCCCACCATACTCGATCCTCAAGGAAACCTCACCACAAGATCTCAATCCACACCCTAGCATCCCCAAGCATTGAACCAAAAGCCAAAAATCCCACCCAAATCCATTAGATCTACATCCTTCTTCTAGATCTAGAAGAGGAAATTTGAGTTCTAAGAGTTGATTGCTAGAAGTTCTTTGTTTCTTCATATTTGGTATGTGAATCTCAACCTCTACTTGATTCTTTGTGAATTTCATGCTTTTATTGCTAGATTTGAGATATGCCATGATTGAGTGAGCTTAGACTTTGAGCATCCATGGTGATTTGCATGCATTGTGAAATTTGTGCTTAATTGTTGCTTAGACCCACTTGGAACTTCGATTGATGATGAGAATTGGTAGATTTTGGATTTTAGGAGCATGATAGTGTGTTTCATGGATGAATCTAGGATGAGAAGTCGAAAAGGACTCGGTCCGAGGTGCCCAGTACCTCGGGACCGATGTCGAACGTCGGTCCAATACTCGGACCGAGGTCCACAACCTCGGGCCCGATGTCCCCTGTTGCTCGGTCCAATGTTTTTCGAAGCTTCTCTTGTGAATTTAGGATTTCATGAGCTTGAATGTTGGTTATAGCATGTTTATCATGATATGTCTTGAGGCTTGACCATTGATATGTGAATCTTAGTTCATGCATGATTGAATTTTGTGGATTGAGTGTGTTAAATGTAAGTATGGGGTCATCTCTTTGCATGATGAGTTGTTTATGATGGAAGCTTGTGCTCTTGTTGTGATTGTATAGATTTTATCTTGTAGTTCTTTGGTTTTGATTGTGTGTAGGTACCATGTCTACCCGAGCATCTTCTTCAAGGATGGAGAAAGCGACTAGAAAGTCCAAGAAGTCGTCCAAGAGAGTCCAAAGGATGGATGATGTGCGTATTGAGGATGAGGATGATGCTAGAGAGTATGAGCGTCTCATGGGTCTATCTCACCACACTCGGTGATTAGATTGGGAGTCAATTCAAAAGATGTGCATGGAGGAGGCTCTTACTCGGTGCTACTCCAACATTGGGCTCAATGTGTTGCTAAGGTGGAACAACACTCATTTTCCCGCCTTGACGTCCGAGTTCATGGCGACATTCAAGTGCACCTATGAAGGGGTCGAGAGTGAAGGCATGATCTCCTTCCAAATGGGCAACGAATTGCATGAAGTTTCTCTCCGGAACTTGGCACATTACTTTGGGTTCCCATTTCCGAGAGACGAGGCCTATGTTGACAATGAGAAGGTGGACTACCTTTGGAAGTTTGTGGCCGGGAAGAGTGAGATGAGGAAAGGAGCATCGACAAATGAGATAGCCAACCCACTCTTCCGAGTTATGATCCGAGCCTTGGGTTGTTCTATTTTTGCTAGACATGAATTGAGTAAACCGATGAAGGAAGAGGCCATGATACTCTATGAGATGTTGTTCGAGAATGAGAATCCGATGAACCTCACATGGGAATGGGTGAAGATGGTGAGGGACTTCCAAAGTTCTTCATGGATCTACTTTGGAGGCATGATTTCCCGATTAGCTCACCGTCTTGAGGTGGACTTGTCTACCTACACACCGGCCGCTAATGGTGTGGAGTTCATGGATTTGAAATACTTCAAGAAGGCCAACATTATCAAGGAGAAGCAAGTGACCGGCGCCTCTACTTACCTAGCCCCACACTCCAACTTCAACAATGTGCACATCCCTTTTGGGCCTCGACTCTTCGACCTCTCTTGTTACTACAATTGGTATCAAGTGTGGGCGGGGAACGTCAATCCTTATGGAGAGCCAGAGGGGACACTTGAGGTTAGGAGACGAGCTCAACACATCCGTTTCACTACACCTCAAGCTTCCCCGGACACCGAAGAAGAGGAGCCCAACCAATATGAATTTGTAAGGAGAGACGACATGGAGGTGGACTTGCCTAGAGGTGAAGAAGAAGAAGGTGGTTACCACAATTTGCTCACCGACCACGCCCCAACACTTTTGGACCGAGGAGCATCCCACGTCGGGCCCGACATCCATCAACGTCGGTCTGATGCATACTTGCCCGATCCGGTCCCGAGCCACTTCGAGAGGGGTGAGGGAAGTGGAGCACATCAAGCACCACCAAGCTACAGAGGATATGAGGGGTATGCCCAATGGTTTGGGCCCGGAATGGTGTTCCCCGAGCCTAACCAATCGGTGGACATGAACTTCTTGGCAAACCAATTGTCGCATCTCCAACTTCAACAATCATCAATGCTTCAAGAGGCGCACCAACTCAACCAACAACAACAATACCTCAACTTCCAACAACAACAACTTTCTCACCACCAAGAAGACTTCCAAGTGCAATTTGATGAGGTGAACCGCAACATTGCCTACACTAGACGAGAGGTGGAGGACTTGAGGGCGGCAAAGGATCAAAGGTGGACCGTCCAAGGAAGTTTCAATAAGTGGATGTCCGGGAATTTCTCATCCAGTGAAGATCAATGGACACCTCCCGCGCCACCAATCCAACCGCCAAGCCAACACCCCTTCAATGATCGAGTGTACGAGCAAGAGCGACACGCCCGGCTCCAAAGGAGACACCGCCGTGGCCACCCCCCGAACTAAGCCTCAACATGCCATGCAAGAATAAGGAATTGTGAGCTCTCTTTACTCTTCTCTTTAACTTATGAGTTTTGATTTCTTTTGATGAGGACATCAAAAATTTAAGTATGGGGTGGGTTAGTAGCTCATTAGTTCCATGTGTAGTTTTGTGTGTTTGTGTTTTTCTTGTTTAAGGGATGTTTCATTTTGGATAGTGGCATGATGAATGATGATGTATGATTGATTTTATGGCATGAATGGATGAGTTTGTTTGTTTTTGAGAAATTTTTTTGGAAAAATCCATAAAAATTTGAAAATTTTTGGTTGAGAAAACAACAAAAATATTTTGTTTTTGGACTAGGAATTCCCATCTTAGATGTCTAAAGAAGGCTAATGATGATGTGAGCATGTAAATTCCTTTGCATATTTTTGGATAGTTTAGCCTCTTAAAGTGATATTGTTTTTGATGTGATATGATGTCTTGCATGTCTTTATTGAGCACATGAGTTCTTGGATAAGTGTTGATGCGACTAAGCTTGAGTGAACCTTGTGAGATGATTTTTGGCCATTTTAGGGATGCTTGTTAATATTGCATATCCCTCATTTTCTTGTGTGAAATAGCTCATGCATGCTTAGTAAAACTTGCTATTGAGGTGTTTATCTATTTTCCAAGACCAATATGAGATTTGTTCTATGCTTTGTCACATTGATTTGAACTTTATTTCATTTAGTCACAAAATCTTCCATATCCTACCATGAAGATAAACCGTTGTTTGTAGCCCCGTTTTAGCCTTAGACCTTTGTTTGAAACTCCTCAAAGATATGATTCCTAGCCTATATGACTTGACCCTTATGGGATTGGACTTTAGTGAGAGGTTTTGGGAGAATATTTGGAGAGTTGAGATTCTCTTTGGTGAAGGGCAAGAAATGGAGTTATAAATCAAGTGGGTAGTGCATCTTTGAAGTGGAAAGAAAGAAAGAAAAGTTGGAAAAATATAGTGGATCGAAAGCAAAGTGCTTAAGTGAAAGAAAAGGGTGCCGACCGAGTTAAAGTGCACATCGGGCCCGAATTAGTGTGCAAGTCGATCCTTGTGAAAAAAGTGTGAAAATCCAATAAAAAGTTTAGTGCCAAGATGAAGTGGAATGTTTAGTGAAGAATGGGTTGAAAGAAAAGAAAAGAAGAAAAATCAAAGTCTTTTGGGAGTGTGAAGTTGAAAGAGGAATAATTTGGTGAAGTTGGTGAGAGACTAGAAAGTTCAATCCCCATTGTAAGCACCACAAGACCAAAATGATTCCCACCTTGAGAAACACCAAAAGCCCCATTACAACCCGGCCAAGTGGAACCTCTTTGAGGACCTCCATTGAGCCAAGTTCATATTCTTTGTGTGCATTGTAATAGGCATCTCTAGGTGGAGGAATTGGTGATATTAGCTTCAATGGTAAAGTCTTTACTTGCATGAATTTTGAGTTTGAGTGTTCATTTTCAAGCCTAAACACATGATGAGTGATACACATTTTCACATACCTAAAGTGAGGCTTTGTTGCATTGACTATATTCCTTGAACACTTGATCATGTGTAATGACATAATCTTGCTAGCATATCTATCACTTGTGCTTACTTGTGTTTTCATATGAGGCTTTACTTGAAGATTGTGCTTCGGTCTTTCTTATGTTGTTATTGCTTGAGGACAAGCAAGTTTAAGTATGGGGTATTCTGATGTCTCTCGTTTTGGAGGTGTTTTAGTAGTTGATTTCCTTTGTAAATATGTGTTTTTCATTCTCTTCTTTGTTAGTTTTGGTTCCTTTTTAGCTTATGATGCGTTCGCCTTCTAGGGACTCCAAGAAGGACTCGCTTGGCCAAGGATCTAGGTTACGAGTTGGGCCTTATCCGACTATTGAGGGAAACATAAGGAGGCGGAAGCTGAGTTAGGGACTCTGGTAGTTGTGGAAGGGACTCTGGTAGCTGTGGAAGGGACTCTGGTAGCTGTGTTGCGGTAGGGACGCTGGCACTGTAGTAGGGACGCTGGTAGAGGGACGATGGTAGGGACGTTGGTGGATGTGGTAGGGACGGTGGTAAGGACTCGACGGGTGGAAGAACTCGCCGTCGAACGAGGAAACGACCGGAGGTCGGGGAAAGGAGGGCGTCGGAGAAGAGGGATAGAAGGATTGACGTTCACGGTTTTGGGGAAGAGATATCACTCGATTCAAGCCAAAACTCATTGATTGCAAACGTGAAAAATACAAGAGAGGAGAGCTCCTTATATAGTGGAGGCTCTTAGGCAACAAAAGGAAACCCTAGCATTTATGGGTTGGGCCTAAAACATGCAAGTCTTGGCCCAATACGCTATGCATACTATAAATGGTCAGACAACTAATCTGACCTAATATTCTTGTCTCTACTACAAAAGGTAATACTTATCCATTAGCTACCTAGGAAAAGGAAAGACAAAGACTAGAATAAACAAGTCTTAGGGACTCTGCTGAGGACTCTCTTCAAGAGCTGAGGGACTCTGCTGAGGACTCTGCTGAGGACTTTGCTGAGGACTTTGCTGAGGACTCTGCTGAGGACTCTACTCAAGAGCTGAGGGACTCTACTGAGGACTTTGCTCATGAGCTGAGGGACTCTAATGCTGAGGACGCTGGAAGGGAAGCTACTGGAATTGTAGGGACGCCGTGGTGCAGTCCTTAGGATTGTCCTTGGTAGAAAGTAGTCTTCTAGAGATAGGGACGCTTGTACTCTTAGGGACGCTACTAGGGACGCCCATGTGTTGTTCTTCTAGAGTCCTCTTCTTCTTGGGGAAGGGAGTCCTCTTCTTCTTGGGGCGCTAGGGAAGGGATCATATCATCCTCTCCTTTCTGAGTGGGAAGCATCCTTGCTTCCTTTAATAGTTGCTCCGTACTTAAGTTCTTGGTCCAAGGAGGACGCCATGGTCTTGGTTGACTAGGAGTCCCTTGAGCCGATCTTTTGGGACTGGATCGCATCAGCTTAGTTCCCGGTTTTTTTCAAGAGTCGGAAACTATGCGAGTTTGTTTGACTTTGTAGGTAAAATGGCAAGAATGAGGACATTTTGGAGGAGCTTATGAAGGAGCCAAGTCAAGGAGTGCAAGAGCCAAGCTAAGAATGAAGTGGAACCGAAGGAAACCCAAGAAGAAGACAAGGATCGAGGCCCAGGACCAAGTACCACGACGTCGGGCCCGAGATCGAGCACCCAGTGACCAGGACCGACGTTCTCCAACGTCGGGCCCGAGGTGCATCCGTGTCGGTCCTAAGTCGGCAATTGAGAGGATTGTTCCCCAAGGCATATTTTTAGTAACTTTCCACATTTGCCCCTTTCTAAATTGGGATTCCTTGGTCCCCAATCCATGAGAGGCTATAAATAGAGGTGATTAGAGAGCATTAAGGGCAAGTTTGGATAGACCACACGCAAATCACTCTCTAAAAGCTCAAAGGAAGACTTGGAGGGCAAGGAGAAGAGAGGAGAAGGAAGAGAAGAGAAGATCGGTGGAGCTAGGAGGAGGATTAGTGAGTTTTGTACTTTGTTTTGCTTTGATCTAGTAGAATTGAGACTTGGATTTTGTAGACACTTTGGATTTGAATGCAATTGGAGTTTGATTGGATGATGATGATTGAGTTTTGCTTGATTTCCATTTTGATTATGCTTTTCTCTTACCATATGGAGTAGATTCCATAGTCTTGGGCTATGGGGGAATCCCCTAGCTAGATTTGGGTAGAAAACCCCAATTCCATAGCCTTGAGCTTCAATCTCTTGTGAAAGCAAGGGATCTAGGGCTTGTGTTTGGTAAGAGTAAGCGAGAGCATCTCGATCCCATCACAAGTCTCTAGCATCGAAGGTGAAGTGAAAACTCCCTTGGGTCGAGGTGTAGATTGGAGAGATTCGGGGCGAACAACCTCGATCTCACTAGAATCAAACACTTATTGGTTGAATTGAGGTTGAATATCCAAGTCTAGTTGAGGGAGGAACCCAAAAACGCAAGACCGATCTACTATTTGAACAAGACCGAGTTACCTAGTACATCGGGCCCGACTTGCATCACGTCGGTCCCGACCAACTCGACCTCGATCCACCCTCGAACCGAAGTGACTTTGTGTCGGTCCGAGGAGATCTCTTTTGTTTTCCTTTGTTTTGCCCTTTTCTTTTCCTCTTTTTAGTCTTTTTGGGTACTCTCGACACACGAACTCCCGTGTGTTCGACACCCTACCTCTTTACTACAATTCGAGGTTCGGTTTTATAAATTTAAATTGTGAGACCCTCCGATCCCGGACCGATCAGCTGGTGGCGGAGATAGGGACGGTGGTAAGGATTCGACGGGTGGAAGAACTCGCCGTCGAACGAGGAAGCGACCGGAGGTCGGGGAAATGAGGGCGTCGGAGAAGAGGGATAGAAGGGTTGACGTTCACGGTTTTGGGGAAGAGATATCACTCGATTCAAGCCAAAACTCATTGATTGCAAACGTGAAGATTACATGAGAGGAGAGCTCCTTATATAGTGGAGGCTCTTAGGCAACAAACGGAAACCCTAGCATTTATGGGTTGGGCCTAAAACATGCAAGTCTTGCCCCAATACCCTATGCATACTATAAATGGCCAAACAACTAATCTGACCTAATATTCTTGTCTCCACTACAAAAAGTAATACTTATCCATTAGCTACCTAGGAAAAGGAAAGACAAAGACTAGAACAAACAAGTCTTAGGGACTCTGCTGAGGACTCTCTTCAAGAGCTGAGGGACTCTGCTGAGGACTCTGTTGAGGACTTTGCTGAGGACTCTGTTGAGGACTCTGCTGAGGACTCTGCTCATGAGCTGAGGGACTCTAATGCTGAGGACGTTGGAAGGGAAGCTGCTAGAATTGTCGGGACGCCCTGGTGCAGTCCCTAGGATTGTCCTTGGCACCAGGCGTCCTCTAGAGATGGGGACTTCTAGGGTGCCGGTAGGGACGCCAAGGCCCCTTCCTCAGGATTGGCTTTAAGGACGCTCAGCAACCATGTAGGTGGTTCTTCAGGGACTAAGCTAAAGGACTGAGAGGCTCGTCATACAAAGGACGCCGTTGCTTGAGCGATGGCCTTAGCACGAGCTCGAGTAATGGGTCCGTCCGAACGCATTGTCATGGCGTCTTCCTCTTCCTTAGGAGTAAGGGAAGGGATCGCATCATCCTCCCCCCCTTGAGTGGGAAGCGTCCCCGCTTCCTCCAAAAGGTGTTTATCTTCAGGTTCCACGTATGGAGATAAGTCCGCGACATTGAAAGTGGCATGGACAGCCCCATAGGAATCTGGCAGCTCAAGCTTGTAAGCATTTGGTCCAATCCGCTCAAGGACGCGAAAGGGACCGTCCCCCGGTAATGGAGTTTAGTCTTCCGGGCTGAAGGGAAGCGATTCTTGCTCAAATGGAGCCAAACCAAGTCCCCGGGCTCAAAGATGAGCTGTTGGCGTCCCTTGTTATGTTGGTTGGCATATTGTTGGGCACGAGGCTCAAGGCGGTCCTTCGTCCTCATGTGCAGTTTCTTAATGTACTCAGCGCGGTTGGCTGCATCGAAGTGTTCTCCTTGCTGCAAGGGACGGGGTGAGAGATCCGTGGGAGTAAGTCGATTGCGCCCATAGACGACCTCGAAGGGACTCATGTTGTGCGCCGAGTGTTTGGACCTGTTATAGCAAAATTCTACAGTAGAGAGTAAGTCCTCCCACCGGCGTGGGTTGTTCTTAAGCATCACTCGAAGGAGTGAGCCTAAGGTCCGATTGGTGACTTCCGTCTGGCCATCGGTTTGGGGATGGAAGGAAGTAGAGAATAGTAGTTTGGTGCCCAACTTTCCCCAAAGTGTTCTCCAAAAATGTCCCACAAACTTGGAGTCCCTATCACTTATGATTGTGCGGGGAATGCCATGGTACTTCACTACGTGTTCAAAGAAGAGACAAGCCACGTCCGTAGCATTGTTCGTCGTAGTACACGCAATGAAATGGGCCATTTTTGAGAAGCGACACACTACTACAAAGATGGAGTCCTTACCCCTCTTGGACCTAGGTAGTCCCGTGATGAAGTCCATTGAAAGGTCTTCCCACGGAGCATGTGGAATAGGCAAGGGAGAGTAAAGTCCATGATTATGGCTTGTGGACTTGGCCTTTTCGCAAGTGATGCAACTCTTGCAATACTTCGTGACATGATGAGCCATGTGAGGCCAAAAGAAGTGTTCACGCAAAGCAGCAAGGGTTTTATTAACGCCAAAATGACCACGGCCCTCATGCGCTTCTTTTATCAAAAGAGTCCTTATAGAAGACTTAGGGACGCATAGCTTCCCAGCCCTGAATAAGTACCCTTCATCGAGAAAGTAGCCATCAATGGCATGAGAAGGCGTGGCCTTTTCCATGATGGGACCAAAGAAGGGGTCCGAAGCATAAAGCTCCTTTAACATGGAAAAGGCAAGTAAGCGAACTTGAAGGGAAGAAAGGAGGGTGTACCTGCGAGAAAGGGCGTCCGCAACCACATTCTCCTTACCTTTCTTGTGATGGACGACGTAAGGGAACGTCTCCAAGAACTCGACCCAGCGTGCGTGTCTTCTATTGAGGTGTGCTTGACTCTTGAGGTAAGACAATGCCGCGTGGTCGCTGTGGATGATGAACTCCCGTGGCCACAAGTAGTGTTGCCAAGTCTTGAGGACTCTAATAAGAGCGTACAACTCTTTGTCGTATGTGGGGTAGTTCAATTGAGCTCCAGTGAGCTTCTCACTATAGTAGGCAATTGGCTTGCGTTCTTGGTGGAGGACGCCGCCTATGCCAACATTTGACGCATCACACTCGATCTCAAAGGGCTTAGTGAAGTCCAGGAGCTGTAGGAGTGGAGCATTACAAAGGGAGTCCTTTAGGCTTTGGAACGCCTATTCATGATGCTGCTTCCACTCTATGATTGTGCCTTTCTTGGTTAAGGCATGCAATGGTGCAGCAAGGACGCTGAAGTGATGGACAAAACGGCGGTAGAAACCGGCGAGTCCTAAGAAGGAGCGGACTTCCGTTGCACTCTTTGGAGTAGGCCAGTCCTTGATAGCCTTGATCTTTTCCTCGTCCACTTGTAAGCCAACACTAGAGACCACAAAGCCAAGGAAGACAGTGGAAGGCTTGCAAAAGGTACACTTAGCCAAGTTAGCAAAGAGTGTTTCACGGCGTAAGCGTGCCAATACCAACTTAATGTGTTCCATGTGGTCATTGAGATTCATTGAATAAATCAAGATATCATCAAAGTAGACCACAAGGAACTTACCAATGAAGTCCCTAAGGACATGGTTCATGAGACTCATAAAGGTGCTTGGAGCGTTGGTGAGACTAAAGGGCATGACGAGCCACTCATAGAGACCAAATTTTGTCTTGAAGGCTGTCTTCCATTCATCGCCTTCCTTCATGCGGATTTGGTGGTAGCCACTCTTCAAGTCGATTTTGGTGAACAAGGTGGCACCATGGAGCTCATCCAACATATCATCGAGCCTAGGAATTGGATGCCGGTATTTGATGGTGATGTTGTTGATTGCACGGCAGTCCATACACATGCGCCAGGAGCCATCCTTTTTAGGGACTAGAATGACGGGCACGGCACAAGGACTTAGGGACTCTCTTACATAGCCACGCTCAAGGAGTTCTTGCACTTGCTTTTGGAGTTCCTTGGTTTCATCTGGGCCAGCTTTGTAAGGAGCTCTATTTGGTAGAGAGGCCCCGGGCATCAAGTCAATTTGATGCTCAATTCCACGTAGTGGAGGAAGTCTTGGGGGAAGGTCGTCAGGGAAGACGTCCTTAAAGTCCTCTAGAAGGGAAGCCACGGCGCTAGGGACGGCCGGATCATTAGGGACTGTGCTAGAAGATGTGAGAGACATCGGCACCATCAAGAAGCAATGGGCACGTCCTGAAAGTGGCGGTTGAGATGGGGACGGCCGTGTGACCAACCCACGGGGCTCAACCGTGCCTTGAAGGGAGGCGCTTGTTTTGGGAGTGAGGGACGCTTGGTCCGAGGGACTCCTTTTGGGGACGGCTTTGGAACGCTGTTGTTGGCCATCAAATAGAGCCGGCTTTGCATCCGAGGTGTTGGCCGAGTTGCGTTCCTTGTGCGCCCGTTCTTCTTCAATTGCCTTAGCGCGGTCACGTTGTACCTGATCTTGCAATATTTCACTAGGCAACATGGGTAAGAGTTTGACGCGCTTCCCGTGGTACGTGAACACATAAGTGTTCAAGAAGCCATCGTGAAGGACGCGCCGGTCGAAGGCCCATGGGCGTCCCAACAACAAGTGTGTGACGTCCATAGCAACGACATCACAAAGTAAGGTGTCCGTGTAAGGACCAATGGAAAAGGTGATCATGCATTGGTGAGTGATTTGAGTACCTGTGGAGTTCAACCATTGTAGTCCATAAGTGGCAGGGTGGGGAGTTGTTTCCAAGTTAAGGTGTTTGACTACCTTTTCATTGACAAGATTGGTGCAACTCCCGGAGTCAATAATCACACTAAGGCTTGTGGAACCAACCAAAGCGCGAGTGTGGAAGAGATTTTCACGTTGGTCTTGTAAGGATCCTTTCAAAATGAGTGCCTTCCTAGCAACCAACCCAAGGCAGTGGCCGGAGTCCATTGGTGCTAGGGCACAATCAAACTCTTCTTCTTGGGGAACAACATAGGAGTCCTCATATAATGGCTCTGGTGGGACTTCTTCCTCATCTAAGGACTCATATCCCCCTGTGGTTGTGGAGAACAACACTTTCTTTTTGTTGGGGCAGTCCTTTTGATAGTGTCCTCGTCCGCCACAAGAGAAACACTCCATGTCCCTGGAACGCTCAAGGGGAGTCCCTTGTTGGGAAGGGCGCCCTTGTTGAGGACGGCTTGTGGAGTTCGATCCATGTGGTTGGGAAGGACGTTGGGATGGGGACTGCTTTGAAGAAGAACCCTGTCCCTGCATACTAGGAGATGAATTAGTGGAAGCATAAGGACAAGAGTTAGAGGAAACATACCGATTTGGCCGAGATTGGTAAGAACGCAATTCTTGTTGGTTCTTATAGATGGTCATGGCCGTATGCATCAAGTTGTTCAAATCTGTGATGGGTAAAGGCTCAAGCTGGTGCCTAAGGGACTGATTCAATCCAGAGATAAACCTAGTTTTCAAGGTGGAGGGGGCAACTGAAATGCCGGCCTTGTAATACATATCCTCCAACTTAGAGAAGAACTCAATGGGAGTCATGCTTCCTTGGCGAAGTGTTGCAATGTCCATCCTCATCTGGTTCTTATAGTCCTTAGGAACATACTTTTGTGTCATGATGTACACAAGTTGATCCCAAGTGGTGACCGGTGTTTTGTCTAGCCTTAAACGGTTGTCCACAAAGCGTTGCCACCACACTCGTGCTTGACCACAAAAATGGAATGTAGCTAAATGGACCCATTCATGGGGAGGCGTCCGACAATAGCGCAAAGTGTGCGCTGTGGCGGCAATCCACTCAAGGAAGGCAGCTGCATCATAATGTCCTTCAAAATGTTCAATTCGGACTTTGACCTCATGGCGGTTTGTAGCTTGTTGGTCATAGTCTCCACGGTCTTCACGTAAGTCAAAACCGCGATCAATGGGACTCCAAGGTCTTGGTGGTATCGCTCTAGGGGCATTACCGCGCCGTTCACCTTGGTGTCGATGGGGACGCTCTTGGTGCCGGTTGGCATTATGGCGTCCGTCCCTCCTAGGGACTTCTTCATGGCGACGTACCAAAGGCGGAGCCGGGGGAATCCAGTCCGCGGGGCGGTCGTCCAATTCAGGTGGATCACCCAAAGGTGGGAAGTTGCGGGGATTGGGTAAGCCCGAGTCTTCATATTCTTCATCGTCGAAGTCATTGAACTCGTCTTCCCAAACTGGAGTATCGGACGATTGGCCTAAGGACGCCTGTGTTAGAGGTAGGGACGGCGCCCTTCCTTGTGCCATGCGCCTTTCATGCCGTTGTGTTCGTCGTAAGGGGTGCTCATCAAAGCGTTGGTCACGCCTATTGTACACCCGACGTTCCCATTCCTCGGTACCTTGGTCTTGGGGACGCGGTTGAGGACGCCGAGGGGTCAGTGCTTGGTGATGAGCTCTCCTTGGGTCATAAGGATCATTAAAGCGAAAAGGGGAAGGAGACATACCTGGGCCATCGGACTCATGGCCTGAGGAAACATCGTAGGCATGAGGTTCACTCCGCAAGACTTGGCCCTGAGGACGGCGGGGCTCAATGGTGGAGTGGAGACGATGTGTTTGAGGGGCGTCCCTTGAGGACGTCCTGTTGGGAAGCACTTGGTGAGAAGTTTGACCGTTCGGCTGACTTGGGCCAGCTTGGTCAGAGAGGCTTATGGCTAGTCCTTGAGATCTGGAGTGAAGGACTTGAGGTGGGGCGTTCACTAGAGGAACCCGAGCTGTCGCTTGGGCTTGGAGAAGGGACTCGACCTCAGCGAGCCGGCGTCTTAACTCTGCATTTTCTTGTTGTACTTGTGTGAGTTGGGGGGGGGGGGTTGAGGTCTTGGCTTGAGAGGTCTTGGTTGAGGACTTGGGGTGGATCACGTCCAGTGTTAGCCTCGTCGGAAGGGTTACCTGTCATAACATTAGAATCCATGGCGAGTAAAAGTCGAACAAGAGTCAACAAGTACAAGCACTAGAAACGGCTCTTTAGACGGACTATGCACACACAAGGGTCAAGGAAGGCTTTATGTGCGAGAGGCGGCTAAAGGCTACACGATGCAACTCAAACACGCAAGGATCAATGCAATTACAAGCAACAATATTGACGTGCTAAGTGCTGAGGACTGCTTCTTTGTTGAGGAGGGGCGTCCTCAAGATGGGTGTGTTTGGGGACTCTCTTGAATCCAAAATAGTTGCCTTATTTTGGCTTTCTATTTGGACTTCTTTTGCTTTTTTTGTTTTTTTTTTTGAATGCGGTTACTAACCGAAGGAGAGTCCTTTGAGGGACGCAAGTAGCACAAATAGGTTACTAACCTAAGCACGACTGAAACCAATATGCAACACGTAATCAAAATCACCAAGCATGTAAGGACTGCAATCGTAAATGGGTGTAAAAATTATTTTTTTTTGGTAAGGACTATGGTAGTAAAAACTTGTTCTGCTACCAAGGTTAGGCTAATAATGAAAAAAAAAAAAAATTTTTTTGGATTTTTATAAGGACGGATTCAAGGAACACAAAGGGAAGCAAGTGTGATATGCAATAATTCGAATAAAAAGGCTTACGTAACCTTGGGTCTGATACCAGTTAATGCGTTCGCCTTCTAGGGACTCCAAGAAGGACTCGCTTGGCCAAGGATCTAGGTTACGAGTTGGGCCTTATCAAACTATTGAGGGAAACATAAGGAGACGGAAGCTGAGTTATGGAAGGTGGTAGTGGTGGCAAGGAAGCTGGTAGCTGAGGTAGGGACTCTAGTAGCTGCGGTAGGGACTATGGTACCTGTGGAAGGGACTCTGGTAGCTGTGCTGCGGTAGGGACTCTGGTAGCTGTGGATGGGACTCTGGTAGCTGTGTTGCGGTAGGGACGCTGGTAACTGCGTAGGGACGCTGGTAACTACGTAGGGATGCTGGTAACTACGGTAGGGACGCTGGAAGAGGGACGATGGTAGGAACGCTGGTGGATGTTGTAGGGACGCTGGTGGCAGAGATAGGGACGGTGGTAAGGACTCGACGGGTGGAAGAACTCGCCGTCGAACGAGGAAGCGACCGGAGGTCGGGGAAATGAGGGCGTCGGAGAAGAGGGATAGAAGGGTTGACGTTCACGGTTTTGGGGAAGAGATATCACTCGATTCAAGCCAAAACTCATTGATTGCAAACGTGAAGATTACAAGAGAGGAGAGCTCCTTATATAGTGGAGGCTCTTAGGCAACAAAAGGAAACCCTAGCATTTATGGGTTGGGCCTAAAACATGCAAGTCTTGGCCCAATACCCTATGCATACTATAAATGGCCAGACAACTAATCTGACCTAATATTCTTGTCTCCACTACAAAAGGTAATACTTATCCATTAGCTAGCTAGGAAAAGGAAAGACAAAGACTAGAACAAACAAGTCTTAGGGACTCTGCTGAGGACTCTCTTCAAGAGCTGAGGGACTTTACTGAGGACTCTGCTGAGGACTTTGCTGAGGACTCTGCTGAGGACTCTGCTCATGAGCTGAGGGACTCTAATGCTGAGGACGCTGGAAGGGAAGCTGCTGGAATTGTCGGGACGCCCTGGTGCAGTCCCTAGGATTGTCCTTGGCACCAGACATCCTCTAGAGATGGGGACTTCTAGGGTGCCGGTAGGGACGCCAAGGCCCCTTCCTCAGGATTGGCTTTAAGGACGCTCAGCACCCATGTTGGTGGTTCTTCAGGGACTAAGCTAAAGGACTGAGAGGCTCGCCATACAAAGGACGCCGTTGCTTGAGCGATGGCCTTAGCACGAGCTCGAGTAATGGGTCCGTCCGAACGCATTGTCATGGCGTCTTCCTCTTCCTTGGGAGTAAGGGAAGGGATCGCATCAGTAGGATATGGAAGATTTTGTGACTAAATGAAATAAAGTTCAAATCAATGTGACAAAGTATAGAACAAATCTCATATTGGCCTTGGAAAATAGATAAACACCTCAATAGCAAGTTTTACTAAGCATGCATGAGCTAATCACACAAGAAAATGAGGGATATGCAAATATGAACAAACATCCCTAAAATGGCCAAAAATCATCTTACAAGGTTCACTCAAGCTTAGTTGCATCAAATCTCATCCAAGAACTCATATGCTCAATAAAAACATGCAATATATCACATCACATTAAAAACAACATCCACTTAGAGGCTAAACTATCCAAAAATATGCAAAGGACTTTACATGCTCACATCATCATTAGCCTTCTTATGGACATCTAAGATGGGAATTCCTAGTCCAAAATCAAAATCTTTTTTGTTGTTTTTAACCGAAAATTTTTCAAAATTTCAGGATTTTTCGAAAATTTTCTCAAACATAACAAACAAACTCATCCATTCATGCCATAAAATTCAATCATCATCACGCATCACATCATACCACTATCCAAAAATGAAACATCCCTTAGACAAAACAAGAGAAAAACATGAAAACTACACATGGAACTATGAGCTACTAACCTACCCCATACTTAAAATTTTGATGTCCTCATCAAAATAAATCAAAACTCAAAAGTAAAGAGAAGAGTAAAGAGAGCTCACAATTCTTTATTCTTGCATGGCTTGTTGAGGTTTAGTTTGGAGGGTGACCGCGCCGTCTCCTTTGAAGCCTTGCTTGCCGCTCGCGCTCATACACTTGGTCGTGGAAAGGATCTTGACTTGGCGGTTGGATTTGTGGGGCGGGACGCATCCATTGATCTTCACGGGAAGAGAAATTCCCGGTCATCCACTCATTGAAACTCTCTTGGACGTTCCATCGTTGGTCCTCGGCCGCCCTCAAGTCATCCACCTCACGTCTAGTGTAGGCGATGTTGCGGTTCACCTCCTAAAATTGGGCTTGAAAGTCTTCTTGGTGGTAGAAAAGTTGTTGTTGTTGGAAGTTGAGATGTTGTTGGTGAAGGTTGATGTGGTGTGCCTCTTGAAGCATACTTGATTGTTGAAGTTGGAGATGCGCCATTTGGGTGGCCAAGAAGTTCATGTCCACCGATTGGTTTGGCTCGGGGAACACCATTCCGGGTCCATACCATTGGGCATACCCTTCATACCCTCCATAGCTCGGTGGTTCTTGTCTTGCTCCACTTCCCTCACCCCTCTCGAAGTGGCTCGGGACCGGATCGGGCAAGTATGCATCGGACCGACGTTGGTGGATGTCGGGCCCGACGTTGCTTGCACCTCGGTCCAAGAGTGTTGGTGCGTGGTCGGTGAGCAAATTGTGGTAACCACCATCTTCTTCTTCTTCTTCACCTCTAGGCAAGTCCACATCCATGTCATCTCTCCTCACGAACTCATATTGGTTGGGCTCTTCTTCTTCGGTGTCCGGGGAAGCTTGAGGAGTAGTGAAACGAATGTGTTGTGCTCGTATCCTAACCTCAAGTGTCCCCTCCGGCTCTCCAAAAGGATTCTCCTTGCCCGCCCACACTTGGAACCAATTGTATTAGTTGGTGAGGTCGAAGAGTCGAGGTCCCAAGGGAATGTGCACCTTGTCGTAGTTGGAATGTGGGGCTAGGTAAGTGGTGGCGCCGGTCACTTGCTTCTCCTTAATGATGTTGGCCTTTTTGAAATACTTGAGGTCCATGAACTCTACACCATTAGGGGCCGGTGTGTAGGTAACAAGTCCACCTCAAGACGATGAGCCAAACGAGCTATCATGCCTCCAAAATAGATCCATGAAGAGCTTTGGAAATCCCTCACCATCTTTACCCATTCCCATGTGAGGTTCATTGGCTTCTCATTCTCAAACAACATCTCATGAAGTAGCATGGCCTCCTCCTTCATTGGCTTGCTCAACTCGTGCCTAGCAAAAATGGAACAACCCAAAGCTCGGATCATAACTCGGAAGAGTGGGTTGGCAATCTCATTTGTCGGTACACCCTTCCTCATCTCACTTCTTCCGGCTACGAACCTCCAAAGATAGTCCACCTTCTCATTATCAACATAGGCCTCTTCTCTTGAGAAAGGGAACCCAAAATAATGTGCCAAGTTCCGGAGAGAGAGCTCTTGCAACTCGTTGCCCATTTGGAAGGAAATCATGCCTTCGCTCTCAACCCCTTCATAGGTGCACTTGAATGACGCCATGAACTCGGACGTCAAGGCGGGATAGTGAGTGTTGTTCCACCTTAGCAAGACGTTGAGCCCAATATGAGAATAGCACTGAATAAGAGCCTCATCCATGCACATCTTTTGAATTGACTCCCAATCTAACCACCGAGTGTGGTGAGATAGACCCATGAGTCACTCATACTCTCTAGCCACATCATCATCCTCAAAACGAACGTCGTCCATCCTTTGGACTCTCTTGGACGACTTCTTGGACTTTCTTGTTGCTTTCTCCATCCTTGAAGAAGATGCTCGGGTAGTCATGGTACCTACACACAATCAAGACAGAGAACTCCAAGATAAAATCTATACAATCACAACAATGTCATAAGCTTCCACAACTATCAACTCATCATGCAAAGAGATAACCCCATACTTGCTCTTAAGACACTCAATCCACAAAATCAATCATGTTTGAGCTAAGAATCACATAACAATGGTCAAGCTACAAGATATATCATGATGAACAAACCATAACCAACAATCAAGCTCATGAATCCCAAAGCTCACACAAGAGAAAATCAAATCGCAAAGGACCGACAAACACAACACATCGGACCCGAGGTTCTCAACCTCGGTCCGAGTTTTGGACCGACTTTCAACGTCGGTCCCGAGGTCCTGGGTACCTCGGGCCGACTCTAATCCGACTTCTCTACCTCTTTTCATCCATAAAACACTCTATCATGCTCCTAAAATCCAAAATCAACCATTTCTCATCATCAATCGAAGTTCTAAGTAGGTGTTAGCGACAATTAAGCACAAATTTCACAATGCATGCAAATCACCATGGATGCTCAAGGTCTAAGCTCACTTAATCATGGCAAATCTCAAATCTAGCAATGAAAGCATGAAATTCACAAGGAATCAAGTAGAGATTGAGATTTACATACCAAATATTGAAGAATCAAAGACTTGTAGCAATCAACTTCTAAAAACTCAAATTTCTCTTCTAGATCTAGAAGAAGGATGAAGATCTATGGGATTTTGGTTGGGATTTTGGCTTGTAGATCAATGTTTGAGGATGCTAGGGTTTGGATCGAGATTTGTGGTGAGGTTTTCTTGAGGTTCGAGTATGGTGAGGATGGGGATCGATTTGGAGGTTTTGAGAGTGGATTGGTATTTTGGGAAGGTAGTTATGAGGGTGATGGGTGGTGGGTATGTGTAAGAGGGCTTAAATGGGGTAGAAGACAAAGTTAGGTTAGAAGGGCAAGATAGGAATTTCCACAAAATCAAGACCAAAGTTGACCATCGTTACCGGACCGACGTTGCAACCTCGGGCCCGAGGTACTGGGTACCTCGGTCCTACCCGATTTTTGCTCCTAAAATCCCTTTTAATGGCAAGGCTCTACCCACAAGTCCTTTTATTATTTTCACCAATACCACACATGATCATGAAGCTCACATAACACACAATTCCACAAAACACATGCTAAAGAAGAGATTAGAAGGAATCTATACTAACGCAAAGAAAGACAAACTAGAAACTACGAAAATGAACCTACTAAACCCGGGTTGCCTCCCGAGGAGCAATCTTTTTAAGTCACTAGCTTGACTTCTAACCTCTACCCTTCAAGGAGTGTGAAAAATGGTGAATTGATCCTCCTTGTCATATGCATCTCCATTCTCCTCATATCCAAAGTGCCACCATTTGTGTTTGATGAAAGTGTGGCATCCCTCTTTTCCTTTGTCCTCCAAAGTGTAGGTTGGTATCTCTTGCATCATTTCCACTTGATCTTCATTACCTACATCACAAAAGTCCATAGAATTTCTAGGGGACTCCATGACATTATAACTCAAATCGTCTTGCAAATCACTCAAGCAAAGGTAATCATCCTCTAGATCTTCTTTTAAATCACTTAAACAAATGAAAGAGTCTCCCACATCGAAAGGATACGAAGAAGGATACTCTTTATGGCTTCTTGGGTTGCCTCCACCTCTTAACTCTTCATGGTTCACCAATGGATCTAGCAACTCTCTTTCTTGCTCATGGACATAGACCATGTCATGATCTCTCAATGGTGTTTCTTCCTCTCTTGTGGGTTCCAACTCCTCCCTCTTACGCTTGGCACTTTCCTCCAACTTCAAGATTGCCAAAGCATCCGGTTCATTAAGAGCTTTGTTGAAATGGAACTCCACTTTTTCCTCGCCAATCTCGAAAGTCACTTTCCCGTTTCTCACATCGAATTTGGCACCCGGCGTAGCTAGAAACGGCCTTCCGAGAATAATGGGCACCATCGGATCTTCTTTCATGTCGAGAATCACAAAGTCGTCGGGTACAAAATACCTTCCAACTCGAACCGGGACGTCATCTAAAATTCCGGTGGCCTTTGTTGATGAACCATCGGCCATGGTAAGACTCATATCAACCGGTTCCATATCTCCTAGGTTAGCCCTTCTCCATATGCTCATGGGCATAACCGATATGCTAGCTCCTAGATCACAAAGAGCCTTGAAGTTTTGGGATCCAATCCCCACGGTGATGGCAAATCTTCCGGGATCACCTAGCTTTTGAGGTAGCTCCAATGTCTTCACCTCATCTTGCATCTCTACGTACAATTGACCTCTTCTTGATCAAAATTTCCTTCAAGAACTTTGCGTAGGACGGCATCTCACTTAGAGCATCGGTGAATGGAATAGTGATGTTCAAGCCTTGCAAAAGCTTCAAGAACCGCTTGAACTTGCCCTCAACAATCTCCTTGGGCTTCTTCAAAGGGTATGGAAGAGTTGTGCCACCTTGCTTCTTGCTTGGATCCACCTCCTTGGACCGATCTCCACTTCTCTCAACATTTTCAGCTTGGACCGACGTTGAATCGATCTCGGGACCGACTTCGGGAACCTCGGTCCTAGGGCAGGGCACATCTGGGTAACTCGGGCCGACTTCAGGGCATGTCGGGCCCGACTTTGGTTCTACCTCGGTCCGACTCAGGGGACCTTCTCCGTCTTCTGGCTCGTCGTCTGGGCACGTCGGGCCCGAGATGCTGGGTACCTTGGTCCGACATTCTTCTCTCGTCCTTGGAACTTGTGGCTCGGGCAAACTCCGTCCACTCCTCAATCCTATGGCTCGAACTTCATTTTGTTGTTGTTGAGCACGGGGATTCTCCTCGGGGTCGGCCCGGGAGTCTCCCTTCTTCTCTTGGAAGTTGATTCGCCATGTGAACAAATTGGTTGTCCACTTGTCTTCTCCACACACCAAACTCCTTGAATTGGGCACCCATTTCATCAACTCTTCTCTCAACGTTGGTGAATTGATTCATCAAGTCCTTGAACTCGCCTCTCATCTCTTGCGCCCATTGTGGAGTTTGCTCATAGAAACCCGGAGGTCGGTATGGTGGTGGTTGGGGCCTTGGCTCATTTTGGTTGAATTTGTTGTTGTAGCCACTAACTTGGCCTTGGTTCCACCTTCCTCCATTGTTGAAATTGGTTCTCCCTCCGAAATTTCTTTGAACATAGTGTGCCACCTCAATTTGCTCGGCCAATCGGACTTGGCGCTCATTTGGGCACTCTTGGGATCCATGCTTCAAAGAACCACACTCTTCACAAGCTCTTGTGTTTTGCTTTTGGTGATAGAGCCTCTTCATCTTGTTCAACTCATCCTCCAAGAATTGGATTTTCACGTCTTTATCCACCTCTTCACTTTTTGGATCGTAGAGCCTCTTCCGACCGTCTCCATGGACTCTCACTTCCTTGTTCACTTGATTGACTCCATACATGGCCTCGTAATCGGAGAGCTTGTCTAGCAACTCCCATTCTTGCTCTGGGGGCAAGTCAATGAACCCACAATCGGTATGAAGGTTCAATTTATCCTTGGTGGCGGGGTTGATTCCTTGGAAGAAAATGTCTTGAAGGACATAAGTATGTTGCCCATGCGTTGGACATGCCCTCAACATCTCCTTGAACCGATCCCAAGCCTTGAAGAGTGGCTCGTGGGCTCCTTGTTGAAAACTTGCAATCTTCCTTCTAAGCTCCGTCGTCTTGGTGGGTGGAAAGAACTTCATGAGGAATGCTTCATTGAGAGCCCTCCATGATGTGATGGATCGAGGTGCTTGACTCTCCAACCAATGCAACGCCTTGCCTCCCAACGACCACTTGAAGGCTTTGAGTAGCACGTACTCAAGTGTCTCATCATCCGTCGAGATGGTCTCACATAAGTCCTTGAATTGCTTCACATGCTCGATTGGGCACTCATTCGGTCTCCCTTGGAATTGCTCTCTCTTGATGAGTGAGATAAATTGAGTTTTGATCTCAAAATTCTTTGACACCTCCGGCAAGACGATGGCCGGCTCGGGCACCTTCAACTCCGGATGCATGTATTGTGTAGCATTCCGGGGTTGAGTATTGATTTGAGCCTCCAATCTCATCCTTTGCTCACGCTCTCTCCGGGCCTCGGCATCTCGGTTCGCCATTTCAAGTTGCATTCGAGCCATGTCAGCCCTCATCCTTTCAACCTCCTCATCACGGGCTTGGTCCGCCATCCTCTTCTTCTTTCGGGCTTGTTTGATGATACTTTCCGGATCACTCACAAAATCGAGCTCAAGTGTTCCTCGGACGGAACGAGCTCGCATGCACCTACAACCAAAGACACAAACAAAACCGAATCAAAACAAACAAGGGGTTTGGGCTAGTCCCTCACCCAAATCACTACCAATCAAAAACTCAAAAGATGGGTACCTCAAACGAGTAGAACTCCCCGGCAACGGCGCCAAAAATTCTGATCGGTCCAGGTGTGGTGGTCAAAATTTAAATTTATAAACCGAACCTCAATTGTAGTAAAGAGGTAGGGTGTCGAACACACGGGAGTTCGTGTGTTGAGAGTACCCGAAAGACTAAAAAGGTGTAAAAGAAAGGCAAAATAAAGGAAAACGAAAGAAATCACCTCGGACCGACACTAGTCACTTCGGTCCGAGGGTGGATCGAGGTTGATTTGCACGGGACCGACTTACACTACGTCGGGCCCGACTTACTGGGAACTTCGATTAGGCAAAGATAGTAGATCGGTCTTGGGTTTTTCGGTTTCTTCCCTAACTAGACTTGGGTAATTCCACCCCAATTCAACCAATAAATGTTGATCCTTGTGAGATCGAGGTTGCTAGCCTTCAATCCCTCCACTCTACACTTCGACCTTAGGGAGTTTTCACTCTCCTTCGATGTTAGGTCTAGTGATTGGGTTCGAGATCACTTTCGCTTACTCTTACCAATCACAAGCCCTAAGCCCCTTGTTTTCACAAGAGAATTGAAGCTTAGTGTAGAGAGGATTCATAGATCAAGCACTCAAAGGCTATGGAATTGGGGGTTCATAACCAATCCTAGCTAGGGGATTCCCCCATAGCCCAAGACTATGGAATCTACTCCATCAAGTAAGAGAACAAAGCAATCAAATGGAAAAGCAAGCAAATCTCAATCATCAATCTCAAATCAAACTCAAATTGCATTCAAATCTCAAAGGGTTCACAAGATCCAAGTCTTAATTTTACTAAAACCAAAGGGAAACAAGTACAAACTCACTATCCTTCCTCCTAGCTCCACCGATTTTCCTCCTCTTCTCCTCCTTCTTTCTTCTCCTTGCTCTCCAAGTCTTCCTTGAGCCTTTGAGAGTGATTTGGTGTGGGATTGTTGTTGGCCTCCTCTAATGCCCCCTAATCACCTCTAATTATCCTACTCTATTGATTGGGGACTAAGGAATTCCAATTTAGAAGAAGGGCAGAATTGGAAGATCACCATAATTGTGCCTTGGGGCCTAATCTTCACAACCGCCGACTAGGACCGACATGCTGGGGACCTCGGGCCCGACGTTGGGAACGTCGGTCCTGTGGTCTGGTGCTCGAACTCGGGCCCGACGTCGTGGTAACTCGATCCGGGGCCTCGATCCTTGTCTCTTCTTGGCTTTCCTTTGGTTCCACTTCATTCTTAGCATGGCTCATCCACTCCTTGGCTTCCTTGCTTAGCTCCTACTTGAAATGCTCCTCCAAAACGTCCTCATTTGTGCCATTTTACCTAAAAAACATAACAAACTCGCGTAGTTTCCGACTCTAGAAGAAAACCGGGAACTAAGCTAGAAAGGAATAAAACACACAAGGAAAAGAACGAAAAACACTTATTTACAAAGGAAATCATCTACTAAAACACCACCAAAATGAGAGACATCAGAATTGGAGATAGTCAAAGAATTTTTAAGTTCAACCTCTTTACTACACATGAAAACTCATCCATTTTTAGGATTTATGTGTTCTTCAAAGAACCACACTCTTCACAAGCTCTTGTGTTTTACTTTTGGTGATAGAGCCTCTTCATCTTGTTCAACTCATCCTCCAAGAATTGGATTTTCACGTCTTTATCCACCTCTTAACTTTTTGGATCGTAGAGCCTCTTCGGACCGTCTCCATGGACTCTCACTTCCTTGTTCACTTGATTGACTCCATACATGGCCTCGTAATCGGAGAGCTTGTCTAGCAACTCCCATGCTTGCTCCGGGGGCAAGTCAATGAACCCACAATCGGTATGAAGGTTCAATTTATCCTTGGTGGCGGGGTTGATTCCTTGGAAGAAAATGTCTTGAAGGACATAAGTGTTGGGACGATATTAAGGACGTCAGTCGTTAATATCTAAACCAATAATAATCGTCCCTTGTTTTGATAATGACAAACTCAAATGTATTTGATAAGTTGTCCAAGTTTTGATCTCAGGTAAGTCCAGTGGACGCACATGAGCGAAAAGGACAACAAGTGAACAGCAGTCCCTATGCTGTAGGGACGCATGTTACCAGAACTTCCAAAGCTAAACGTAATTGGCGGAGTCCCTGCGCAAGATAGGACGGAGTCTTCATCAAGAAGGGATGCGCGCCAAAATACGGACGAAGTTCAAATTCAAATCAAGGCCGCCCCAACATGATTACATCATCGTCCGGCCTTAGTCCTCAGAAGGAAGCTTCCTTTGTCTGGGCACGTGTAGACAATGCCAAAGACGTCGCTTTCCCAGCAATGGCCCCCTACCCACGCGGAGGCTTCCCAAGCGTCAACAGAGTTGACCTCCTCAAGACGCTCATCGCACCGTTGATCAAAGATCGAGGATCCTGCCAAGTCTCAGAGGACGCTAGAGGACAAGAATCACTTCCGCTATAAATACTCTCCAAGGAGTATGCATAGCGGCATGTGTGTGCAAGAGTGGACTTTGAAGACTTTCTCTCAAGCTCTCCCGAAGCATTCAAGAACACGAACGAAGATCAAGAAGATCAAGTGAGCTTGAAGCAAGAGAAAGAAAGTCCAACCACATCAAATCCAAAACAAATCACAAATCAATTAGAGTTGTAGTTTGTCTCTCACAACGAACCGTGAGAGACGTGAGTGATAGCTTCCTTATAGCTAAGAGTGTTAGGTTACTTGTTAGGTTGAAAGGAGTGTTACTAGTGAGGCTAAGGACGGACGCTTAGCTCAGAGAAGTGTAACGACTCGCCTAAGTTGTAAGGACTCGCTCTTAATAAGATAAGGGACGGCTATTGAAAATCCTCCAACGGAGGTAGAGGTTTACCCATAAGACTAGTTGGTCTTAGTGGGGTTCCTCTATAAATACTCGTGTCCACTTATCTTGTATTCTGTTAAGTCTATTTTCCGCTGCACTAAAGGACGCCCTTAACCCAGTTAAGGACGCCCTCATTAACTGACTTACGATCCATCAATTGGTATCAGAGCAGGCGCTCTAGATTTTTGTTGAGTTGCAGGTACAAGATGGACATGGAACCTATTGGAATCTCTTTTGTAAAGCCTCCTCGTCTGACGGACGGCAACTTCAACCGCTGGAAGATCCGCTTCGAGAACTTTTGCTGAAGTCAGAATTATCAATGCTGGAGAGTGATCATGAAGGGTGACCTTACCATCCCTGATGACAAGAAAGACAAAGAGGACGAGTGGGGTCCTGACGAATTCAAGCTTTTGGAAACAAACGCTAAGGCTATATGCTTCCTTCAAGCGTCCCTCTGCGAAAGGGACGCCACCCGAGTTAGCAATTTGGCAACAGCCAAACTACAATGGGAAGCTCTTGAGAAGTACCATGTGGGTACGGCAGAGATGAAGGAAGACGTCAAGCTTGAAATCAAACGAGAGTTCTATGCATTCAGAATGCTTCCTAACGAATCTGTCAAGGACTACTCATACCGCTTTGAAGCTCTTGTGACCAAGATGCGAAATTTAGGCATCCCAGAAGCTGAAGTCTCAATGAGAAACAGAGTCGGAGTAGTCATTGATGGGCTTACAGGAAAATGGAATTTTGATAGGACTACGTTCAAGGAGAACACAGCCAACAAAACCCTGGATATGGAAGAGATCTATGGGAAGCTGAGAGGCTATGAAGCGAGAAGGGAAGCTGATATGGCTGAATTGGCTAGAAACCCCCAGACAGATCTTGCTTTGATGACGTTAACTCCAGAGTACGCTGAGTATCTGCGCCACCAAAGAGATATTGCCCTAATTGTGGAAGCAAATAAAAATGAGAATCGTGAAAGGATGCGTGCTCAAGCTTTGAAAGAAAAGGAAAGCAAGACTAAGGAACAGCTGGAAGAAGAGGAAGAGATTGCCCTTCTACACAAAGTTGCTCGCTTATGGGGTAAAAAGGCCAGAGATTCCAAGAAACACAAGATGCCTTACAAAAAGGAGAGTCCCAAGTATACAGAGGCAGAGATGAAGGAACTTACTTGCTACAAATGTAACAAGAAAGGACACTTTGCTAAAAGGTGTACTACGGGACTAAACTCAAAAGAAATGAAGATGAAAGCTCTCTTGGGAGCGTGCGAAGCCGCATGGGATAATGTGAGTTCTGATGATGAAGAACCAGAAGGACCAGTGGCGTACATAGCCGTAGAGGACGCCTCAGATGATGAGCAAGTGGCGTACATGGCTGTGGAGGACGCCCCAGTCCTTGAAGAGGACGCTTCTGAAAAGGAACAAGAGGTAACTCGTGAATCCATGATGAACTCCTTAGAGAATTGTTCCAAAACCAAACTTATTAAGCTCATTAAAAGAATCATGGAAGAAAGCGTTGTTATGCAACATAGAATGGATGAACTTGAACTTGAAAGTGAAAATAGGCTAGTTGAATGTGAGAACTGTGCTACAGTTTCGTTACAACTAGAGTCCTCGAATGTCGAAGTTAAATCCCTGAAAACTGAAGTGATGTGCCTTAAGCTAGAGAATGCTAAGCTTAGGGAAGAGGTGAAAGTGTTAGGGAAGAGCCCGGTAACTGAGGTAGTTCAACCAATGGTGTTTATCCCAGCCAAAAGAGGACTAGGATACGAGTCTGACACTAGGAACTCTCTCCCTAGTGACTGTGAGGCTAGCAAAACCTCAGAACTTGAATTAGAAAGGGAAAAGACCAAGAACCTTCTTGAAAGAATTCGAGTCCTAGAGAGTGGAGAGAAAGGTCAAAGGGACTATTACACTAACTCCACTAGTCATAGGATCTATAAGAAGATTGCTAAGGGGGAAGGTTCAAAAGTTTGTGACCCTCAAAAGATGAAAAAGAACAAAATCCAACGTCCCAACAAGAAGTACTACCTTGGTACTTACTATAGGACGTGTTGGTACTGTGGAAAAGGAGATCACTTCAAATATGATTGCCTGAAACTGAAGAACGACATTGAAAGTGGCAAAGCTGCTAGGAATAACATTGAAAATGATAAGTCCGTCCCTAAGGCTAACCCTAGACGTCCTAGACGATCTAAGAGTTCTTTCAGAAAGCATGCTATTTCAAATGATGTGAATATAAGTGACTACATGCCAGAACCAGAGTTCTATTTCTGTAACGAACCAGGTAAGGAACACCTTGCCTGGGTCGCCATACACTAACCTTGTTTTGGCAGGTGGAAGTGAGGGGACGCCCATGGATCATTGATAGTGGCACCTCAAACCATATGACAGGAAGCCAGATCCATCTCACTTCTATCCAAAGTAGCGCCACGGGAGGAACTGTCTCGTTTGGCAACAAGGGCAAAGGAAAGATCAAAGGGACGGGAACTGCTATTCTTAATCCGTCTATTAAAGGGACAAATGTTAGCCTTGTTGAAGGACTTGGCTTCAACCTCCTAAGCGTCTCTCAAATGTGTGATCAAGGTGAAAACTTATTCACATTTGACTCAAAGGAGTGCCTCGTCATCAACAAGAAATCCAACAAAGTCGTCCTCAAAGGAGTCCGAAAGAACAATGTCTACATCTTCAATCAGGAGTTCAAGCCAAAATCTGAGTTGTGCTTATCTGTGTCAAAGGAGGACGCTGACCTCTGGCATCGCCGACTTGGCCATGCTGGACCAAGCACAATCCTCAAGCTTCATCAAAGAAATCTTGTGAAAGGTCTTCCCCAAATTGATCCTGAGAAAATTGAACAGTGTGAAGCATGTATCAAAGGGAAGCAGACAAGAACGTCCTTTAAGTCAAAGAACGATGTCAGCACAAAGAAACCTTTGGAACTTCTCCATATGGATCTTTGTGGACCAATGAAGACGTTAAGCTATGGTGGAAAGAGGTATATCTATGTCCTTGTAGATGACTTTTCTCGATTCACCTGGGTTCTTTTCTTAGCTTCAAAAACAGATTGCTTCAACGCATTCAAAGTCTTCATCAAACAAGTGGAAGTTGCGCTTGAGACGCGTCTCAAATCCATAAGATCAGACCATGGGACGGAGTTTCAAAACTCAGAGTTCGTGGCCTACTATGATCAACATGGAGTCTCTCACAACTTCTCAGCTCCAAGGACTCCTCAACAAAATGGAGTGGTGGAAAGAAAGAATAGGACGCTGGAGGATATGGCAAGGACTATGCTCTTAGCCAATAGCGTCCCCAAGTACTTCTGGGCTGAAGCTATTGCTACAGCGTGCTACATTATCAATCGAGCCATGATCCGTCCTTTGCTGAAGAAGACGTCCTATGAGTTGCTGAATGGAAGAAAGCCTCGCATCGATTATCTCAGAGTCTTTGGATGCAAGTGCTTTGTTCACAACAATGATAAAGAAAGACTTGGAAAGTTTGACGCAAGAAGTGACGAAGCCATATTCCTTGGATACTCCCTCACCAGTAAAGCGTATAGAGTTTTCAATAAACGAACTCTAAAGCTTGAGGAGAGCATTCATGTTGTGTTCAAAGAAAGTTCTTCTCACAAAGATAAACCAAGTAAGAAAGAACGCTCATCTCCTCTGCAGCAGGATGACTCCGATGATGAAGTTGATTTCGGGTCCTCTGGAAAATACTATGTTCCTAAGGACGCTACTCAAAATCCTGAAGAAGTCTCAGTAGAAGTTCCCAGTGTTGTTCAGGAAGTTCCATCTCAAAGTGAATCTCCAGCTCAACATGAGGTCGCTGAATCAAGCCTACAAGGAGAACAACGTCAAGAAGAGGACGCTCAACTTGAGGGGGAACTCTATGAAACTCTCAATGAAGACGACGGGTTTGACTCAGATGAATCTGATTGGACGGACCCTAGATGTACTCCTGTAAGGGACGATACTCATAAGGGATCCCATCTTTCGAGACTTCATTCAACGGATCAAATCATCTCAGATATGTCAAAAGGAGTTCAAACAAGATCAGTCGTGAATCAGTCCCTTAATGCTAACATAGCGTTCTGTGCCTTCAACGCCTTTGTGTCCTTGGTTGAACCTAAGAACATAAAGGAAGCACTCCAGGACGCTGATTGGATTCAGGCCATGCAAGAGGAACTTAATCAATTCGAAAGAAATAAGGTTTGGACCCTCGTCCCTAGTCCGAGAAACAAAAACATAATAGGGACGAGATGGGTCTACAGGAACAAGCTTGATGAGAATGGTCGCGTGTCAAGAAACAAAGCAAGGCTTGTGGCTCAAGGCTATAGGCAAGAGGAAGGGATTGATTATGATGAAACCTTCGCTCCTGTCGCCAAGATTGAAGCCATTCGCCTCCTCATCGCCTTTGCCGCTCACAAAGGGTTCAAGCTTTTTCAAATGGACGTCAAGACAGCCTTTCTCAACGGCAAGCTCAAAGAAGAAGTGCACGTCGCTCAACCTCCAGGATTTGAGGACGCTGATCACCCAGATCATGTGTACTTCTTGGACAAGGCACTCTATGGACTCAAGCAAGCCCCTCGTGCATGGTACGATAGGTTTGCGTCCTTCCTCTTGTCCAACGGGTACACACGAGGTAACATTGATAAAACCCTGTTCTTAAAGAAAGTTCTTAAAGATGTCTTAATTGTCCAAGTCTATGTCGATGACATAGTCTTTGGAAGCACTAACATGAAATTTGTAGAGGAATTCAAGAACTTGATGAGTAGTGAGTTTGAGATGTCCCTCATAGGAGAACTCAACTTCTTCTTGGGACTCCAAATCACTCAGCTCAAAGATGGGACGCGGATTCATCAACAAAAGTACATCCGTGAAATGCTTGAGAAGTATGGGATGAACTCTTCAAAACCCATTGATACTCCCATCTCCCCAAACACTCGCCTCTATGCTGATGAAGAAGGCAAGAGTGTAGATCAAAAGCTCTACAGAGGAATGATAGGGTCCTTGCTATATCTTATGGCAAGTCGTCCCGACATCATGTTCGCTGTATGCTTGTGCGCTCGATTCCAAGCAAATCCAAAGGAGTCCCATATGCAAGAGGTCAAAAGAATCTTCAGATATCTCAAGGGACGGGATGACCTATGTCTATGGTATCCCAGAAGGACGTCCCTGAACCTGGTAGCTTACTCTGACGCAGATTACGCTGGCCATGTGGTGGATAGGAAGAGCACCTCAGGAATGGCACAATTCCTTGGCTCATGCCTTGTATCTTGGGGATCCAAAAAGCAAAACTCCGTGGCACTATCAACCGCGGAAGCTGAGTACGTTGCTGCTGCTTCGTGCTGCTCACAAGTCCTATGGATCAAGTACCAACTTGAAGATTATGGTACGTCCCTCAACACAGTCCCTATCTTGTGTGACAACACTAGTGCTATAAGTATTGCCAAAAATCCCGTTCATCATTCTAGGACGAAGCATATTCACATAAGGCATCACTTTCTTCGTGATAATGTTGAACTTGGATTAATTAGAGTGGATCATGTTAGGACTGAGGACCAAGTGGCCGATATTTTCACAAAAGCACTTGATAGACGTCCCTACGAGCACCTCCGGTTGCTCTTGGGGATGATAACTTTTAAATGATCAAGTCCCGTTCTATTATTCCCTCCATGATTGGCTATGTCTTGTTGAGAACTTGTTTTAAGGTGTGTCATGCATTAAAGTCATCTTTAAAGGACGCTAGTCTAAGATATGTGTATTCGCTTGTGTCCTTGAATGGTATTCATTTCGCTTTTCATCTCAAGAGTATCCCTGATCACCCTACCCTCATCATAAGCCGAAATGATGGGAACTCTAAGCTTACCCAAGCCGAGAATCTTGCAAACGCGTCCTATGAGCATTCCTTGTTTCACCTTTACGGGACGTACTTGCTTGATTTTCAAAAATGGTTCTAAGTGATCAAAGGGACGCGTGCTAAGAGCTGAGAGTTGTCTGTACAGAGTTCTAATTACAGAGGTTGAGATCAGTGAATGGGACGCCGTGGTTCAGTTCTGTGTTGTGTAGTGTTGTGTGTTGAAAGGACGTCAGGTCAGAGTCCTTTGCAGTTGTGAGAAGTTTGAATGGTTGAAATTGGGAAGGTAAACCGTTTTAGCGAATCGTCAGCGAAAATCTCGGGATATGCGCAAACAGTGCTCAACAGCTGTATTCCCTAGCAAAGAAGAAAGCCACGTGTGGGAAGGCGGGTGGAGGAAGCTGTGTGTAAAGACCCTATTACCCCTTCCGTCCGTTAAGTGCCAACTGGAAAAGGAACGGAAAGAGGCTGAAAGGAAAGCCAAAGCTGAGAGGAGAGCTCAAGCTGCTGCTGCTGCTGAACCTGGAGAAGGAGATCACGAAGCTGAAAATGTCCAAGTAGTTGGGACGCCAGCTGAGGACGCTGCTGATGACGAGGACGAGCTCGATGGTATGAGCGTCCCTGATGAGGCTGAGAGGCACTCTACGAAGTATCTGATGGGCATGATGATCGAGAACCAGTGCATAATGATTGATCTAATTCAGCAGGTTCACGACACACTTCACGTCCACACAGACCTTCTTGAGCGCAACAACGAGCTCCTTGCCCAGAACAACCATCTTCAGGAGCAACACCTCAAAGCCCTTGGCAAGCGTCCCAGAAAATGATCACCTCCCCCTTCTCTAACCCTGAAACAATTTATCATTTCTTGAGTTTTTGTTAAGACAATGGGACGCTGTCCCCGTTTTGAACACTTGTTGTGAATGTCTGTAATGAACGTTCTCGTTTCTCATTCTGAATGCCATTCACTACATTTGTGCTTCATTTTGTCTAAGCGTACCTTTCTTTAGTTATGACTTTGTGCTTGCATGCTTTTCGACTTGTTCTCCTTTTCGATGATGCCAAAAGGGGGAAGTATAGTTTTGCAGAGATGCGATTGTCCTTAAGTTATCATAGAAAGCATGTGTTCAGGGGGAATTTCGGCCAAGTCAAAAGCTCGTTAGTTAGGAATAAAATAGAACGCACTTAAAAGAATGTGTTGCATGCCAATCTAAGCTGAAAAGAAAATCAAAGTGTAGTTCCTCATGCTAAAAGCTTTACTTCTGTGTGCATTATTTGAAAGAGTTTGTCATCATCAAAAAGGGGGAAATTGTTGGGACGATATTAAGGACGTCAGTCGTTAATATCTAAACCAATAATAATCGTCCCTTGTTTTGATAATGACAAACTCAAATGTATTTGATAAGTTGTCCAAGTTTTGATCTCAGGTAAGTCCAGTGGACGCACATGAGCGAAAAGGACAACAAGTGAACAGCAGTCCCTATGCTGTAGGGACGCATGTTACCAGAACTTCCAAAGCTAAACGTAATTGGCGGAGTCCCTGCGCAAGATAGGACGGAGTCTTCATCAAGAAGGGACGCGCGCCAAAATACGGACGAAGTTCAAATTCAAATCAAGGCCGCCCCAACATGATTACATCATCGTCCGGCCTTAGTCCTCAGAAGGAAGCTTCCTTTGTCTGGGCACGTGTAGACAATGCCAAAGACGTCGCTTTCCCAACAATGGTCCCCTACCCACGCGGAGGCTTCCCAAGCGTCAACAGAGTTGACCTCCTCAAGACGCTCATCGCACCGTTGATCAAAGATCGAGGATCCTGCCAAGTCTCAGAGGACGCTAGAGGACAAGAATCACTTCCGCTATAAATACTCTCCAAGGAGTATGCATAGCGGCATGTGTGTGCAAGAGTGGACTTTGAAGACTTTCTCTCAAGCTCTCCCGAAGCATTCAAGAACACGAACGAAGATCAAGAAGATCAAGTGAGCTTGAAGCAAGAGAAAGAAAGTCCAACCACATCAAATCCAAAACAAACCACAAATCAATTAGAGTTGTAGTTTGTCTCTCACAACGAACCGTGAGAGACGTGAGTGATAGCTTCCTTATAGCTAAGAGTGTTAGGTTACTTGTTAGGTTGAAAGGAGTGTTACTAGTGAGGCTAAGGACGGACGCTTAGCTCAGAGAAGTGTAACGACTCGCCTAAGTTGTAAGGACTCGCTCTTAATAAGATAAGGGACGGCTATTGAAAATCCTCCAACGGAGGTAGAGGTTTACCCATAAGACTAGTTGGTCTTAGTGGGGTTCCTCTATAAATACTCGTGTCCACTTATCTTGTATTCTGTTAAGTCTATTTTCCGCTGTACTAAAGGACGCCCTTAACCCAGTTAAGGACGCCCTCATTAACTGACTTACGATCCATCAATAAGGTTGTTGCCCATGCGTTGGACATGCCCTCAACATCTCCTTGAACCGATCCCAAGCCTCGAAGAGTGGCTCGTGGGCTCCTTGTTGAAAGCTTGCAATCTTCCTTCTAAGCTCCGTCGTCTTGGTGGGTGGAAAGAACTTCATGAGGAATGCTTCATTGAGAGCCCTCCATGATGTGATGGATCGAGGTGCTTGACTCTCCAACCAATGCAACGCCTTGCCTCCCAACGACCACTTGAAGGCTTTGAGTAGCACGTACTCAAGTGTCTCATCATCCGTCGTGATGGTCTCACATAGGTCCTTGAATTGCTTCACATGCTCGATTGGGCACTCATTCGGTCTCCCTTGGAATTGCTCTCTCTTGATGAGTGAGATAAATTGAGTTTTGATCTCAAAATTCTTTGACACCTCCGGCAAGACGATGGCCGGCTCGGGCACCTTCAACTCCGGATGCATGTATTGTCTAGCATTCCGGGGTTGAGTGTTGATTTGGGCCTCCAATCTCATCCTTTGCTCACGCTCTCTCCGGGCCTCGGCATCTCGGTTCGCCATTTCAAGTTGCATTCGAGCCATGTCAGCCCTCATCCTTTCAACCTCCTCATCACGGGCTTGGTCCGCCATCCTCTTCTTCTTTCGTGCATGTTTGATGATACTTTCCGGATCACTCACAAAATCGAGCTCAAGTATTCCTCGGACGGAACGAGCTTGCATGCATCTACAACCAAAGACACAAACAAAACCGAATCAAAACAAACAAGGGGTTTGGGCTAGTCCCTTACCCAAATCACTACCAATCAAAAACTCAAAAGATGGGTACCTTAAAAGAGTAGAACTCCCTGGCAACGGCGCCAAAAATTCTGATCGGTCCGGGTGTGGTGGTCAAAATTTAAATTTATAAAACGAACCTCAATTGTAGTAAAGAGGTAGGGTGTCGAACACACGGGAGTACGTGTGTTGAGAGTACCCGAAAGACTAAAAAGGTGTAAAAGAAAGGCAAAATAAAGGAAAACGGAAGAAATCACCTCGGACCGACACTAGTCACTTCGGTCCGAGGGTGGATCGAGGTTGATTTGCACGGGACCGACTTACACTACGTCGGGCCCGACTTACTGGGAACTTCGATTAGGCAAAGATAGTAGATCGGTCTTGGGTTTTTGGTTTTCTTACCTAACTAGACTTGGGTAATTCCACCCCAATTCAAACAATAAATGTTGATCCTTGTGAGATCGAGGTTGCTAGCCTTCAATCCCTCCACTCTACACTTCGACCTTAGGGAGTTTTCACTCTCCTTCGATGTTAGGTCTAGTGATTGGGTTCGAGATCACTTTCGCTTACTCTTACCAATCACAAGCCCTAAGCCCCTTGTTTTCACAAGAGAATTAAAGCTTAGTGTAGAGAGGATTCATAGATCAAGCACTCAAAGGCTATGGAATTGGGGGTTCATACCCAATCCTAGCTAGGGGATTCCCCCATAGCCCAAGACTATGGAATCTACTCCATCAAGTAAGAGAACAAAGCAATCAAATGGAAAAGCAAGCAAATCTCAATCATCAATCTCAAATCAAACTCAAATTGCATTCAAATCTCAAAGAGTTCACAAGATCCAAGTCTTAATTCTACTAAAACCAAAGGGAAACAAGTACAAACTCACTATCCTTCCTCCTAGCTCCACCGATTTTCCTCCTCTTCTCCTCCTCCTTTCTTCTCCTTGCTCTCCAAGTCTTCCTTGAGCCTTTAAGAATGATTTGGTGTGGGATTGTTGTTGGCCTCCTCTAATGCCCCCTAATCACCTCTAATTATCCTACTCTATTGATTGGGGACCAAGGAATTCCAATTTAGAAGAAGGGCAAAATTGGAAGATCACCATAATTGTGCCTTGGGGCCTAATCTTCACAACCGCCGACTAGGACCAACATGCTGGGGACCTCGGGCCCGACGTTGGGCACGTCGGTCCTGTGGTCTGGTGCTCGAACTCGGGCCCGACGTCGTGGTAACTCGATCCAGGGCCTCGATCCTTGTCTCTTCTTGGCTTTCCTTTGGTTCCACTTCATTCTTAGCATGGCTCATCCACTCCTTGGCTTCCTTGCTTAGCTCCTACTTGAAATGCTCCTCCAAAACGTCCTCATTTGTGCCATTTTACCTACAAAACATAACAAACTCGCGTAGTTTCCGACTCTTGAAGAAAACCGGGAACTAAGCTAAAAAGGAATAAAACACACAAGGAAAAGAACAAAAAACACTTATTTACAAAGGAAATCATCTACTAAAACACCACCAAAATGAGAGACATCAGAATACCCCATACTTAAACTTGCTTGTCCTCAAGCAATAACAATGTAAGCAAGACCGAACCACAATCTTCAAGTAAAGCCTCATATGAAAAACTCAATCAAGAACAAGTGATAGATAAGCAAGCAAGATTACATCATCACACATGATCAAGTGTTCAAGGAATAAAGTCTAATGCAACAAAGCCTCACTTTAGGTATGTAGAAATGTGTACCACTCATCATGTGTTTAGGTTTAGCAATGAACACTCAAACTCAACCATCATGCAAGTAAAGACCTTACTACTGAAGCTAATATCACCAATTCCTCCACCTAGAGATGCCTATTACAATGCACACAAAGAATATGAACTTGACTCAATGGAGGTCCTCAAAGAGGTTCCATTCGGCCGGGTTGTAATGGGGCTTTTGGTATTTCTCAAGGTGGGAATCACTTTGGTCTTGTGGTGCTAACAATGGGGATTGAACTTTCTAGTCTCTCACCAAACTCACCAAATTCTTCCACTTTCAACTTCACACATCCAAACGACTTTGATTTTTCTTCTTTTTTCAACTTTCAACCCATTCTTTCACTAAACATTCCACTTCATCTTTGCACTACACTTTTTGTTGGATTTTTTTTCTCACTTTTTCATTAGGATCGACTTGCACTATAACTCGGGCCCGATGTGGTTGCTAACTCGGTCGGTGCCCTTTTCTTTCACTTAAGCACTTTGCTTTCAATCCACTATTTTTCCAACTTTTCTTTCTTTCTTTCTTTCCTTTTCAAAGATGCACTACCCACTTGGTTTATAACTCCATTTCTTTGCCCTTCACCAAAGAGAATCTCAACTCTCCAAATACATTCCAAAACCATCTCACTAAAGTCCAATCCCATAAGGGTCAAGTCATATAGGCTAGGAATCATATTTTTGAGGAGTTTCAAACAAAGGTCTAAGGCTAAAACGGGGTTACAAACAACGGTTTATCTTCAACGTAGGATATGGAAGATTTTTTGACTATATGAAATAAAGTTCAAATCAATGTGACAAAGCATAGAACAATTCTCATATTGGTCTTGGAAAATAGATAAACACCTCAATAATAAGTTTTACTTAGCATGCATGAGCTACTCACACAAGAAAATGAGGGATAAGCAAATATGAACATGCATCCCTAAAATGGCCAAAAAGAATCTCACAAGGTTCACTCAAGCTTAGTTGCATCAAATCTCATCCAAGAACTCATGTGCTCAATAAAAACATGCAAGATATCACATCACATTAAATACAACATCCATTTAGAGGCTAAACTATCCAAAAATATGCAAAGGACTTTACATGCTCACATCATCATTAGCCTTCTTATGGACATCAAAGATGGGAATTCCTAGTCCAAAATCAAAATCTTTTTTGTTGTTTTTAACCGAAAAATTTTCAAATTTTTAGGATTTTTCAAAAATTTTCTCAAACAAAACAAACAAACTCATCCATTCATGCCATAAAATTCAATCATCATCACGCATCACATCATACCACTATCCAAAAATGAAACATCCCTTAGTCAAAACAAGAGAAAACACATGAAAACTACACATGGAACTATGAGCTACTAACCTACCCCATACTTAAAATTTTGATGTCCTCATCAAAAGAAATCAAAACTCAAAAGTAAAGAGAAGAGTAAAGAGAGCTCACAATTCTTTATTCTTGCATGGCTTATTGAGGTTTAGTTTGGAGGGTTACCGCGGCGTCTCCTTTGAAGCCTTGCTTGCCGCTCGCGCTCATACACTTGGTCGTTGAAAGGATCTTGACTTGGCGGTTGGATTTGTGGGGCGGGACGCATCCATTGATCTTCACGGGAAGAGAAATTCCCGGTCATCCAGTCATTGAAACTCTCTTGGACGTTCCATCGTTGGTCCTCGGCCGCCCTCAAGTCATCCACCTCACGTCTAGTGTAGGCGATGTTGCGGTTGACCTCCTCAAATTGGGCTTGAAAGTCTTCTTGGTGGTGGAAAAGTTGTTGTTGTTGGAAGTTGAGATGTTGTTGTTGAAGGTTGATGTGGTGTGCCTCTTGAAGCATACTTGATTGTTGAAGTTGGAGATGCGCCATTTGGGTGGCCAAGAAGTTCATGTCCACCGATTGGTTTGGCTCGGGGAACACCATTCCGGGTCCATACCATTGGGCATACCCTTCATACCCTCCATAGCTCGGTGGTTCTTGTCTTGCTCCACTTCCCTCACCCCTCTCGAAGTGGCTCGGGACCGGATCGGGCAAGTATGCATCGGACCGACGTTGGTGGATATCGGGCCCGACGTTGCTTGCACCTCGGTCCAAGAGTGTTGGTGCGTGGTCGGTGAGCAAATTGTGGTAACCACCATCTTCTTCTTCTTCTTCTTCACCTCTAGGCAAGTCCACATCCATGTCATCTCTCCTCACGAACAAATATTGGTTGGGCTCTTCTTCTTCGGTGTCCGGGGAAGCTTGAGGAGTAGTGAAACGAATGTGTTGTGCTCGTCTCCAAACCTCAAGTGTCCCCTCCGGCTCTCCAAAAGGATAATTAACCGATGAAGGTTTCATCATTTATCACTCCCATGTGTTTTCTCTTGTTTTGTCTAAGGGATGTTTAATTTTTGGATAGTGGTATGATGTGATGTGTGATGATGATTGACTTTTATGGCATGAATGGATGAGTTTGTTTGTTTTGTTTGAGAAAATTTTCGAAAAATCCTAAAAATTTGAAAATTTTTCGGTTAAAAACAACAAAAAAGATTTTGATTTTGGACTAGGAATTCCCATCTTAGATGTCCATAAGAAGGCTAATGATGATGTGAGCATGTAAAGTCCTTTGCATATTTTTGGATAGTTTAGCCTCTAAATGGATGTTGTTTTTAATGTGATGTGATATCTTGCATGTTTTTATTGAGTACATGAGTTCTTGGATTAGATTTGATGCAACTAAGCTTGAGTGAACCTTGTGAGATTCTTTTTGGCCATTTTAGGGATGCATGTTCATATTTGCTTATCCCTCATTTTCTTGTGTGATTAGCTCATGCATGCTTAGTAAAACTTGTTATTGAGGTGTTTATCTATTTTCCAAGGCCAATATGAGATTTGTTCTATACTTTGTCACATTGATTTGAACTTTATTTCATTTAGTCACAAAATCTTCCATATCCTACCTTGAAGATAAACCATTGTTTGTAGCCCCGTTTTAGCCTTAGACCTTTGTTTGAAACTCCTCAAAAATATGATTCCTAGCCTATATGACTTGACCCTTATGGGATTGGACTTTAGTGAGAGGTTTTGGAATGTATTTGGAGAGTTGAGATTCTCTTTGGTGAAGGGCAAAGAAATGGAGTTATAAACCAAGTGGGTAGTGCATCTTTGAAAAGGAAAGAAAGAAAGAAAAGTTGGAAAAATTGTGGATTGAAAGCAAAGTGCTTAAGTGAAAGAAAAGGGCACCGACCGAGTTAGTAACCACATCGGGCCCGAGTTATAGTGCAAGTCGATCCTAGTGAAAAAGTGAGAAAAAAAATCCAACAAAAAGTGTAGTGCAAAGATGAAGTGGAATGTTTAGTGAAAGAATGGGTTGAAAGTTGAAAAAAAAAGAAAAATCAAAGTCTTTTGGATGAGTGAAGTTGAAAGAGGAATAATTTGGTGAGAGACTAGTAAGTTCAATCCCCATTGTAAGCACCACAAGACCAAAATGATTCCCACCTTGAGAAATACCAAAAGCCCCATTACAACCCGGCCGAATGGAACCTCTTTGAGGACCTCCGAGGAATTGGTGATATTAGCTTCAATAGTAAAGTCTTTACTTGCATGATGGTTGAGTTTGAGTGTTCATTGCTAAACATAAACACATGATGAGTGGTACACATTTCTACATACCTAAAGTGAGGCTTTGTTGCATTAGACTTTATTCCTTGAACACTTGATCATGTGTGATGATGTAATCTTGCTTGCTTATCTATCACTTGTTCTTGATTGAGTTTTTCATATGAGGCTTTACTTGAAGATTGTGCTTCGGTCTTGCTTACATTGTTATTGCTTGAGGACAAGCAAGTTTAAGTATGGGGTATTCTGATGTCTCTCATTTTGGTGGTGTTTTAGTGGAAGATTTCCTTTGTAAATAAGTGTTTTTCGTACTTTTCCTTGTGTGTGTTATTCCTTTTTAGCTTAGTTCCCGGTTTTCTTCAAGAGTCGGAAACTACGCGAGTTTGTTATGTTTTGTAGGTAAAATGGCACAAATGAGGACGTTTTGGAGGAGCATTTCAAGTAGGAGCTAAGCAAGGAAGCCAAGGAGTGGATGAGCCATGCTAAGAATGAAGTGGAACCAAAGGAAAGCCAAGAAGAGACAAGGATCGAGGCCCTGGATCGAGTTACCACGACGTCGGGCCCGAGTTCGAGCACCAGACCACAGGACCGACGTTCCCAACGTCGGGCCCGAGGTCCCCAGCATGTCGGTCCTAGTCGGCGGTTGTGAAGATTAGGCCCCAAGGCACAATTATGGTGATTTCCAATTTTGCCCTAGTTCTAAATTGGAATTCCTTGGTCCCCAATCAATAGAGTAGGATAATTAGAGGTGATTAGGGGGCATTAGAGGAGGCCAACAACAATCCCACACCAAATCACTCTCAAAGGCTCAAGGAAGACTTGGAGAGCAAGGAGAAGAAAGGAGGAGGAGAAGAGGAGGAAAATCGGTGGAGCTAGGAGGAAGGATAGTGAGTTTGTACTTGTTTCCCTTTGGTTTTAGTAGAATTAAGACTTGGATCTTGTGAACCCTTTGAGATTTGAATGCAATTTGAGTTTGATTTGAGATTGATGATTGAGATTTGCTTGCTTTTCCATTTGATTGCTATGTTCTCTTACTTGATGGAGTAGATTCCATAGTCTTGGGCTATGGGGGAATCCCCTAGCTAGGATTAGGTATGAACCCCCAATTCCATAGCCTTTGAGTGCTTGATCTATGAATCCTCTCTACACTAAGCTTCAATTTTCTTGTGAAAACAAGGGTCTTAGGGCTTGTGATTGGTAAGAGTAAGCGAAAGTTATCTCGAACCCAATCACTAGACCTAACATCGAAGGAGAGTGAAAACTCCCTAAGGTCGAAGTGTAGAGTGGAGGGATTGAAGGCTAGCAACCTCGATCTCACAAGGATCAACATTTATTGGTTGAACTGGGGTGGAATTACCCAAGTCTAGTTAGGGAAGAAAACCAAAAACCCAAGACCGATCTACTATCTTTGCCTAATCGAAGTTCCCAGTAAGTCGGGCCCGACGTAGTGTAAGTCGGTCCCGTGCAAATCAACCTCGATCCACCCTCGGACCGAAGTGACTAGTGTCGGTCCGAGGTGATTTATTCCGTTTTCCTTTATTTTGCCTTTCTTTTACACCTTTTTAGTCTTTCGGGTACTCTCAACACACGAACTCCCGTGTATTCGACACCCTACCTCTTTACTACAATTGAGGTTCGGTTTATAAATTTAAATTTTGACCACCACACCCGGACCGATCAGAATTTCACACCCGGACCGATCAGAATTTTTGGCGCCGTTGCCGGGGAGTTCTACTCGTTTGAGGTACCCATCTTTTGAGTTTTTGATCCGTAGTGATTTGGGTGAGGGACTAGCCCAAACCCCTTGTTTGTTTTGATTCGGTTTTGTTTGTATCTTTGGTTGTAGGTGCATGCGAGCTCGTTCCGTCCGAGGAACACTTGAGCTCGATTTTGTGAGTGATCCGGAAAGTATCATCAAACAAGCCCGAAAGAAGAAGAGGATGGCGGACCAAGCCCGTGATGAGGAGGTTGAAAACATGAGGGCTGACATGGCTCGAATGCAACTTGAAATGGCGAACCGAGATGCCGAGGCCCGGAGAGAGCGTGAGCAAAGGATGAGATTGGAGGCCCAAATCAACACTCAACCCCGGAATGCTAGACAATACATGCATCCGGAGTTGAAGGTGCCCGAGCCGGACATCGTCTTGCCGGAGGTGTCAAAGAATTTTGAGATCAAAACTCAATTTATCTCACTCATCAAGAGAGAGCAATTCCAAGGGAGACCGAATGAGTGCCCAATCGAGCATGTGAAGCAATTCAAGGACCTATGTGAGACCATCTCGACGGATGATGAGACACTTGAGTACGTGCTACTCAAAGCCTTCAAGTGGTCGTTGGGAGGCAAGGCGTTGCATTGGTTGGAGAGTCAAGCACCTCGATCCATCACATCATGCAGGGCTCTCAATGAAGCATTCCTCATGAAGTTCTTTCCACCCACCAAGACGACGGAGCTTAGAAGGAAGATTGCAAGCTTTCAACAAGGAGCCCACGAGCCACTCTTCGAGGCTTGGGATCGGTTCAAGGAGATGTTGAGGGCATGTCCAACGCATGGGCAACATACTTATGTCCTTCAAGACATTTTCTTCCAAGGAATCAACCCCGCCACCAAGGATAAATTGAACCTTCATACCGATTGTGGGTTCATTGACTTGCCCCCGGAGCAAGCATGGGAGTTGCTAGACAAGCTCTCCGATTACGAGGCCATGTATGGAGTCAATCAAGTGAACAAGGAAGTGAGAGTCCATGGAGACGGTCCGAAGAGGCTCTACGATCCAAAACTTAGTATTAAATTTTCACCCTTATGTGTATTTGCAACCATCAAATTTTTTTTAACACCACATAAATTTTCTAACCCGGACCTTATGTGTATTTGAGATGAGGTTATGTTTCTAGTAACGATCGTCCCAGGACCCAAATGTCCGAAACAGAAATTGGGCTTTTTTTTGCAACCATGGATATCCGAGTTTTGTTTTTCGCAACAGCCTTCTCACCATCTTCTAAAATATATTTTGGTGGGAATTTTTGAACGAGCGCAAATTTTAATTTGTCGGTGTTTAATCACCATTTAGTCACTAATTGCATAGATCGGTATTTCGTAAACTATGCATTTGGCGACCAAATGGTTGCTAATTAGCTAGGCCAAATTTTTTTATTATGGAATTGGCGACCAAATGGTATCTAAATCTACAAGTAAATTTTTTTTATTAAAATTCCCCAAATTAAATCGTATTTTTTCTTACGTCTAGTCTTTTGGTATATTTTTTTTCATTATATGTGATAATATATGACATACAAGGTTGTGCTTATATCGATGGCATTAACGTTATAATTTTGAGTAGAGTAAAAGGTATTTAGCTACCACATTGAAGCTAATTGGCGACCACTTGGAAGCCAATTACCAAAGGTTATGTAAATAGCTACCATATGGACGCTAGTTTGCTACCATGTGGAAGCTAACTCCTTCAATTTAGTCGTAAGATTGGGTATTTTTCATATGTGTTATGATCTCATGTTCGGCGATGACGGTTGAACACATGCAATGGCATGAACCACAAACACAAGAAGATCGGGATGCGACACCCTTCAGATAGTCTAGAACGGATACCTTTGAATGCAATGTACTTGGATTTAGCTGCAGAATCGCACAACGTCAGACTGGATTTATATATCAACGGACGGTTTCAATCCTTTCGGTTCTTTAGGGACACCAAACTCTTCATGGCCGGTGATTTTGACAACATACAGCCTCCCGCAGTCTATGTGTATTTGAGATGAGGTTATGTTTGTAGTAACGATCGTCCCAGGGCCCAAATGCCCGAAACAGAAATTGGGCATTTTCTTGCAACCATTGATATCCGATTTTTGTTTTTCGCAACAGCCTTCTCACCATCTTCTAAAATATATTTTGGAGGGAAATTTTTAATGAGCGCAAATTTTAATTTGTCGGTGTTTAGTCACCATTTAGTCACTAATTGCATAGATCGGTATTTCGTATACTATGCATTTGGCGACCAAATGGTTTCTAATTAGCTAGGCAAAATTTTTTTATTATGGAATTGGCGACCAAATGGTCTCTAAATCTACAAGTAAATTTTTTTATTATTAAGATTTAGGCGACCAAGTGGTCGCTAATTCCCCAAATTAAATCGTATTTTTTCTTACGTCTAGTCTTTTGGTATATTTCTTTCATTATATGTGATAATATATGACATACAAGGTTGTGCTTATATCGATGGCATTAACGTTATAATTTTGAGTAGAGTAAAAGGTATTTAGCTACCACATGGAAGGTAATTGGCGACCACTTAGCAGCCAATTACCAAAGGTTATGTAAATAGCTACCATATGGATGCTAGTTTGCTACCATGTGGAAGCTAACTCCTCCAATTTAATCGTAAGATGGGGTATTTTTCATATGTGTTATGATCTCATGTTCGGCGATGACGGTTGAACACATGCATTGGCATGAACCACCAACACAAGAAGATCGGGATGCGACACCCTACAGATAGTCTAGAACGGATACCATTGAATGCAATGTACTTGGATTTAGCTGCAGAGTCGCGCAACGTCAGACTGGATTTATCAACGGACGGTTTCAATCCTTTCAGTTCTTCAGGGAAACCAAACTATTCATGGCCGGTGATTTTGACAACATACACCCTCCCGCCGTCTATGTGTGTTTGAGATGAGGTTATGTTTCTAGTAACGATCGTCCCAGGACCCAAATGCCCGAAACAGAAATTGGGCATTTTTTTGCAACCATTGATATCCGAGTTTTGTTTTTCGCAACAGCCTTCTCACCATCTTCTAAAATATATTTTGGTGGGAATTTTTGAACGAGCGCAAATTTTAATTTGTCGGTGTTTAGTCACCATTTAGTCACTAATTGCATAGATCGGTATTTCGTATACTATGCATTTGGCGACCAAATGGTTGCTAATTAGCTAGGCCAAATTTTTTTATTATGGAATTGGCGACCAAATGGTCTCTAAATCTACAAGTAAAATTTTTTATTATTAAGATTTAGGCGACCAAGTGGTCGCTAATTCCCCAAATTAAATCGTTTTTTCTTACGTCTAGTCTTTTGGTATATTTTTTTTCATTATATGTGATAATATATGACATACAAGGTTGTGCTTATATCGATGGCATTAACGTTATAATTTTGAGTAGAGTAAAAGGTATTTAGCTACCACATGGAAGCTAATTGGCGACCACTTGAAAGCCAATTACCAAAGGTTATGTAAATAGCTACCATATGGACGCTAGTTTGCTACCATGTGGAAGCTAACTCCTCCAATTTAATCGTAAGATGGGGTATTTTTCATATGTGTTATGATCTCATGTTCGGCGATGATGGTTGAACACATGCAATGGCATGAACCACAAACACAAGAAGATCGGGATGCGACACCCTTCAGATAGTCTAGAACGGATACGATTGAATGCAATGTACTTGGATTTAGCTGCAGAATCACGCAACATCAGATTGGATTTATCAACGGACGGTTTCAATCCTTTCGGTTCTTCAGGGAAACCAAACTATTCATGGCTGGTGATTTTGACAACATACAGCCTCCCGCCGTCTATGTGTATTTGAGATGAGGTTATGTTTCTAGTAACGATCGTCCCAGGACCCAAATGCCCGAAACAGAAATTGGGCATTTTTTTTGCAACCATTGATATCCGAGTTTTGTTTTTCGCAACAGCCTTCTCACCATCTTCTAAAATATATTTTGGTGGGAATTTTTGAACGAGCGCAAATTTTAATTTGTCGGTGTTTAGTCACCATTTAGTCACTAATTGCATAGATCGGTATTTCGTATACTATGCATTTGGCGACCAAATGGTTGCTAATTAGCTAGGCCAAATTTTTTTATTATGGAATTGGCGACCAAATGGTCTCTAAATCTACAAGTAAAATTTTTTATTATTAAGATTTAGGCGACCAAGTGGTCGCTAATTCCCCAAATTAAATCGTTTTTTCTTACGTCTAGTCTTTTGGTATATTTTTTTTCATTATATGTGATAATATATGACATACAAGGTTGTGCTTATATCGATGGCATTAACGTTATAATTTTGAGTAGAGTAAAAGGTATTTAGCTACCACATGGAAGCTAATTGGCGACCACTTGAAAGCCAATTACCAAAGGTTATGTAAATAGCTACCATATGGACGCTAGTTTGCTACCATGTGGAAGCTAACTCCTCCAATTTAATCGTAAGATGGGGTATTTTTCATATGTGTTATGATCTCATGTTCGGCGATGATGGTTGAACACATGCAATGGCATGAACCACAAACACAAGAAGATCGGGATGCGACACCCTTCAGATAGTCTAGAACGGATACGATTGAATGCAATGTACTTGGATTTAGCTGCAGAATCACGCAACATCAGATTGGATTTATCAACGGACGGTTTCAATCCTTTCGGTTCTTCAGGGAAACCAAACTATTCATGGCTGGTGATTTTGACAACATACAGCCTCCCGCCGTCTATGTGTATTTGAGATGAGGTTATGTTTCTAGTAACGATCGTCCCAGGACCCAAATGCCCGAAACAGAAATTGGGCATTTTTTTTGCAACCATTGATATCCGAGTTTTGTTTTTCGCAACAGCCTTCTCACCATCTTCTAAAATATATTTTGGTGGGAATTTTTGAACGAGCGCAAATTTTAATTTGTCGGTGTTTAGTCACCATTTAGTCACTAATTGCATAGATCGGTATTTCGTATACTATGCATTTGGCGACCAAATGGTTGCTAATTAGCTAGGCCAAATTTTTTTATTATGGAATTGGCGACCAAATGGTCTCTAAATCTACAAGTAAAATTTTTTATTATTAAGATTTAGGCGACCAAGTGGTCGCTAATTCCCCAAATTAAATCGTTTTTTCTTACGTCTAGTCTTTTGGTATATTTTTTTTCATTATATGTGATAATATATGACATACAAGGTTGTGCTTATATCGATGGCATTAACGTTATAATTTTGAGTAGAGTAAAAGGTATTTAGCTACCACATGGAAGCTAATTGGCGACCACTTGAAAGCCAATTACCAAAGGTTATGTAAATAGCTACCATATGGACGCTAGTTTGCTACCATGTGGAAGCTAACTCCTCCAATTTAATCGTAAGATGGGGTATTTTTCATATGTGTTATGATCTCATGTTCGGCGATGATGGTTGAACACATGCAATGGCATGAACCACAAACACAAGAAGATCGGGATGCGACACCCTTCAGATAGTCTAGAACGGATACGATTGAATGCAATGTACTTGGATTTAGCTGCAGAATCACGCAACATCAGATTGGATTTATCAACGGACGGTTTCAATCCTTTCGGTTCTTCAGGGAAACCAAACTATTCATGGCTGGTGATTTTGACAACATACAGCCTCCCGCCGTCTATGTGTATTTGAGATGAGGTTATGTTTCTAGTAACGATCGTCCCAGGACCCAAATGCCCGAAACAGAAATTGGGCATTTTTTTTGCAACCATTGATATCCGAGTTTTGTTTTTCGCAACAGCCTTCTCACCATCTTCTAAAATATATTTTGGTGGGAATTTTTGAACGAGCGCAAATTTTAATTTGTCGGTGTTTAGTCACCATTTAGTCACTAATTGCATAGATCGGTATTTCGTATACTATGCATTTGGCGACCAAATGTTTGCTAATTAGCTAGGCCAAATTTTTTTATTATGGAATTGGCGACCAAATGGTCTGTTGGGAGGATATTAAGGACGCCAGTCATTAATATCTAAACCAATAATGATCGTCCCTTGTTTTGATAATGACAAACTCAAATGTATTTAACAAGTTGTCCAAGTATTGATCTCAGGTAGGTCCAGTGGACGCACATGAGCGAAAAGGACAACAAGCGAACGGCAGTCCCTAAGCTGTAGGGACGCACGTCATCAGAACTTCCAAAGCTGAACGTAAATGGCGAAGTTCCTGCGCAGATAGGACGGCGTCCTCATCAAGAAGGGACGCGCGCCAAAATACGAACGAAGTTCAAATTCAAATCAAGGCCGCCCCAACATGATTACATCACGTTCGGCCGTAGTCCTCAGAAGGAAGCTTCCCTTGTCTGGGCACGTGTAGACAACTCCAAAGATGTCGCTTTCCCAGCGATGGTCCCCTACCCACGCGGAGGCTTCCCAAGCGTCAACAGAGTTGACTTCCTCTAGATGCTCATCGCACCGTTGATGGAAGATCAAGGATCCTGCCAAGCATCAGAGGACGCTAGAGGACAAGAACCACTTCCGCTATAAATACCCCCCAAGGGGTATGCATAGCGGTGTGGACTTTGAAGACTTTCTCTCAAGCTCTCCCGAAGCATTCAAGAACACGAACGAAGATCAAGAAGATCAAGTGAGCTTGAAGCAAGAGAAAGAAAGTCCAACCACATCAAATCCAAAACAAACCACAAAATAGTTAGAGTTGTAGTTTGTCTTTCACAACGAACCGTGAGAGACGTGTGTGATAGCTTCCTTATAGCTAAGAGAGTTAGGTTACTTTGTTAAGTGGAAGGAGTGTTACTAGTGAGGCTAAGGACGGACGCTTAGCTCAGTGAAGTGTAACGACTCGCCTAAGTTGTAAGGACTCTCTCTTAATAAGATAAGGACGGCTATTGAAAATCCTCCAAGCGGAGGTAGAGGTTTACCCATAAGAGTAGTTGGTCTTAGTGGGGTTCCTCTATAAATACTCGTGTCCATTATCTCAGTGCGTTTCCTGTTAAGTCTAATTTCCGCTGCACCTAAGGACGCCCTTAACCCAGTTAAGGACGCCTTCACCAACAGACTTACGATCCAATAATTGGTATCAGAGCAGGCGCTCTAGATTAAGTTTGAGTTGCAGGAAACATGGAGATGGAACCTATAGGTATCTCAAGTGCAAAACCACCTCGCCTGACGGACGGCAACTTCAATCGGTGGAAGACAAGGTTCGAATGCTTCGTGCGTAGTCAAAACTACCAATGCTGGCTGGTGATTAAGAACGGCGACCTCGAAGTTCCTGCCGCCAAGAAGGACAAGGAGGCAGATTGGGGTCCTGAAGAGTTCAAGCTTAGGGAAGCAAATGCAAAGGCCATCTGTTTTCTACAGACATCCCTCTGTGAAAGGGGCGCCACCCGTGTGAGCAATCTCCCAACTGCTATGCTTCAATGGGAAGCCCTGGAGAAGTATCATGTTGGGACGCCTGAGATGAAAGAAGACGTCCAGTTGGAAGCAAAAAGGTACTTCTACAAATTCAGGATGTTCACAAATGAGACCATCACCGACTACTCCTTTCGCTTTGAGGCCCTTCTAACTAAGTTGAAAAACTTGGGCGTCAAAGAAACGGAGATCACTCAGAGGATGAAGGTTCATGTTTTGATAGATGGACTCACGGGACCATGGAACTTTGATAGGATGACGTTCAAAGAGAACCAGGCCAACAAGGGACTGTCCATGGAGGAAATCTATGGAAAACTCAAAGGGTACGAAGCAAGCAGAAACCAAGATCTGGCAGAAATGGGAAAGAGTCCCCAAAATGAGTTGGCTTTGACTCTCGCGGCTAGGACGCCAGAGTATGAGCAATACTATCAAAGGCAAAGAGAGTTGAACTCGATGCTAGAAGCCAAAACTCAAGAGCACCAAGAGAATCTTCGTCTTCAGGCGTTAGTGGAACGCAAAGGAAAAACAGAAGAACAAATTTCCGAGGAAGATGAATTGGCCCTGTTGAGCAAAACTCTTCGTGCACTATACAGAAGAGGCAAAGTCCCAAGAATGAAGAGGCCTGTCAAGAAAGAATCTCGCAAGCTCACAGATGCAGAGATGAAGGAAATAGTGTGCTACAAATGCAACAGAAAGGGACACATGGCCAAGAAATGTACCACAGGACTAACATCAAACGAAATGAAGGAAAAGGCGCTTGTTGGTGCATTTGAGGGTGCATGGGACGACCTTGACTCAAGTGATGAAGAGCCAGAAAATCAAGTGGCTTACATGGCTATGGAAGACGCCCCAGAGGACGTCTCTGAAACTGAGCAAGAGGTAACCCATGAAACCATGTTAAATTCTCTTGAAAAATGTTCAAAACCAAAGCTCATTAAATTGATAACTCAAATCATGCAAGAGAGCTATGCTATGAAACAAAGTTTTGAAGAAGCTGAATCCGAGAATATTGTTGTGGAATGTGAAAATTGTAGTACCATGTCTTTTCAACTAGAGTCCTCTCAAGAAGAAGTCAAGTCCCTTAAAAGTCAGATTGTGTGCTTAAAGCTCGAAAATGCTAGTCTTAGGGACGAGGTCAAAGTTCTAGGAAAGAGTCCGATGACTGAAACTGTTAACCCAATAGTTTTTGTTCCAGCTAGGAAAGGTCTAGGGTATGAATTTGGATCAAAGAACTCTCTCCCTAGTGACTTTGAAGCTAGCAAGACTACTGAACTAGAGCTTGAGAGGGAAAAGACAAGGAATCTAGAAGAGCGCATTAGAGTTCTAGAGAGTGGTGAGAAAGGACAAAAGGACTACTACACAAATTCTGTCAGTCACAAAATCTACAAGAATATTGCTAAGGGAAAAGGATCTAAGGTAGTGGACCCTGAGAAAATGAAAGAGAATAAAATTCAGCGTCCTAACAAAAAGTACTACCTTGGAAACTATTATAGGACGTGCTGGCATTGTGGCAAAGGCGGTGACTACCAGTATGAGTGTCTTAAGCTGAAACAAGATCTTGAAAATGGAAAGAAGGCTAGGAATGGCCGTGAGAATGCCAGGCCTAAATCTGCGGATAGGATGCATGCTAGTGTGCCTAATGCTAAAACTCGATCTCCTAGGACGTGATTCGCTCTATTTTGTATAGGTTAACTCTTGTATTTTAGGGCTATATTGAGTGTGTTTAGGTTAGAGTTTGTGCTAATTGTAATATCTAGGCCGAAGACACAAGAATTCAAGATTCAAGAGTTTTAAGGCGTTTTGAGCTGTCTGCGCGACACCATTTTCTTGCGAAGGCGATATCTTGAGCTACAGTGGTCGGATTGAGTTGATTCCGGTGCCATGGGAAAGCTAACTTCAAGGGCTTCAATTCATCTTTTTACACCGAAGTCAGATTCCAAGCCGAAGATGGTCAACACAGCCTCCGAAGTGACACTAGCGATTCTATCGAGATTCCGCGACCGCGGATTGTCCACCGCGACCGCGGTGGCTGCCGAGACGAGAAGTTATTTTCTGTTGCGAGAGCGCGGGCACGGTGGGAGCGACGCGACCGCGGTGATGCCAAATCCGAAGCGGGCCGAGATCTTTCTATCTTGTTTCTTTTTTTATCTTTTGCCTCTTTCCTTATCTATCTCGTGGAGCTTGTTCCTTGGGCTATATAAGGAGGAGCCAGCCTTAGGTTTTAGTATCTTCTTTCTCATAATTCAATTCTTCTTTTAGGTTTTTAGTTTAGTTATGGAGAGCTAGTCTCCTTGGGTTTGTTCAAGGGAGAAGCTCTGATGTATGAACTCGTGAGGTTTTGGTAATTGATTTCTATCCTTTGGTTAATATTGATACTCTTGTGCTTCATCCCATGATTTATGCTTGATTTTATGAGTCTGGCCAACTTGTTTGATTGACTTAGATCTATCGTTTGAATTAGGATTGGTTGTTGTCTATGCATCTTTCCTATTCCCGAAACAACTCTATTCTAGGACCGTGGACTAGTTTAGGGAAGAGTATTCAATGGTTTAATTGTGCATGAGACTCGTAGCTTGATTGCATGATTTGATTTCCTAATATCCTTGTTCTCTATGCTAATTCTAGGTTAAGCGTCCTTGCCTAGGGTTATAGAATTGCTTGGACCGTGGACTTGCGATTGTTAATGATCAGGATAGGAATTAACCATAGGTGTGAATGAAATCAATGGATGAATCTATGATCGAGTGATTATTTCATGAGTGGATCTTTTGAATAAACCTGCCTCCTATCTATTTGTTTATTTGTTTGTTATTTGTTTCCTAGGTTAGTTTACATATCTCTTTGATTTCCCCCCATACCTTTAGTTGATAGATTTATTAATACTAGAAGCCGTTAGTTCTCTTGGGTTCGACCCATTACTTGCATGCTATACTAGCTTTGTTAGTTTGTAGTTTGGGTTATTTATCTTTGATCTTGGCACGACGACTTTAGCCGAGTCAAATTTTGGCGCCGTTGCCGGGGATCGAACCCGGGTCCCCCGCGTGACAGGCAGGAATACTTACCACTATACTACAACGACAGAGAAGATGTGCTACCTTGTATTTTTATTGAGATCTTAGATGTGTTACCTTGTTATATTTGTTTTGAGCTTACTCGAGGACGAGCAAGATCTAAGTATGGGGGAATTTGATTCGCTCTATTTTGTATAGGTTAACTCTTGTATTTTAGGGCTTTATTGAGTGTGTTTAGGTTAGAGTTTGTGCTAATTGTAATATCTAGGCCGAAGACACAAGAATTCAAGATTCAAGAGTTTTAAGGCGTTTTGAGCTGTCTGCGCGACACCATTTGCTTGCGAAGGCTATATCTTGAGCTACGGTGGTCGGATTGAGCTGATTCCGGTGCCATTGGAAAGCTAACTTCAAGGGCTGAAATTCATCTTTTTACACCGAAGTCAGATTTGTTGGGACGCTATCAAGAACGCTTGCGTACTTGTTAGTATTCCACACAACCGTCCCTTAGTTTTGATATGACAAACTCACTTTGATTCTAATAAAGTTGTCCAAGTGTTCAGGAACGCCAGTGATCAAAAGGACAACAAGTGTGTATGGGCGTCCCATAAGCTCAGGGACGCTAGCTAACAGGAAGTAAGGACCAGCTAGAGACTACTTGAGCAAGGACGGAGTCCCAAGCAAGTAGGAACGCAGGAAAGGAGTCCTTACTCACTAGCCGACAGGATGACATCACTCGACAATGTTTGATCATCCAAGAACACGTGGAGACCGATCCTGTAGCGGAGTTCATCACACACAGCTGGATACAGGAAGCTTCCTAATCACCGCCCTACTACGTGGAGGAAGATCCTGTAGCCACGTCCACGAAGGGCATGATCGTCCCAGAGAAATGACGCCCTTCCCCAAGTCCTATAAATAGCCCCAAGGCATTTATTGTGACGCCAACGCTTTCAGGAATATTCAGAGAGAATCAGAGAGAAAGCGACTCACTCAAGAACACGAAGAATTAACTCAAGAACTCAAGAACAGTACTAGGACTTGTGTTAGATCGAGTGAGACTTGTAACCAAATGACAAAAACTGTTTGTAAGAGAAAATCCAAAAAGAGAGAAAGAGGGTTCTGCGAAGTACTGCAGAACGTAGGAATAGAGTCCTTTGATAGATTGAACTCGCTTAAGTTGTAGGCTTAGAGGAGTCCTTTACTAGTGGACTTAGGGAAAAGCTAAGTGCCAGAGAACTGTAAGGACTCGCCAGTACAACTGTAAGGACGTTCAATATAAAGGAAAGAACTATTCAAAAATCCTCCAAGGAGGTAGAGGTTTACACTCAGGACTACTTGGTCTTGAGTGGTTCCTCTATAATTCACTGCGTTCATTACTTACCTGTTTAGTACTTATTTTCCGCTGCATTACTCAAGGACGCCCTTACTCCTCGTAGGGACGCCTAACCGAAGGACGCCTTTACTAAAGTAAAGGACGTCCCTCAGTACTAACGATCCAACAATTGGTATCAGAGCAGGCGCTCTAGATTCTTACTGAGTTGCAGGTAATGATGGACATGGAACCCATTGGAATCTCTTTTGTGAAGCCTCCGCGCCTAACGGACGGTAACTTCAATCGCTGGAAGACAAGGTTCGAAAACTTCTGCAGAAGTCAAAATTATCAATGCTGGAAGGTTATCATGAAAGGAGATCTCAAAGTTCCTGCTGACAGAGCTGATAAAGAGGACGAGTGGGGTCCTGACGAGTTTAAGCTGATGGAAACCAACGCAAAAGCTATTTGTTTTCTTCAAGCGTCCTTATGCGAGAGGGACGCCACTCGGCTCAGCAATTTGTCAACAGCGAAACAACAGTGGGAAGCTCTTGAGAAGTTCCATGTGGGAACCGCTGAAATGAAGGAGATCGTCCAGCTGAAAATCAAGAAGGAGTTCTATGCTTTTAGTATGCTGCCAAATGAGTCGGTGAACGACTACTCATATCGCTTTGAGGCCCTTGTCACCAAGATGAGGAACTTGGGCATTCCAGAAACAGAAATCTCCATGAGGAATAGAGTTCAAGTGGTCATTGATGGTTTGACCGGGGTCTGGAACTTTGACAGGACAACGTTCAAAGAAAACACAGCCAACAAAACTCTAGACATGGAAGAGATCTATGGGAAGCTCAGGCAGTACGAAGAAAGAAGAGTCTCTGACATGGCTCAGCTAGGAAAGAATCCTCAAACTGATCTTGCTTTGGCGTCCACAACACCAGAGTACGCCGAGTACCTACGTGGCCAAAGAGATCTAGCATTGATGATGCAAAACAAAGAAACACATGAGAACTTGCGTCCCAAAGAAAAGGAAAGAAAGCCAAAAGAAGAGGTTGACTCAGATAAGGAACTTTCTCTTATTCACAAGGCTTTTAAGTAGTATAACAAGAAGAACAAGCATAGTAGCAAGAGCAAGTTCTACAAAAAGGAGAGTCCCAAGTACACAGAGGCTGAAATGAAGGAACTCACATGCTACAAATGCAACAAGAAAGGACACTTTGCCAAAAAGTGCACTATGGGAATGTCCTCCAAAGACAAGAAGAAAGCTCTCATTGGAGCATGTACAGCTGCATGGGATGATCTCAGTTCAAGTGATGATGAACGTGACGATCAAGTTGCATACATGGCAGTAGAGGACGCCCCAGTTGTTGAAGAGAACGCCTCCGATAATGAACAAGAGGTAACCCGTGAGTCTATGATGAGTTCATTAGAAAATTGTTCTAAATCCAAGCTCGATAAACTTATTGGAAGAATCATGGAAGAAAGTGTTGTCATGCAACATAGAATGGATGAACTTGAACTTGAAAATGAAAATATAGTGGTTGAATGTGAAAACTGTAGTTCCATGACTATTCAACTAGAGTCCTCTTGTGAAGAAGCTAAGTCCCTAAAAACTGAAATCATGTGTCTCAAACTTGAGAACGCTAAGCTTAGGGAAGAAGTTAAAGTGATGGGTAAGAGTCCCATAGTTGAAGAAGTGAGACCTATGGTCTTCGTCCCAGCTAAGAGAGGTCTAGGTTATGAATCTGACACTAAGAACTCCCTTCCTAGTGATTTTGAGGCAAGTAAAACTTCTGAACTTGAACTTGAACGGGAGAAAACCAAAAATCTTCTTGAAAGAATTAGAGTTCTAGAGAGTGGAGAATTAGGAAAGGAAGACTACTACACTAACTCCACCAGTCATAAAATTTACAAGAAGATTGCTAAAGGGGACGGTTCAAAAGTTTGTGATCCTCAAAAGATGAAAGAAAACAAGATTCAGCATCCCAATAAGAAGTACTACCTTGGTACTTACTATAGGACGTGTTGGTACTGTGGACAAGGGGATCACTTCAAATATGATTGCTTAAAACTCAAGGAAGATGTTGAAAATGGAAAAGCTGCAAGGACTAACAACGAAAATGCTAAGTCTGTTCCTAAGGCTAATCCTAGGCGTTCTAGACGCTCTAGGAACTCTTTCCACAAGCATGCTATTTCAAATGATGTGAATATTTATGACTACATGCCAGAACCAGAGTTCTATTATTGTAACGAACCAGGTAAGGAACACCTTGTCTGGGTCGCCAAACACTAACGTTCTTATGGCAGGTGGAAGTGAGGGGACGCCCATGGATCATTGATAGTGGCGCCTCAAATCATATGACAGGAAGCCAGATCCATCTCACTTCTATCCAAAGTAGTGCCACGGGAGGAACTGTCTCGTTTGGCAACAAGGGCAAGGGAAAGATCAAAGGAACGGGAACTGCTATTCTCAACTCGTCCATCAAAGCAACAAATGTCAGCCTTATTGAAGGACTTGGTTTCAATCTCCTTAGCGTCTCCCAGATGTGTGATCAAGGTGAAAATCTAGTCACTTTCGACTCAAAGGAGTGCCTCGTCATCAACAAGAAATCAAACAAAGTCGTTCTCAAAGGAGTACGCCAGAACAATGTCTACATCTTTAAGCAGGAGTTCAAGCCTAAATCAGAGTTGTGTCTATCTGCTTCAAAGGAGGACGCTGATCTATGGCATCGCCGACTTGGCCATGCTGGACCTAGCACAATCCTTAAGCTACACCAGCGAAATCTTGTGAAAGGACTTCCCCGAATTGATCATGAGAAAGTTGAACAGTGTGAAGCTTGCATCAAAGGGAAGCAAACAAGAACGTCTTTCAAATCCAAGAACGAAGTAAGTACAAAGAAGCCTTTGGAACTGCTCCATATGGATCTTTGCGGACCAATGAAGACGTTGAGCTACGGTGGAAAGAGGTACATTTACGTTCTTGTAGATGATTTTTCTCGATTCAGTTGGGTTCTTTTCTTGGTGTCCAAAGCAGATTGTTTCAATGCGTTCAAAGTATTCATCAAACAAGTGGAAGTTGCTCTTGAGATGCCTCTCAAAGCCATAAGATCAGACCATGGAACGGAGTTTCAAAATTCAGAGTTCCTGGCCTATTGTGATCAACATGGAGTCTCTCACAATTTCTCAGCTCCAAGAACGCCTCAACAAAATGGAGTTGTGGAAAGAAAGAATAGGACGCTAGAGGATATGGCAAGAACTATGCTCTTAGCAAATAGCGTTCCCAAGTACTTCTGGGCAGAAGCTATTGCTACAGCGTGTTACATCATCAACCGTGCCATGATCCGTCCTTTGCTAAAGAAGACGTCCTATGAGTTGTTGAATGGAAAGAAGCCTCGCATTGACTATCTCAGAGTCTTTGGTTGCAAATGTTTCGTTCACAACAATGATAAAGAAAAACTTGGAAAGTTTGATGCAAGGAGTGATGAAGCAATATTCCTTGGGTACTCTCTTACTAGCAAAGCATATAGAGTCTTCAACAAAAGGATTCTAAAGCTGGAGGAGAGTATTCATGTTGTGTTCAAGGAACGTTCTTCTCACAAAGAAAAGCCAAGTAAGGAAGAACGCTCCTCTTTACAACAACAGGACGAATCTGAAGATGAAGCTGAAGATTGGACCTCTGGAAAATACTATGTCTCTAAGGACGCGTCTCCAAATCCTGAAGAAGTCTCAGTGGACGCTCCCAGTGTTGTTCAAGGAGTTCCATCTCATAGTGAATCTCCAGTTCAACAAGATGTAGCTGAATCAAGTCAACAAGGCGAACAACGTCAAGGTGTGGACGCTCTCTCTGAGGGGGAACACATTGAGGACGATGCTCAAAGAGATAGTGATGATTCAGATGTCGACTTTGATCCAAGATTTGCTCATTTGTTTCAAAGGGAGTCCCGCTTCTCTAGGGACCACCCAACTTCTCAAATTGTCTCAGATCCTTCTCAAGGCGTTCAAACAAGGTCAGCTGCAAGCAAGTCCCAGAGTGCAAACTTAGCTTTTTGTGCATTCAATGAACAAAGTTTGGACTCTCGTCCCACGTCCCAAAGGCAAAAATATCATAGGGACGCGATGGGTGTTCAGAAATAAGCTTGATGAGAGTGGACGTGTGTCAAGAAACAAGGCAAGACTGGTGGCTCAAGGATTCAAGCAAGAGGAAGGCATAGACTATGATGAGACCTTTGCTCCTGTTGCTAGAATTGAAGCCGTTCGTCTCCTTATTGCCTTCGCCGCTCACAAAGGATTCAAGTTATTTCAGATGGACGTCAAGACTGCCTTTCTCAATGGAAAGCTAAAGGAGGAGGTGTATGTTGCTCAGCCGCCTGGCTTTGAGGATGCCTCTCACCCAGATCATGTGTACTACTTGGACAAAGCGCTCTATGGACTCAAGCAAGCCCCTCGTGCGTGGTACGACAGGTTTGCGTCCTTTCTTTTGTCTCATGGGTACACTAGAGGTTCAATTGATAAAACTTTGTTCATAAAGAAAGTTCACAAGGACATTTTGATTGCCCAAGTCTATGTTGATGATATAGTATTTGGTAGTACTAACATGAAGCTTGTAGATGAGTTCAAGTCCTTAATGAGTAGTGAGTTTGAGATGTCCCTCATTGGAGAACTCAATTTCTTCTTGGGACTTCAAATCAATCAACTCAAGGAAGGAACGCACATTCACCAACAAAAATATGTCCGTGAAATGCTTGAGAAGTACGGGATGAACACGTCCAAACTTGTTGCAACTCCATGTTCTCCAAACTCGCGTCTTTACGCAGACGAACAGGGAAAGGACGTTGATCAAAAGCTCTATAGAGGGATGATTGGTTCTTTGCTCTATTTGACCGCAAGCCGTCCCGACATTATGTTTGCCGTTTGCTTGTGTGCACGCTTCCAGGCAAATCCAAAGGAGTCCCACATGCAAGAAGTCAAAAGGATCTTTCGCTACCTCAAAGGACGCGACGATCTTTGTCTTTGGTATCCCAGGAAGACGTCCTTCAAGCTAGTTGGCTACTCGGACGCAGATTATGCTGGTCACGTAATTGATCGGAAAAGCACTTCAGGAATGGCACAGTTCCTTGGTTCATGCTTAGTCTCTTGGGGATCTAAGAAACAGAACTCTGTGGCGCTCTCAACTGCGGAAGCCGAGTACGTTGCTGCTGCTTCGTGCTGTTCACAAGTTATCTGGATCAAATATCAACTAGAGGACTACGGTATCAATCTTGAAACTATTCCCATTCGTTGTGATAACACAAGTGCTATTGAAATTTCTAAGAATCCTGTTTTTCATTCACGCACAAAGCATATTCATATAAGGCATCATTTCTTGCGTGATAATGTTGAACTAGGACTCATTAGTATGGAGCATGTAAGAACTGAAGATCAAATAGCTGATATTTTCACTAAGGCGCTTGATAGACGTCCCTTTGAGCATCTCAGGTTGCTCTTGGGGATGATAACTTTTAAGTAGCAAGTCCCGTTCTACTATTCCCTCAATGATTGGCTATGTTTTGTAGATTCTAAGTGTTTAAGGACTGTTATGCATTCAATTCATATTTGCAAGGACGTTAGTCTAAAACTTCATGTGTTTGCTACTTTGGAACGCCATTCAAATTTTCTCTATTTGTCTTGAAAAGAGTATCCCTGATCACCCAACCCTCATCTTAAGCCGAAATGATGGGAACTCTAAGCTTTCCCTAGCCGAGAACTCCGCAAAAGCGTCCTATGAGCTTCATATTTCCTTTTACGGGACGTACTTGCGTTGTTCTCAACTGGTTCGAAAGGTAATCACAAGAACGGTAAGGTGTTTGTTGGTTTGCTTGAAGAAGTTTGCTTGAAGAGGTAAAATTTTGCTAAGTATGAGAGGACGCTCAGTGTCTGTTAGTAAGAACGCCAGTTCAGTTGTTGAAGAGCAGTTGAAGAGTCAGAATTTTGACCTTTTGAAAGTGTGAACAGTGACCGTTGCTTTTGCTCAAATCTTAAGGGGGAAGTTTTGCCACGCGTCGCACAGTAAAACAGCGTTAATTACCATTTGTGCCACCGCTTCCTCTATATAAGGCCAGAACAGTCGCTATCAAAATTTATTACGCTCAACCACTTTCTCGCTCTCAAAATTGCTCTGATTTCTCTCTAGAACTCCGGCGACTTTCTCTCTCTACACTTCATCTGAAATCATGTCTCAAAGGCAGTTGAACGTGGCCGGATCTTCTACCGGCGGGAAGCGTAGAAAGCTTGTCAAGTCCCACTACATTGAGAAACCAAAGCCCATCGTTCTCAATGAGTCTCTAGTGGACTTTATCAACAGAAAGCCAAGGACGTTGTACAACTTGATAAGGGAACGCATGGACAAACCTGATGTCAAGAATAACGCCGTCAAAACAAGGAACTACGACGGTTCATCGAACGGTTCGTCATTCAAGGCCTCCACAAAACAAATTACAAGGACTTGCCAGGGCGGATGGACGACGTTCTCTTCTTTCCACAGTTTGGAGGTGAGAATCTGGGTCCTTTACTTGATCTTATCCCCGACCTCCATAACGCCGTCCTTCCCGATTTCCCGATGTACCCAAAGGACTCTTTGGCTTATAAAATGATTAAAGCACGAGTGCCAAGTCCTTCTCCACCTCCACCTCAAGTCCCCACCATCACCACCAAATCAATCCTCCCATCCAAGCGTCCAACCCCTACATCTTCCCTCTCCAAAACAACCAAAACCTCCTCCTCAAATCCAACACAAATTGTGGATAAATTTCCACCACATATAAAGGAGGGACGCTCCAAAAAGGTTCACGACCCAAGGCCCCTCAAAAAGGCCAAAACCTCCAGCGTCCCATCCTCAAAACCCCCCCAAAACGGCCAAGCACCTCAAAAAGGCCGTCCAACCTGTCCAAAGAATCCACTCCTCCCCCTCAACAAATTTCGATAGTCCAAATCCCAACTCCCCCTCCGTCCCCCAACCTTCTAAATCAAATGCTCTCGTTCCCTTCTCCTCCAAACCTTCCTCCCCCCTAAATCTCGCCAACTTCCCTAAAGCCCCAGCCCACATCTCTCCCCCCAAAGACCCCGAGACCCCCAAATCTCGCCGTCCCTCATCTGAAAGTGGACCAGAGGACCTTGAGAAGCGTCCAGCCCTTGAGCGCACCTTCAAACGCCGCAAAGCCGGTGAATCTCCCACGGTGCTCATGGTTCAAGCTGCTCCAGAGCCCGAGCACATCTCCTCCTCTTTCTCTAGCTCATCTGAGAGCAACAGAGGAACGCCTCAAGCCAGTGCTGAAGGAGTCTCCCCTCTTATTGACATCATTGGGGACTCCGACGACGAGGTTGAAGGAGTTGAGAATGCTCCCGCTCAAACTCAAGTGGTTGAGGACGCTGGAGAGCACCAGGTTCCTCAAAAGGACGCCGAGCCAACCCTTTCTGACGAGCTCGAGCGTAATGCTCAGGAAGTCTCACCCTACAACCAATCTCTCCCCATCCTCAATCCTTCCCAAGCTCCACAAGAAAACCCATCCCCCACAATCCAAACAGATTCCCAAGTCCCCGCGGACGCTGAGCCAGCATCAACAGAAAATCAGATAGAGGCTCAGGACGCCGAGGGCACGTCCCAAAGACAGAATTCAGGTGCTGATCAAGCCACAGCTGGTGGCGACGCTGACAGAGAACAAGGCACAGAGGACGCTCCTTCAAAGGACGCCTCTGACAGTGACTCGGAGAAGGCTGAGGACGAGTCAGATGATGATGAGGACTCTGAGTCCCCCAAGGGCAAGCGCAAAAGGAAGAACGCTGATGTGCCCGTCAAAGTCCTTAGCCCTCTTATTTACTCTGAAGAGTGGCTAGCCTCCTTCGACGATGACTCAGTTCAGGAGTTTCTTGATCTTCTGAGATTTCAAGGATGGCAGAACGTTGGACCAGCGCCGACAACTGTTGACAAGGAACAGGTGAAGGCGTTCTACAGGGATTTGCGCTACAAGGCAAAAGATGGCTCCCTCCACTTCAAAATTGAAGGTGAGAAAGCTTCAGTCACAGAACGCCAAATGCGCTCCTTCCTAGGTCTCAGTCCACGCAAGCCACCGTCCGATGCTCTTAGCTCCCTTCCTGAAGGCGGCTTCGAAACGACTGATCAAGAACTGCCTTTGGTTGATCGTAACTTTCAAGGAAAACAGCCGATGGGACTCGACAGGGTAGCTCACGTTCTGAGCAAGGTTGGCGCAATCATTCACTACTTCATTTGTCGCGCCATTCTTCCAAGGCAGGAAAAGCGTTCAATTGTGCAAACACATGATATCATCCTAATTGACGCTATCCTAGAACGCCGCCCAATCAACTTAGCCAGAATTGCTATGCAACATATGGCCAAGTGTGGAAGGAAGAGGCACGCCTTGCCGTACCCTGGTGTAGTGAAGGCGATCTTGCAGTCCCAAGATGCATATGATGAGAACGCTCCCTCTGAAGAACTTGGTTTGAAATGGAATGCCAAGAAGGGACTCGTCGAGATAAGGCACAATGAAGAGCTGCCGTCCGTGCTCAAACAGTTAGAAGCCGAGGCTGAGGACGCCAGACAGAAAGCCGAGGAAGAACGCCTAGCTGCTGAGGCCGAGGCCGCAAGGCTTAATCCTGCGTCTCAAGAGTCTCCTCAGGACCAAGAGCCTGCTGTAGATCTTACAACTCTTGATGAAATGCTCTTAGGGCCTTCTTCTCCAGCTCTTCCCACGGACGCTCCTTCATCAAGTACAGGTCCTTTGCCCCGTTCTGCTCCTGCCAACATCTCTCAGCATCCTCCAGCAGAACTCATGGGTGCAATTATGGATAATCAGTGCCTCATCTTCTCTGCCTTAAAGGACTTGTCTTCTGCGTTCGCCAAGGCTGCTGAACTTCAAGAGCAATTTCTCCAGTTTTATCAAGATCAGCGCCGTTCTCAGTGATTGCCACTACCCCTTTCATACCCTATCATTTTGCCTTTGCTTCTTTTGAACTTCAAACATTATGACCTTGGTCTGTAATCACTCTAAGTTTGTTTGAATGGCAATTCCACTGTTTGCTTGCATGTGTTTGTTTAAGCGTTCCACTGCCTTTAGTTATGTGTTTGTGCTAACGTCCTTATCACTTGTTATCCTTTTCGATGATGCCAAAAGGGGGAAGTGTAGTTTTGCAGAGATGCACTATAAAATAGTTATCTAGAATAAGCAAGTATTAAGGGGGAACTATTAAGTGAAAGGTCTAAAGAACGCTCATGCTAGAATAACAGAGGACGCTTAGAAACTCTTCTAGGACGCGACTCTCTCCTTAAAATCCAAAAGCTAGAGAATCAAAGATTGAAAACTTGTGCTCATTAAAATTTCTCTAAGTATTAGAGGACGCCTCTAAGTTTTCATGCATGCTAAGTTCCAATGTCAAAACTGTTTTGCTGAAGAGTTTGTCATCATCAAAAAGGGGGAAATTGTTGGGACGCTATCAAGAACGCTTGCGTACTTGTTAGTGTTCCACACAACCGTCCCTTAGTTTTGATATGACAAACTCACTTTGATTCTAATAAAGTTGTCCAAGTGTTCAGGAACGCCAGTGATCAAAAGGACAACAAGTGTGTATGGGCGTCCCATAAGCTCAGGGACGCTAGCTAACAGGAAGTAAGGACCAGCTAGAGACTACTTGAGCAAGGACGGAGTCCCAAGCAAGTAGGAACGCAAGAAAGGAGTCCTTACTCACTAGCCGACAGGATGACATCAGTCGACAATGTTTGATCATCCAAGGACACGTGGAGACCAATCCTGTAGCGGAGTTCATCACACACAGCTGGATACAGGAAGCTTCCTCATCACCGCCCTACTACGTGGAGGAAGATCCTGTAGCCACGTCCACGAAGGGCATGATCGTCCCAGAGAAATGACGCCCTTCCCCAAGTCCTATAAATAGCCCCAAGGCATTTATTGTGACGCCAACACTTTCAGGAATATTCAGAGAGAATCAGAGAGAAAGTGACTCACTCAAGAACACGAAGAATTAACTCAAGAACTCAAGAACAGTACTAGGACTTGTGTTAGATCGAGTGAGACTTGTAACCAAATCACAAAAACTGTTTGTAAGAGAAAATCCAAAAAGAGAGAAAGAGAGTTCTGCGAAGTACTGCAGAACGTAGGAATAGAGTCCTTTGATAGATTGAACTCGCTTAAGTTGTAGGCTTAGAGGAGTCCTTTACTAGTGGACTTAGGGAAAAGCTAAGTGCCAGAGAACTGTAAAGACTCGCCAGTACAACTGTAAGGACGTTCAATATAAAGGAAAGAACTATTCAAAAATCCTCCAAGGAGGTAGAGGTTTACACTCAAGGACTACTTGGTCTTGAGTGGTTCCTCTATAATTCACTGCGTTCATTACTTACCTGTTTAGTACTTATTTTCCGCTGCATTACTCAAGGACGCCCTTACTCCTCGTAGGGACGCCTAACCGAAGGACGCCTTTACTAAAGTAAAGGACGTCCCTCAGTACTAACGATCCAACAAGATTCCAAGCCGAAGATGGTCAAAACAGCCTCCGAAGTGACACTAGCGATTCTGTCGAGATTCCGCGAACGCGGATTGTCCACCGCGACCGCGGTGGCTGCTGAGACGAGAAGTTCTTTTCTGTTGCGAGAGCGCGGGCACGGTGGGAGCGACGCGACCGCGGTGATGCCAAATCCGAAGCGGGCCGAGATCTTTCTATCTTGTTTCTTTTTTTATCTTTTGCCTCTTTCCTTATCTATCTCATGGAGCTTGTTCCTTGGGCTATATAAGGAGGAGCCAGCCTTAGGTTTTAGTATCTTCTTTCTCATAATTCAATTCTTCTTTTAGGGTTTTAGTTTAGTTATGGAGAGCTAGTCTCCTTGGGTTTGTTCAAGGGAGAAGCTCTGAAGTATGAGCTCGTGAGGTTTTGGTAATTGATTTCTATCCTTTGGTTAATATTGATACTCTTATGCTTCATCCCATGATTTATGCTTGATTTTATGAGTCTGGCCAACTTGTTTGATTGACGTAGATCTATCGTTTGAATTAGGATTGGTTGTTGTCTATGCATCTTTCCTATTCCCGAAACAACTCTATTCTAGGACCGTGGACTAGTTTAGGGAAGAGTATTCAATGGTTTAATTGTGCATGAGACTCGTAGCTTGATTGCATGATTTGATTTCCTAATATCCTTGTTATCTATCCTAATTCTAGGTTAAGCGTCCTTTCCTAGGGTTATAGAATTGCTTGGACCGTGGACTTGCGATTGTTAATGATTAGGATAGGAATTAACCATAGGTGTGAATGAAATCAATGGATGAATCTATGATCGAGTGATTATTTCATGAGTGGATCTTTTGAATAAACCTGCGTCCTATCTATTTGTTTATTTGTTGTTATTTGTTTCCTAGGTTAGTTTACATATCTCTTTGATTTCCCCCCATATCTTTAGTTGATAGATTTATTAATACTAGAAGCCGTTAGTTCTCTTGGGTTCGACCCCTTACTTGCATGCTATACTAGCTTTGTTAGTTTGTAGTTTGGGTTATTTATCTTTGATCTTGGCACGACGACTTTAGCCGAGTCAGGACGCATGCTAGAAGATCAAGTGATGTGAATGTTTATGATCATTTGCCTATGAAGAAGTTTTACCCTTGTAACGAACCAGGTAGGGGTCACCTTGCCTGGGTCGCAAAGAACTAACTCTTCTTTTCAGGTGGAAGTGAGAGGAAGCCCGTGGATCATCGATAGTGGCGCTTCAAATCATATGACTGGAAGCCAGATCCATATCACTTCTATCCAACCAAATGCCACGGGAGGAACTGTCTCGTTTGGCAACAAGGGCAAAGGAAAGATCAAAGGGACGGGCACCGCAAAGCTGAATCAATCCATTAGTGCGTCCAAAGTTAGTCTTGTCGAAGGACTAGGCTTCAACCTCCTTAGTGTCTTCCAAATATGTGATCAAGGTGAAAACCTAGTCACATTTGACTCTAAGGAATGCCTAGTCATCAATAAGAAAACAAATCAAGTCATTCTCAAAGGGACTCGTGAAAACAATGTCTACGTCTTCAATCAAAGATTCAAGCCTGCATCCAAGTTGTGCTTATCTGTCTCCGCCGTGGACGCCGATCTCTGGCATCGACGTCTAGGACATGCAGGACCTAGCACAATCTTCAAGCTTCATCAAAAGGATGTTGTAAGAGGTCTTCCCCGAATTAATAGCAAATTGAGCAATTTGAAGCATGCCTCAAAGGGAAGCAGACAAGATCGTCCTTCAAATCCAAGAATGAAGTGAGCACAAAGAAGCCATTGGAACTTCTTCACATGGATCTGTGTGGACCCATGCAAACCCAAAGCTATGGTGGAAAAAGGTACATGTATGTCGTTGTAGATGATTTTTCAAGATTCACTTGGGTTCTTTTCTTGGTGTCAAAAGCAGATGCCTTCGAGATGTTCAAAATCTTCATCAAGCAAGTAGAAGTTGCTCTTGGGACGAGCTTGAAAGCTCTAAGGTCAGATCATGGAACGGAGTTTAAAAACTCAGAGTTCCTTGACTTCTGTGACCAACAAGGAGTCTCCCACAACTTCTCTTCTCCTCGAACTCCTCAGCAAAATGGTGTTCTTGAAAGAAAGAATAGGACGCTGGAAGACATGGCAAGGACGATGCTTTTGGCTAGCGGCGTCCCCAAACACTTCTGGGCAGAAGCCGTTGCCACCGCAACCTACATTGTCAATCGAGCTATGATTCGTCCATTGCTTAAAAAGACGTCCTATGAGCTCTTGAATGGAAGAAAGCCAAACATTTCACACCTCAAAGTGTTTGGGTGTAAATGCTTCATTCACAACAACGGCAAAGACAACATCGGCAAATTTGATGCTAGGAGTGATGAAGGAATATTTCTTGGGTACTCCCTCACAAGCAAAGTGATGTCTCTCATTTTGGAGGTGTTTTAGTAGTTGATTTCCGTTGTAAATATGTGTTTTTCATTCTCTTCTTTGTTAGTTTTGTTTCCTTTTTAGCTTAGTTCCCGGTTTTCTTCAAGAGTCGGAAACTATGCGGGTTTGTTTGTTTTTGTAGGTAAAATGGCAAGAATGAGGACAATGTCGAGGAGCTAATGAAGGAGCCAAGTCAAGGAGTGCAAGAGCCAAGCTAAGAATGGAGTGGAACCGAAGGAAACCAAGGAAGAAGATGAGGATCGAGGCCCTGGACCGAGATACACCAAGTCGGGCCCGAGATCGACCACCCAGTGAACCAGACCGACGTTCCCAACGTCAGGCCCGAGGTCGTTCCGTGTCGGTCCATGTCGGCATAGGATTGGATTGTTCCCCAAGGCATATTTTTAGTAACTTTCCACATTTGCCCCTTTCTAAATTGGGATTCCTTGGTCCCCAATCCATGAGAGGCTATAAATAGAGGTGATTAGAGAGCATTAAGGGCATGTTTGGATAGACCACACTCAAATCACTCTCTAAAGGCTCAATGGAAGACTTGGAGAGCAAGGAGAAGAAGGGAGAAGGAAGAGAAGGAGAGATCGGTGGAGAAGAGAGGAGGAATTGTGAGTTTTGTACTTTGTTTTGCTTTGATCTAGTGGAATTGAAACTTGGATTTTGTAGACACTTTGGATTTGAATGCAATTGGAGTTTGATTTGATGATGATGATTGAGTTTTGCTTTATTTCCCTTTTGTTTATGCTTTTCTCTTACCATATGGAGTAGATTCCATAGTCTTGGGCTATGGGGGAATCCCCTAGCTAGATTTGGGTAGAAAACCCCAATTCCATAGCCTTGAGTGCTTGATTTGTGAATCCTCTCTACATTGAGCTTCAATTCTCTTGTGAAAGCAAGGGATCTAGAGCTTGTGTTTGGTAAGAGTAAGCGAAAGTGGTCTCGATCCCATCACAAGTCTCTAGCATCGAAGGTGACGCGAAAGCTCCCTTGGGTCGAGGTGTAGATTGGAGGGATTTGAGGCGAACAACCTCGATCTCACTAGAATCAAACACTTATTGGTTGAATTGAGGAAGAATATCCAAGTCTAGTTGGGGGAGGAACCCAAAAACCCAAGACCGATCTACCATTTTTGCCAAATCGAAGTACCCAGTCATCGGGCCCGACTTGCACCAACGTCTGTCCCGACCAATTCGACCTCGATCCTACCTCGGACCGAAGTGACCCTGTGTCGGTCCGAGGAGATCTCTTTTGTTTTCCTTTGTTTTGTCTTTATTTTCTCCTCTTTTAGTCTTTTCGGGTACTCTCGACGCACGAACTCCCGTGTGTTCGACACCCTACCTCTTTACTACAAGTGAGCTTCGGTTTTATAAATTTAAATTGTGAGACCCTCCGATCCCGGACCGATCACAAAGCCTATAGAGTCTTCAATAAACGGACTCTTAAGCTTGAGGAAAGTATCCATGTAGTATTCAAAGAAAATGCCTCTCTCAAGAAAGAACCAAGTAAGAAAGAACGTCGCTCCTCTCCTAGGGACGATGATGAAGATGATGAAGAAGAACCAAGAAGCTCCTCAGTCAAATATTATATTCCTGGGAACGCCCCTGAGTCTCGCGATGAGGTTTCAATGGGAGTTCCTAGTGAACAACAAGAGCCTTCTCAAACTTGGTCGCTAAACCAAGTTGAGGCCGGTGAATCAAGTCAACAAGGAGAAAGACACAGTGTGGACGCTCCAGCTGAGGGGGAACACACTGAGCCGACAAATGAAGAAGACGGATTTGACTCTGATGAGTCTGATTGGACGGACCTTAGGTGTACCCCTGCCAGGGACGCCACTCATAGGGGATCCAACCTTTCAAGACTTCACTCAACGGATCAAATCATCTCAGACATCTCAAAAGGAGTCCAAACAAGATCAGCTGTGAATCAGTCCCTCAACGCCAATATAGCGTTCTGTGCCTTCAACGCCTTTGTGTCCTTAGTTGAACCTAAGAACATAAAGGAAGCACTCCAGGACGCTGATTGGATTCAAGCCATGAAAGAAGAACTCAATCAATTCGAGAGGAACAAAGTTTGGACACTCGTCCCTAGACCAAGAAACAAAAACATAATAGGGACGAGATGGGTCTATAGAAACAAGCTTGATGAAAGTGGCCGCGTATCAAGGAACAAAGCAAGGCTTGTGGCTCAAGGCTATATGCAAGAGGAAGGGATCGATTATGATGAGACCTTCGCTCCTGTCGCTAGAATTGAAGCCATTCGCCTCCTCATTGCCTACGCCGCCCACAAGGGGTTCAAGCTCTTTCAAATGGATGTCAAGACAACCTTTCTCAATGGCAAGCTTAAAGAAGAAGTGTACGTCGCTCAACCTCCAGGATTTGAGGACGCTGATCACCCTGATCATGTGTACTTCTTGGACAAGGCACTCTATGGACTCAAGCAAGCCCCTCGTGCATGGTACGATAGGTTTGCGTCTTTTCTCTTGTCTAACGGGTACACACGAGGTAACATTGATAAAACACTATTCTTGAAGAAAGTCCTTAAAGATGTTTTGATTGTCCAAGTCTATGTCGATGACATACTCTTTGGAAGCACTAACATGAGACTTGTAGAGGAATTCAAGAACTTGATGAGTAGTGAGTTTGAGATGTCCCTCATAGGAGAACTCAACTTCTTCTTGGGACTCCAAATCACCCAGCTCAAAGATGGGACGTGCATTCACCAACAAAAGTACATCCGTGAAATGCTCGAGAAGTATGGAATGAACTCTTCAAAACCCATTGATACTCCCATCTCCCCCAACACTCGCCTTTATGTTGATGAAGAAGGCAAGAGTGTAGATCAAAAGCTCTACAGAGGAATGATAGGGTCCTTGCTATACCTAACGGCAAGTCGTCCCGACATCATGTTCGCTGTGTGCTTGTGTGCTCGTTTCCAAGCAAATCCAAAGGAGTCCCACATGCAAGAGGTCAAGAGAATCTTCAGATACCTCAAGGGACGAGATGACCTATGCCTATGGTATCCCAGAAGAACGTTCCTAAACCTGGTAGCGTACTCTGACGCAGACTACGCTGGCCATGTGGTGGATAGGAAAAGCACATCCGGCATGGCACAATTCCTTGGCTCATGCCTTGTATCTTGGGGATCCAAAAAGCAAAACTCCGTGACACTCTCAACCGCGGAAGCTGAGTACGTTGCTGCTGCTTCGTGCTGTTCACAAGTCCTATGGATCAAGTACCAACTTGAAGATTATGGTACGTTCCTCAACATAGTCTCTATCTTGTGTGATAACACCAATGCTATAAGTATTGCCAAGAATCCTATTCATCATTCTAGGACGAAGCATATTCATATAAGACATCACTTTCTTCTGATAATGTTGAACTTGGATTAATTAAGGTAGATCATGTTAGGACTGAGGACCAAGTGGCCGATATTTTCACAAAAGCACTTGATAGACGTCCCTTCGAGCACCTCCGGCTGCTCTTGGGGATGATAACTTTCAAATGATCAAGTCCCGTTCTATTATTCCCTCCATGATTGGCTATGTTTTGTTGAGAACTCGTTTTAAAGTAATGTATTCATTTAAAGTCATCTTTAAAGGACGCTGGTCTAAGACATATGTTTTGCTTGTGTTTTTGAACGGTATTCAATTCTCTTTTTATCTCAAGAGTATCCCTGATCAAACTACCCTCATCATAAGCCGAAATGATGGGAACTCTAAGCTTACCCAAGCCGAGAATCTCGCAAACGCGTCCTATGAGCGTTCTTTGTTTTATCTTTACGGGACGTACTTGCTTGATTTTGAAAAATGGTTCTAAGTGATCAAAGGGACGCGTGTTAAGAGCTGAGAGTTGTCTGTACAGAGTTCTAAGTTCAAAGGTTGTGTTCAGTGTTTGGGACGCCGTGGTTCAGTTCAGAATGGTGAAGTGTTGTGTGTTGAAAGGACGCCAGGTCAGAGTCCTTTGTAGTTGTGAGAAGTTTGAATGTTTGAAAATGGGAAGGTGAACCGTCTTAGAGAAGATTCAGCGAACATCTCGGGATATGCGCAAACAGTGCCCAACAGCTGTGTTTCTTAGCAAAGAAGAAAGCCACGTGTGGGAAGGCGGGTGGAGGAAACCAAGTGTAAAGACCCTGTTACCCCTGACCGTCCAACTTCGTCTTCTTCCTATAAATACCCACCTGTGCTTTCCGAAACACCTTCTTTGCTCCTCTGCTGTTTACTCATTTTTAGCAAAGCTCTCAAATCTTCAAACCCAGATCCCGAAATCACTTTCTCAACCCTAATCTTCATCTATATAAACCATTCTCTCAAATGGCCAACACAAGAGCAACCAAGAACCAATCTCCAGCGGCGAAAAACCCTAGCTCCTCGAGATCTCCTCCGGTGAGAGGCCGGTCATTAATGGACTCGAGAGGCAGACCTTCCGGCCGCCAAGAACCCCCTCGCCCCCATTCCTCTTCTCAATCCACCCAACGCAGCCACTCCACCACCCCTCCTCAGCAACAACGCTCCCAACCTCCTCCACAAAAATCCCAATCATCTCGCCCTCAATCCAAACCCTCTCAAAAACGCTTCCAATTTCTTGAGAGGCCGTTTAAACCCGAGCCAAAACCAACACACTCTACAAAAGGCACTATCCAAGGTCTCCCCTCCCAACCAAAGCGCCGTCCTCCTCTTGACCCCCTAATTGAGGATTGGCTCGAGAAAGAGCCTCGGACGGTCGCCAACATTTGCCTACGGGCGTCCGCTCATGACCACCCTCCCAAAGTCCAACGCCTCCTACACTACTTCATGGTCACATATGTCCAACCCCGCCTCAATGAAACCAATCACACCAACCCACCCTTTATGGGGCCAGGCATCATCTCCGACACTTTTGGTGGGACGGTCGACGAGCCCGCCAAACTCCTCCCCGACATCATGGAGTTCTTAGTGGCTCCTGCCGGTTCCGTCCCATCACAAAAACGAAAACGGCCCTCCTCCTCATCCCCCTCCAAACCACAAGCCAAAGGGCCTCCCTCCTCCTCCCAAGTGACCCCGGTCCACTCCTCCTCGCCTCCCGCCCCTAAAAGACGCTTGAAGACGTCTGCTGAGCTCGAGGGCGTGACCGAGCAACAAATGGCAGCTATCCGCCTCTCGGAGCTTGAAATAGAGAGAGAGGAGAAGGCCAGGCAAGAGCAGGCTGAAAAGGACGCCATTGCTACGGTGATCCAGCAAAGCTTGCAAGAAGTCCCTCGCCTTCCTCCTCCACCACCAAGGATAGAGGACGTCACTCCTGCTCCTGCTCCCGCGGCTTCTTCAGATCCGCTCCAGGCGGAGATTGAGGCAGACCTTGCCAAGCCCATGCCAAAGGTCATAAAGGACGCTCCTCCAGTATAGGTCCCGGCCAAGGACGCTGTCCCAAAAGTTATTACTCTTAAGGACTCTCCTGCAAAGCAGCCGCCTCCTCCCCCTGCTCCGCTCAAAGTGAAGCCCATCTCTATGGCTCCGCCAAGCTCCTCATCTGCCCCCACAAAGGCCAAGATAAGAACTCCCTCTCCCTCTCCTCCCAGAGCTTCCACTGCTCCTCCTCCTCCGCCCGCTAAGGCTGTCAAGGAAACTGCTAAAGTCCAGGGGACGCCTCCTTCAACCGTCCCTACCGAGTCCTTGGCACGGACTCCAGCGGTGGACGCGCCCCCTACAGAACAGGCGTCCGCTGCTGAGGAAACTGAAATGGTCGAGTCCCATGAGCAAGGGGACGAGGCCTCAGACGAAGAGGACGCTCCTCACCAGGATGAGGATCCTGAGGACGAGGAGGGAGACGGCGATGAAGAAGACGCCGGTAATGAAGTGATAGTGAGCAACGGCAGTAAGTAGAAACGTTTGAAGAAAATTCTGTCGCCGCTCCTGTTCACGGCCCAGTTCTTAGAAGAGAATCAACGCCAAGAGTTTTTGGAACTGCTTGAGTTCCAGGGATGGACGCACCTAGGCGCCGAGGCCGCAGAAGTTGACCCCGAACAGGTTCTCCGCTTTTACTCCAAATTTGAAATATCAGAAGTAAAAGGGAAGCCTCAAGGGACGTTCGAAATTGATGGGGACGAGTACTCAGTTGCTGAGGGTACCGTCCGCAATATGCTAGGACTGCGTTCCTCTCCGCCAGATGCCATGCACGACCTTCCCAACAAGAATTTTGGTCGTTTCTCCCAGGAAGAGATCTTGAACAGAATATTCAACGGGAGACAACCAATTGCTAGGGACAGGGTCGCTCACTGTCTCTCCAAGACGGGCGTTCTTGCGCATCACTTCATTGTGCGCATGGTCGTCCCCTGCCAAGAAAAGAAGTCGATAGTCCAGATTACTGACAGTATCTTGCTGGACGCCTTCTTAGAACGCAAGCCGATCAATTTGCCGCGGGTAATCTTGGATCACATGGGCAAGTGCACAGGAGGCAGGCACTCTCTTCCTTTCCCTGGCTTGGTCAAGCAGATTCTTAAGCAGCAGGGCCTCTATGCTCCGAAACGGGAACAGTCCTTTGGCATCCACTGGGACGTTAGGCAAATCACCTTGCCCCCGGTTGGAAAACTCCGTTGTGATGAGCCGCTTCCGACAGTCAAACGCCAAATGGAAAAGGAAAGGAAAGAGGCTCAGAGGAAAGCTAAGGCTGCTGCCACCGCCGCTGCTCAAGAAGCTCAAGGTGATCCAGAGGCTGAGAATTTGCAAGTAGTTGGGACGCCGGTTGAGGACGCTGCTGAAGAAGAGGACGAGCTCGATGGTATGAGCGTCCCTGATGAGGCCGAGAAGCACTCTACGAAGTATCTGATGGGCATGATGATCGAGAACCAGTGCATGATGATTGATCTAATTCAGCAGGTTCACGACACTCTCCATACCCACACAGAACTTCTGGAACGCAACAACGAGCTCCTTGCACAGAACAACCATCTTCAGGAGCAACATCTCAAGGCCCTTGGCAAGCGTCCACGCAAATGATCACCCTCCCTCTTCCAACCCCTGAAACAATTTATCTCTTCTTTGGTTTTTGCTAAGACATTGGGACGTTGTCCCCGTTTTGAACTATGTGTTTGAATGTCTATAATGATCGTACTTCTATTGCTTTATGAATGCCGTTCATTACATTTGTGATTCATTTTGTCTAAGCGTTCCTTTCTTTAGTTATGACTTTGTGCTTGGATGCTTTTCAACTTGTTCTCCTTTTCGATGATGCCAAAAGGGGGAAGTATAGTTTTGTAGAGATGCGATTGTCTTTAAGTTATCATAGAAAGCATGTGTTTAGGGGGAATTTCGGCCAAGTCCAGAGGACACTAGTAGAAAATAAAATAGAACGCACTTAAAAGAATGTGTTGCCTGCCAACCTAAGCTGAAAAGAAAATCAAGTGTAGTTTCCCGCCGTCTATGTGTATTTGAGATGAGGTTATGTTTCTAGTAACGATCGTCCCAAGACCCAAATGCCCGAAACAGAAATTGTGCGTTTTCTTACAACCATTGTTATCCGAGTTTTGTTTTTCGCAACAGCCTTATTGATGTGATCATGCCCCGCGCTCCGAGAGGTGCGCCTGAGTTCGAGAGGGTCGGCGCCGGGTGCCCCGCTCACGCGGGCTTCGGCGCCGGTGCCTTACTTTGGCACCGAAGCCGCGGCGCCGGTGCCTCATCTTGGCGTCGTGTCCATGGCGCCGGTGCCTTCCTAGAGCGCGCGCGCCTAAGGGCGGGAGCCGCTTCTGGGCCTCCTACTGGACCGCGTCCCGGGCTTTCAAGACAAGCCTACCTTGGAGTGAAGTCCACAAGCTCCCATGCAAGACGGGGCGGGCTCGTCCACAACAATCAAGACAAGAAACTTGGGCCCAAGCCCACTCGTCCCACCTCGCCTCCAAGCCCATGCCGCCACTCCACCTCCTCAACCTTTCCTTGACGGCAAAGTAAGACGGTGACTTCCGCGCCAAGCAACCGCCATCAATATTTCCGCCTTGGAGCCAAAGTCTTAGCTTAAGAATTCCCTCATTTTTTCCTATAAATAAGGAGGGGATGTAATAGAATTTAGAAGTTGTTTTGAGCTTGAACTTACTAAGAGAATTTTGTCCTAGTTAGGTTTCGGGCTGACCCGGCTTGTGGGACTTAAGCCGTGGGGCTCTCGTGAGACGCGAGAGCCGGGCGGCGGGCTACGGTTCGTGAGACTCGAGCCATGGCTCCGCCGTTCTTATTTTTCTACCAAACCCCGGCCTTCGGGTAACCGAGGGCTCGGAGGGCGGCTTGGCTCGTGAGACTCGTACCTCGTCGTCCCTTGTTAGGCGTCCTAGCTTGGTTCACTCCGAGCGAGGCGCCTACCTATCCTTAGGGCCACTTGGGTTGTTAGGGTTCAGTTCCGCACCCCTTGTATCCCTTAGTCAAACCCTCTCGGTGAGTGGACCGAAGTGAGGGCTTGACTACTTATCCCTTATTAATAAAAAGCCTCCAAAAAGAGTTTGTTGAATCATGAATTCCCATACATCCGAAAGTGTCACATTTTCGCTCGAAATCGCAAGTTTGCGCAAGAGCCCTGGTCCAAGTCGTTTTCAAGAAAGCCCTTGAGCTCCCTCGAGCCAGAATCGAGTCCGATCCTAAGGAGAATCACATCATCTGGTATCAGAGCCTTTCGAGGCGGGTTCAGTAAGTTTTGAATATGTAAATTGCATTTCTCATGTTACTTTCATATATGCTCAAAACCCCTTTCAAACCTCTTTTGGCCAACCGAGACCCAAGCCAACTCGAGACCTCACCTTGACTCGCCCACGACCTTAGAGCCTTATAAGGGTCCGAGAAAATTCCAAAGTGGCATGGAGAAAATTTCTAACCCTCCACGTGATCGTTACCCATGCCTAAGCTTCACCTCCTACACCCGAGAAATTGGCGAAATTTTAAGAAAGGAGAAATTAAAACTCTTTGAGCCAACTTAACAAACTTTCTGTTGGGACGATATTAAGGACGTCAGTCGTTAATATCTAAACCAATAATAATCGTCCCTTGTTTTGACAATGACAAACTCAAATGTATTTGATAAGTTGTCCAAGTTTTGATCTCAGGTAAGTCCAGTGGACGCACATGAGCGAAAAGGACAACAAGTGAACAGCAGTCCCTATGCTGTAGGGACGCATGTTACCAGAACTTCCAAAGCTAAACGTAATTGGCGGAGTCCCTGCGCAGGATAGGACGGAGTCCTCATCAAGAAGGGACGCGCGCCAAAATACGGACGAAGTTCAAATTCAAATCAAGGTCGCCCCAACATGATTACATCATCGTCCGGGCTTAGTCCTCAGAAGGAAGCTTCCTTTGTCTGGGCACGTGTAGACAATGCCAAAGACGTCGCTTTCCCAGCAATGGTCCCCTACCCACGCGGATGCTTCCCAAGCGTCAACAGAGTTGACCTCCTCAAGACGCTCATCGCACCGTTGATCAAAGATCGAGGATCCTGCCAAGTCTCAGAGGACGCTAGAGGACAAGAATCACTTCCGCTATAAATACTCTCCAAGGAGTATGCATAGCGATATATGTGGGTGCAAGAGTGGACTTTGAAGACTTTCTCTCAAGCTCTCCCGAAGCATTCAAGAACACGAACGAAGATCAAGAAGATCAAGTGAGCTTGAAGCAAGAGAAAGAAAGTCCAACCACATCAAATCCAAAACAAACCACAAATCAATTAGAGTTGTAGTTTGTCTCTCACAACGAACCGTGAGAGACGTGAGTGATAGCTTCCTTATAGCTAAGAGTGTTAGGTTACTTGTTAGGTTGAAAGGAGTGTTACTAGTGAGGCTAAGGACGGACGCTTAGCTCAGAGAAGTGTAACGACTCGCCTAAGTTGTAAGGACTCGCTCTTAATAAGATAAGGGACGGCTATTGAAAATCCTCCAACGGAGGTAGAGGTTTACCCATAAGACTAGTTGGTCTTAGTGGGGTTCCTCTATAAATACTCGTGTCCACTTATCTTGTATTTTGTTAAGTCTATTTTCCGCTGCACTAAAGGACGCCCTTAACCCAGTTAAGGACGCCCTCATTAACTGACTTACGATCCATCAATCGGTATCAGAGCAGGCGCTCTAGATTTTTGTTGAGTTGCAGGTACAAGATGGACATGGAACCTATTGGAATCTCTTTTGTAAATCCTCCTCGTCTGACGGACGGCAACTTCAACCGCTGGAAGATCCGCTTCGAGAACTTTTGCAGAAGTCAGAATTATCAATGCTGGAGAGTGATCATGAAGGGTGACCTTACCATCCCTGATGACAAGAGAGACAAAGAGGACGAGTGGGGTCTTGACGAATTCAAGCTTTTGGAAACAAACGCTAAGGCTATATGCTTCCTTCAAGCGTCCCTCTGCGAAAGGGACGCCACCCGAGTTAGCAATTTGGCAACAGCCAAACTACAATGGGAAGCTCTTGAGAAGTACCATGTGGGTACGGCAGAGATGAAGGAAGACGTCAAGCTTGAAATCAAACGAGAGTTCTATGCCTTCAGAATGCTTCCTAACGAATCTGTCAAGGACTACTCATACCGCTTTGAAGCTCTTGTGACCAAGATGCGAAATTTAGGCATCCCAGAAGCTGAAGTCTCAATGAGAAACAGAGTCGGAGTAGTCATTGATGGGCTTACAGGAAAATGGAATTTTGATAGGACTACGTTCAAGGAGAACACAGCCAACAAAACCCTGGATATGGAAGAGATCTATGGGAAGCTGAGAGGCTATGAAGCGAGAAGGGAAGCTGATATGGCTGAATTGGCTAGAAACCCCCAGACAGATCTTGCTTTGATGACGTCAACTCCAGAGTACGCTGAGTATCTGTGCCACCAAAGAGATATTGCCCTAATGGTGGAAGCAAATAAAAATGAGAATCGTGAAAGGATGCGTGCTCAAGCTTTGAAAGAAAAGGAAAGCAAGACTAAGGAACAGCTGGAAGAAGAGGAAGAGATTGCCCTTCTACACAAAGTTGCTCGCTTATGGGGTAAAAAGGCCAGAGATTCCAAGAAACACAAGATGCCTTACAAAAAGGAGAGTCCCAAGTATACAGAAGCAGAGATGAAGGAACTTACTTGCTACAAATGTAACAAGAAAGGACACTTTGCTAAAAGGTGTACTACGGGACTAAACTCAAAAGAAATGAAGATGAAAGCTCTCTTGGGAGCGTGCGAAGCCGCATGGGATAATGTGAGTTCTGATGATGAAGAACCAGAAGGACCAGTGGCGTACATGGCTGTGGAGGACGCCCCAGTCCTTGAAAAGGACGCTTCTGAAAAGGAACAAGAGGTAACTCGTGAATCCATGATGAACTCCTTAGAGAATTGTTCCAAAACCAAACTTATTAAGCTCATTAAAAGAATCATGGAAGAAAGCGTTGTTATGCAACATAGAATGGATGAACTTGAACTTGAAAGTGAAAATAGGCTAGTTGAATGTGAGAACTGTGCTACAGTTTCGTTTCAACTAGAGTCCTCGTATGTCGAAGTTAAATCCCTGAAAACTGAAGTGATGTGCCTTAAGCTAGAGAACGCTAAGCTTAGGGAAGAGGTGAAAGTGTTAGGGAAGAGTCCGGTAACTGAGGTAGTTCAACCAATGGTGTTTGTCCCAGCCAAAAGAGGACTAGGATACGAGTCTGACACTAGGAACTCTCTCCCTAGTGACTTTGAGGCTAGAAAAACCTCAGAACTTGAATTAGAAAGGGAAAAGACCAAGAACCTTCTTGAAAGAATTCGAGTCCTAGAGAGTGGAGAGAAAGGTCAAAGGGACTATTACACTAACTCCACTAGTCATAGGATCTATAAGAAGATTGCTAAGGGGGAAGGTTCAAACGTTTGTGACCCTCAAAAGATGAAAAAGAACAAAATCCAACGTCCCAACAAGAAGTACTACCTTGGTACTTACTATAGGACGTGTTGGTACTGTGGAAAAGGAGATCACTTCAAATATGATTGCCTGAAACTGAAGAACGACATTGAAAGTGGCAAAGCTGCTAGGAATAACATTGAAAATGATAAGTCAGTCCCTAAGGCTAACCCTAGACGTCCTAGACGATCTAAGAGTTCTTTCAGAAAGCATGCTATTTCAAATGATGTGAATATAAGTGACTACATGCCAGAACCAGAGTTCTATTTCTGTAACGAACCAGGTAAGGAACACCTTGCCTGGGTCGCCATACACTAACCTTGTTTTGGCAGGTGGAAGTGAGGGGACGCCCATGGATCATTGATAGTGGCGCCTCAAACCATATGACAGGAAGCCAGATCCATCTCACTTCTATCCAAAGTATCGCCACGGGAGGAACTGTCTCGTTTGCCAACAAGGGCAAAGGAAAGATCAAAGGGACGGGAACTGCTATTCTCAATCCGTCTATCAAAGCGACAAATGTTAGCCTTGTTGAAGGACTTGGCTTCAACCTCCTAAGCGTCTCTCAAATGTGTGATCAAGGTGAAAACTTAGTCACATTTGACTCAAAGGAGTGCCTCGTCATCAACAAGAAATCCAACAAAGTCGTCCTCAAAGGAGTCCGAAAGAACAATGTCTACATCTTCAATCAGGAGTTCAAGCCAAAATCTGAGTTGTGCTTATCTGTGTCAAAGGAGGACGCTGACCTCTGGCATCGCCGACTTGGCCATGCTGGACCAAGCACAATCCTCAAGCTTCATCAAAGAAATCTTGTGAAAGGTCTTCCCCAAATTGATCCTGAGAAAATTGAACAGTGTGAAGCATGTATCAAAGGGAAGCAGACAAGAACGTCCTTTAAGTCAAAGAACGATGTCAGCACAAAGAAACCTTTGGAACTTCTCCATATGGATCTTTGTGGACCAATGAAGACGTTAAGCTATGGTGGAAAGAGGTATATCTATGTCCTTGTAGATGACTTTTCTCGATTCACCTGGGTTCTTTTCTTAGCTTCAAAAACAGATTGCTTCAACGCATTCAAAGTCTTCATCAAACAAGTGGAAGTTGCGCTTGAGACGCCTCTTAAATCCATAAGATCAGACCATGGGACGGAGTTTCAAAACTCAGAGTTCGTGGCCTATTGTGATCAACATGGAGTCTCTCACAACTTCTCAGCTCCAAGGACTCCTCAACAAAATGGAGTGGTGGAAAGAAAGAATAGGACGCTGGAGGATATGGCAAGGACTATGCTCTTAGCCAATAGCGTCCCCAAGTACTTCTGGGCTGAAGCTATTGCTACAGCGTGCTACATTATCAATCGAGCCATGATCCGTCCTTTGCTGAAGAAGACGTCCTATGAGTTGCTGAATGGAAGAAAGCCTCGCATCGACTATCTCAGAGTCTTTGGATGCAAGTGCTTTGTTCACAACAATGATAAAGAAAGACTTGGAAAGTTTGACGCAAGAAGTGACGAAGCCATATTCCTTGGATACTCCCTCACCAGTAAAGCGTATAGAGTTTTCAATAAACGAACTCTAAAGCTTGAGGAGAGCATTCATGTTGTGTTCAAAGAAAGTTCTTCTCACAAAGATAAACCAAGTAAGAAAGAACGCTCATCTCCTCTGCAGCAGGATGACTCCGATGATGAAGTTGATTTCGGGTCCTCTGGAAAATACTATGTTCCTAAGGACGCTACTCAAAATCCTGAAGAAGTCTCAGTAGAAGTTCCCAGTGTTGTTCAGGAAGTTCCATCTCAAAGTGAATCTCCAGCTCAACATGAGGTCGCTGAATCAAGCCTACAAGGAGAACAGCGTCAAGAAGAGGACGCTCAACCTGAGGGGGAACTCTATGAAACTCTCAATGAAGACGACGGGTTTGACTCAGATGAATCTGATTGGACGGACCCTAGATGTACTCCTGTAAGGGACGATACTCATAAGGGATCCCATCTTTCGAGACTTCATTCAACGGATCAAATCATCTCAGATATGTCAAAAGGAGTTCAAACAAGATCAGCCGTGAATCAGTCCCTTAATGCTAACATAGCGTTCTGTGCCTTCAACGCCTTTGTGTCCTTTGTTGAACCTAAGAACATAAAGGAAGCACTCCAGGACGCTGATTGGATTCAGGCCATGCAAGAGGAACTTAATCAATTCGAAAGAAATAAGGTTTGGACCCTCGTCCCTCGTCCGAGAAACAAAAACATAATAGGGACGAGATGGGTCTACAGGAACAAGCTTGATGAGAATGGTCGCGTGTCAAGAAACAAAGCAAGGCTTGTGGCTCAAGGCTATAGGCAAGAGGAAGGGATTGATTATGATGAAACCTTCGCTCCTGTCGCCAGGATTGAAGCCATTCGCCTCCTCATCGCCTTTGCCGCTCACAAAGGGTTCAAGCTTTTTCAAATGGACGTCAAGACAGCCTTTCTCAACGGCAAGCTCAAAGAAGAAGTGTACGTCGCTCAACCTCCAGGATTTGAGGACGCTGATCACCCAGATCATGTGTACTTCTTAGACAAGGCACTCTATGGACTCAAGCAAGCCCCTCGTGCATGGTACGATAGGTTTGCGTCCTTCCTTTTGTCCAACGGGTACACACGAGGTAACATTGATAAAACCCTGTTCTTAAAGAAAGTTCTTAAAGATGTCTTAATTGTCCAAGTCTATGTCGATGACATAGTCTTTGGAAGCACTAACATGAAATTTGTAGAGGAATTCAAGAACTTGATGAGTAGTGAGTTTGAGATGTCCCTCATAGAAGAACTCAACTTCTTCTTGGGACTCCAAATCACTCAGCTCAAAGATGGGACGCGGATTCATCAACAAAAGTACATCCGTGAAATGCTTGAGAAGTATGGGATGAACTCTTCAAAACCCATTGATACTCCCATCTCCCCAAACACTCGCCTCTATGCTGATGAAGAAGGCAAGAGTGTAGATCAAAAGCTCTACAGAGGAATGAAAGGGTCCTTGCTATATCTTACGGCAAGTCGTCCCGACATCATGTTCGATGTATGCTTGTGCGCTCGATTTCAAGCAAATCCAAAGGAGTCCCATATGCAAGAGGTCAAAAGAATCTTCAGATATCTCAAGGGACGGGATGACCTATGTCTATGGTATCCCAGAAGGACGTCCCTGAACCTGGTAGCTTACTCTGACGCAGATTACGCTGGCCATGTGGTGGATAGGAAGAGCACCTCAGGAATGGCACAATTCCTTGGCTCATGCCTTGTATCTTGGGGATCCAAAAAGCAAAACTCCGTGGCACTATCAACCGCGGAAGCTGAGTACGTTGCTGCTGCTTCGTGCTGCTCACAAGTCCTATGGATCAAGTACCAACTTGAAGATTATGGTACGTCCCTCAACACAGTCCCTATCTTGTGTGACAACACCAGTGCTATAAGTATTGCCAAAAAATCCCGTTCATCATTCTAGGACGAAGCATATTCACATAAGGCATCACTTTCTTCGTGATAATGTTGAACTTGGATTAATTAGAGTGGATCATGTTAGGACTGAGGACCAAGTGGCCGATATTTTCACAAAAGCACTTGATAGACGTCCCTACGAGCACCTCCGGTTGCTCTTGGGGATGATAACTTTTAAATGATCAAGTCCCGTTCTATTATTCCCTCCATGATTGGCTATGTCTTGTTGAGAACTTGTTTTAAGATGTGTCATGCATTAAAGTCATCTTTAAAGGACGCTAGTCTAAGATATGTGTATTCGCTTGTGTCCTTGAATGGTATTCATTTCGCTTTTCATCTCAAGAGTATCCCTGATCACCCTACCCTCATCATAAGCCGAAATGATGGGAACTCTAAACTTACCCAAGCCGAGAATCTTGCAAACGCGTCCTATGAGCATTCCTTGTTTCACCTTTACGGGACGTACTTGCTTGATTTTCAAAAATGGTTCTAAGTGATCAAAGGGACGCGTGCTAAGAGCTGAGAGTTGTCTGTACAGAGTTCTAATTACAGAGGTTGAGATCAGTGAATGGGACGCCGTGGTTCAGTTCTGTGTTGTGTAGTGTTGTGTGTTGAAAGGACGTCAGGTCAGAGTCCTTTGCAGTTATGAGAAGTTTGAATGGTTGAAATTGGGAAGGTAAACCGTTTTAACGAATCGTCAGCGAAAATCTCGGGATATGCGCAAACAGTGCTCAACAGCTGTATTCCTTAGCAAAGAAGAAAGCCACGTGTGGGAAGGCGGGTGGAGGAAGCTGTGTGTAAAGACCCTGTTACCCCTGACCGTCCAACTTCGTCTTCTTCCTATATATACCCACCTGTGCACTCCGAAAACCTTTCTTCGCTCATCTGCTGTTTGCACACTTTTAGAAATCTCAAAGATCTTCCAAATCTTCAACCGAATCCCGAAATATCTCTCCAAACCCTAATCCTCCCTTATTTAAACCATCTCAAAAATGGCCAACACAAGAGCCTCAAAGAATCCCTCACCCTCGTCGGCAGCGAAAAACACTAGCTCTTCGAGATCTCCTCCGGTGAAAGGCTGGTCATTAATGGAGTCGAGAGGCAGACCTTCCGGCCGACAAGAACCCCCTCGCCACCATTCCTCCTCTCAAAGCACCCAGCGCCGCCACTCCAACACCCCTCCTCAACCCCTTCGCTCCCAACCTCCTCAACAAAAACAACCATCCCGCTCTCAATCCAAAACCCAACCGAAGAGGTTCTCATTTCTGGAGAAGCCCCTTCAAACCCGAGCCTGAGCCAGAAAATATCACCAAAGCCTCTGTTTACAGTGGCTCAATTGGCCGGCTCCCCTCTCAACCCAAACGCCGTCCTCCCCTTGACCCTCTCATTGAGGACTGGCTTGAAAAGGAGCCTAGGACGCTCGCCAACATTTGTCTTAGGGCGTCCACTCACGAACATCCTCCTAAAATCCAACGCCTCCTCCACTACTTCATGATCACATATGTCAAGCCCCGCCTTCAAGAAACCAATCACACCAACCCACCGTTCATGGGGCCAGGAATCATTTCTGACTCATTTGGTGGAACCGTGGACGAGCTCGCCAAACTACTTCCTGATATAATGGAGTTTGTTGTGGCTCCTATGGGCTCCGTCCCTTCTCAAAAAAGGAAAAGGCCTTCCTCTCCCCCTCCGTCCAAATCGCTCCAAATTAAAGGCCCTTCCTCCTCCCCACCAAAGCCAATCCCTTCCTCCCCTCCTCCTGCCCCAAAACGACGCCTCAAGACCTCTGCTCAGCTTGAGGGCGTCACGGATGAAGAAATGGCCGCCATTCGCCTCTCCGAAATTCAACTGGCAAAAGAGGAGAAGGCGCGCCAAGAACAAGAGCAAGCAGAGAAAGCAGCCGTTGAGAAGGCGATCCAAGCGAGTATGCAGGACCTTCGTCAACTCCCTCCACCTCCTCCAAGGGTAGAGGACGCTCCTCAAGTCCAGGCCAAGGACGCTCCACAAGTCCAGGTCCAGGCCAAGGATGCTGCCCCTGCTACTCTGCCGCCTCCTCCCTCTGCTCCGCTCAAGGTGAAACCGATCTCAGTGGTTCCGCCCAGCTCCTCCTCTGCTCCTCCCCTAAAAGCTAAGCTCCGCACTCCCTCTCCCTCTCCCCCTAGAGCTTCACCTCCTCCTCCTCCTCCTCCGCCTGCTCCGGCCGTCGAAGAAGCTGCTCAAGTTCAAGGGACGTCTCCTCCATCCGTTCCCACAGAGTCCTTGGCAAGGACTCCAGCGGTGGACGCGCCTCCCACAGAACAGGCGTCCACAGCTGAGGACACTGCAATGGTTGAGTTCCAAGAACAACGGAACGAAGCCTCCGATGACGAGGACGCCCCTCCCCAGGATGAGGAACCTGAGGAAGAGGAGGGAGATGGAGATGAAGAAGATGCTGGTGATGAAGTGATCGTGAGCAATGGCTCTAAGCAGAAACGCTTCAAGAAAATCCTATCGCCGCTCCTCTTCACCACCGAGTTTCTGGCAGAGAACCAGCGCCAAGAGTTCTTGGATCTTCTTGAGTTCCAGGGTTGGACGCACTTGGGCGCTGAGGCCGCTGATGTTGACCCTGATGAGGTTCTCCGTTTCTACTCAAAGTTCGAAATCACAGAAGTAAACGGGAAGCCTCAGGGGACTTTTGAAATCGATGGGGACGAGTACTCAGTTGCTGAGGGCACCGTCCGCAAAATGCTAGGCCTGCGTCCTTCTCCGCAAGATGCTCTGCACGATCTGCCGTGCAAAAACTTTGGCCGTTTCTCCCAAGATGAAATCCTCAACAGAATATTCAATGGGAGACAGCCAGCTGCTAAGGACAGAGTTGCTCATTGCCTCACCAAGACGGGCGTCCTTGCGCATCACTTCATTGTGCGCATGGTCGTCCCCCGCCAAGAGAAGAAGTCCATTGTTCAGATCACTGATAGTATTCTCTTGGACGCTTTCTTGGAACGCAAGCCGATAAACTTGCCCCGAGTAATCTTGGAACACATGGGCAAGTGCACAGGAGGCAGGCACTCTCTTCCTTTCCCCGGCTTGGTCAAGCAAATTCTGAAGCAGCAGGGACTCTATGCTCCTAAACAAGAGCGTTCCTTTGGCATTCATTGAGACGTCAGGCAAATTACACTCCCTCCAGTTGGGAAACTCAGGTGTGATGAGCCCCTTCCGTCCGTTAAGCGCCAACTGGATAAGGAACGGAAAGAGGCTGAAAGGAAAGCCGAAGCTGAGAGGAGAGCTCAAGCTGCTGCTGCTGCTGAACCTGGAGAAGGAGATCACGAAGCTGAAAATGTCCAAGTAGTTGGGACGCCAGCTGAGGACGCTGTTGATGACGAGGACGAGCTCGATGGTATGAGCGTCCCTGATGAGGCTGAGAGGCACTCTACGAAGTATCTGATGGGCATGATGATCGAGAACCAATGCATCATGATTGATCTAATTCAGCAGGTTCACGACACACTTCACGTCCACACAGACCTTCTTGAGCGCAACAACGAGCTCCTTGCCCAGAACAACCATCTTCAGGAGCAACACCTCAAAGCCCTTGGCAAGCGTCCCAGAAAATGATCACCTCCCCCCTCTCTAACCCTGAAACAATTTATCATTTCTTGAGTTTTTGTTAAGACAATGGGACGCTGTCCCCGTTTTGAGCAATTATTGTGAATGTCTGTAATGAACGTTCTCGTTTCTCATTCTGAATGCCATTCACTACATTTGTGCTTCATTTTGTCTAAGCGTACCTTTCTTTAGTTATGACTTTGTGCTTGCATGCTTTTCGACTTGTTCTCCTTTTCGATGATGCCAAAAGGGGGAAGTATAGTTTTGCAGAGATGCGATTGTCCTTAAGTTATCATAGAAAGCATGTGCTCAGGGGGAATTTCGGCCAAGTCAAAAGGTCGTTAGTTAGGAATAAAATAGAACGCACTTAAAAGAATGTGTTGCATGCCAATCTAAGCTGAAAAGAAAATCAAAGTGTAGTTCCTCATGCTAAAAGCTTTACTTCTGTGTGCATTATTTGAAAGAGTTTGTCATCATCAAAAAGGGGGAAATTGTTGGGACGATATTAAGGACGTCAGTCGTTAATATCTAAACCAATAATAATCGTCCCTTGTTTTGACAATGACAAACTCAAATGTATTTGATAAGTTGTCCAAGTTTTGATCTCAGGTAAGTCCAGTGGACGCACATGAGCGAAAAGGACAACAAGTGAACAGCAGTCCCTATGCTGTAGGGACGCATGTTACCAGAACTTCCAAAGCTAAACGTAATTGGCGGAGTCCCTGCGCAGGATAGGACGGAGTCCTCATCAAGAAGGGACGCGCGCCAAAATACGGACGAAGTTCAAATTCAAATCAAGGCCGCCCCAACATGATTACATCATCGTCCGGGCTTAGTCCTCAGAAGGAAGCTTCCTTTGTCTGGGCACGTGTAGACAATGCCAAAGATGTCGCTTTCCCAGCAATGGTCCCCTACCCACGCGGAGGCTTCCCAAGCGTCAACAGAGTTGACCTCCTCAAGACGCTCATCGCACCGTTGATCAAAGATCGAGGATCCTGCCAAGTCTCAGAGGACGCTAGAGGACAAGAATCACTTCACCTATAAATACTCTCCAAGGAGTATGCATAGCGATATATGTGGGTGCAAGAGTGGACTTTGAAGACTTTCTCTCAAGCTCTCCCGAAGCATTCAAGAACACGAACGAAGATCAAGAAGATCAAGTGAGCTTGAAGCAAGAGAAAGAAAGTCCAACCACATCAAATCCAAAACAAACCACAAATCAATTAGAGTTGTAGTTTGTCTCTCACAACGAACCGTGAGAGACGTGAGTGATAGCTTCCTTATAGCTAAGAGTGTTAGGTTACTTGTTAGGTTGAAAGGAGTGTTACTAGTGAGGCTAAGGACGGACGCTTAGCTCAGAGAAGTGTAACGACTCGCCTAAGTTGTAAAGACTCGCTCTTAATAAGATAAGGGACAGCTATTGAAAATCCTCCAACGGAGGTAGAGGTTTACCCATAAGACTAGTTGGTCTTAGTGGGGTTCCTCTATAAATACTCGTGTCCACTTATCTTGTATTCTGTTAAGTCTATTTTCCGCTGCACTAAAGGACGCCCTTAACCCAGTTAAGGACGCCCTCATTAACTGACTTACGATCCATGGCTCGAGCCATGGCTCCGCCGGGCGGCGAGCTACGGTTCGTGAGACTCGAGCCATGGCTCCGCCGTTCTTATTTTTCTATCAAACCCCGGCCTTCGGGTAACCGAGGGCTCGGAGGGCGGCTTGGCTTGTGAGACTCGTGCCTCGTCGTCCCTCCTTAGGAATCCTAGCTTGGTTCACTCCGAGCGTGGCGCCTACCTATCCTTAGGGCCACTTGGATTGTTAGGGTTCAGTTCCGCACCCCTTGTATCCCTTAGTCAAACCCTCTCGGTGAGTGGACCGAAGTGAGGGCTTGACTACTTATCCCTTATTAATAAAAAGCCTCCAAAAAGAGTTTGTTGAATCATGAATTCCCATACATCCGAAGGTGTCATATTTTCGCTCGAAATCGCAAGTTTGCGCAAGAGCCCTCGTCCAAGTCGTTTTCAAGAAAGCCCTTGAACTCCCTCGAGCCAGAATCGAGTCCGATCCTAAGGCGAATCACATCACTTATCACCATCTTCTAAAATATACTTTGGTGGGAATTTTTTATTGAGCGCAAATTTTAATTTGTCGGTGTTTTGTCAAAATTTAGTCACTAATTGCATAGATCGGTATTTGGTATACTATGCATTTGGCGACCAAATGGTCGCTAATTAGCTAGGCCAAATTTTTTTATTATGGAATTGGCGACCAAATGGTCGCTAAATCAACAAGTCAATTTTTTTTAGTAAGATCTAGGCGACCAAGTGGTCGCTAATTCCCCAAATTAAATCGTATTTTTTCTTATGTCTAGTCTTTTGGTATATTTTTTTTTCATTATATGTGATAATATATGACATACAAGGTTATGCTTATATCGATGTTATTAACGTTATAATTTTGAGTAGAGTAAAAGGTATTTAGCTACCACATAGAAGCTAATTGGCGACCACTTGAAAGCCAATTACCAAAGGTTATGCAAATACCTACCATATGGACGCTAGTTTGCTACCATGTGGAAGCTAACTCCTCCAATAGAATCGTAAGATGGGGTATTCTTCATATGTGTTATGATCTCATGATCGGCGATGACGATTGAACACATGCAATGGCATGAACCACAAACACAAGAAGATCGGGATGCGACACCCTTCAGATAGTGTAGAACGGATACCTTTGAATGTAATGTACTTGGATATAGCTGCAGAATCACGCAACGTCAGACTGGATTTATCAACGGATGGTTTCAATCCTTTCGGTTCTTCAGGGAAACCAAACTCTTCATGGCCGTTGATTTTGACAACATACATCCTCCCGCCGTCTATGTGTATTTGAGATGAGGTTATGTTTCTAGTCACGATCGTCCCAGGACCCAAATGCCCGAAACAGAAATTGGGAATTTTCTTGCAACCATTGATATCCGCATTTGTTTTTCGCAACAGCCTTCTCACCATCTTCTAAAATATATTTTGGTGGGAATTTTTCAATGAGCGCAAATTTTAATTTATCGGTGTTTAGTCACCATTTAGTCACTAATTGCATAGATTGTTATTTTGTATACTATGCATTTGGTGATCAAATGGTCGCTAATTAGCTAGGCCAAATTTTTTTGTTATGGCATTGGCGACCAAATAGTCGCTAAATCTACAAGTCAATCTTTTTAGTAAGAGTTAGGAGACCAAGTGGTCGCTAATTCCCCAAATTAAATCGTATTTTTTCTTACGTCTAGTCTTTTGGTATGTTTTTTTTTCATTATATGTGATAATATATGACATACAAGGTTGTGCTTATATCGATGGCATTAACGTTATAATTTTGAGTAGAGTAAAAGGTATTTAGCTACCTCATGGAAGCTAATTGGCGACCACTTGGAAGCCAATTACCAAAGGTTATGCAAATAGCTACCATATGGACGCTAGTTTGCTACCATGTGGAAGCTAACTCCTCTAATTTAATCGTAAGATGGGGTATTTTTCATATGTGTTATGATCTCATGATCGGCGATGACGATTGAACACATGCAATGGCATGAACCACAAACACAAGATGATCGGGTGATGCGACACCCTTCAGATAGTCTAGAACGGATACCTTTGAATGCAATGTACTTGGATATAGCTGCAGAATCGCGCAACGTCAGACTGGATTTATCAACGGACGGTTTCAATCCTTTCGGTTCTTCAGGGAAACCAAACTCTTCATGGCCGTTGATTTTGACAACATACATCCTCCCGCCGTCTATGTGTATTTGAGATGAGGTTATGTTTCTAGTCACGATCGTCCCAGGACCCAAATGCCCGAAACAGAAATTGGGAATTTTCTTGCAACCATTGATATCCGCATTAGTTTTTCGCAACAGCCTTCTCACCATCTTCTAAAATATATTTTGGTGGGAATTTTTTAATGAGCGCAAATTTTAATTTATCGGTGTTTAGTCACCATTTAGTCACTAATTGCATAGATCGTTATTTTGTATACTATGCATTTGGCGATCAAATGGTCCTTAATTAGCTAGGCCAAATTTTTATGTTATGGCATTAGCGACCAAATAGTCGCTAAATCTACAAGTCAATTTTTTTAGTAAGAGTTAGGAGACCAAGTGGTCGCTAATTCCCCAAATTAAATCGTATTTTTTCTTACGTCTAGTCTTTTGGTATGTTTTTTTTCATTATATGTGATAATATATGACATACAAGGTTGTGCTTATATCGATGGCATTAACGTTATAATTTTGAGTAGAGTAAAAGGTATTTAGCTACTACATGGAAGCTATATGGCGACCACTTGGAAGCCAATTACCAAAGGTTATGCAAATAGCTACCATATGGACGCTAGTTTGCTACCATGTGGAAGCTAACTCCTCTAATTTAATCGTAAGATGGGGTATTTTTCATATGTGTTACGATCTCATGATCGGCGATGACGATTGAACACATGCAAAGGCATGAACCACAAACACAAGATGATCGGGTGATGCGACACCCTTCAGATAGTCTAGAACGGATACCTTTGAATGCAATGTACTTGGATATAGCTGCAGAATCGCGCAACGTCAGACTGGATTTATCAACGGACGGTTTCAATCCGTTCGGTTCTTCAGGGAAACCAAACTCTTCATGGCCGTTGATTTTGACAACATACATCCTCCCGCCGTCTATGTGTATTTGAGATGAGGTTATGTTTCTAGTCACGATCGTCCCAGGACCCAAATGCCCGAAACAGAAATTGGGAATTTTCTTGCAACCATTGATATCCGCATTAGTTTTTTGCAACAGCCTTCTCACCATCTTCTAAAATATATTTTGGTGAGAATTTTTTAATGAGCGCAAATTTTAATTTATCGATGTTTAGTCACCATTTAGTCACTAATTGCATAGATCGTTATTTTGTATACTATGCATTTGGCGATCAAATGGTCCTTAATTAGCTAGGCCAAATTTTTTGTTATGGCATTGGCGACCAAATAGTCGCTAAATCTACAAGTTAATTTTTTTAGTAAGAGTTAGGAGACCAAGTGGTCTCTAATTCCCCAAATTAAATCGTATTTTTTCTTACGTCTAGTCTTTTGGTATGTTTTTTTTCATTATATGTGATAATATATGACATACAAGGTTGTGCTTATATCGATGGCATTAACGTTATAATTTTGAGTAGAGTAAAAGGTATTTAGCTACCACATGGAAGCTAATTGGCGACCACTTGGAAGCCAATTACCAAAGGTTATGCAAATAGCCACCATATGGACGCTAGTTTGCTACCATGTGGAAGCTAACTCCTCTAATTTAATCGTAAGATGGGGTATTTTTCATATGTGTTATGATCTCATGATCGGCGATGACGATTGAACACATGCAATGGCATGAACCACAAACACAAGATGATCGGGTGATGCGACACCTTTCAGATAGTCTAGAACGGATACCTTTGAATGCAATGTACTTGGATATAGCTGCAGAATCGCACAACGTCAGACTGGATTTATCAACGGACGGTTTCAATCCTTTCGGTTCTTCAGGGAAACCAAACTCTTCATGGCCGTTGATTTTGACAACATACATCCTCCCGCCGTCTATGTGTATTTGAGATGAGGTTATGTTTCTAGTCACGATCGTCCCAGGACCCAAATGCCCGAAACAGAAATTGGGAATTTTCTTGCAACCATTGATATCCGCATTAGTTTTTCGCAACAGCCTTCTCACCATCTTCTAAAATATATTTTGGTGGGAATTTTTTAATGAGCGTAAATTTTAATTTATCGGTGTTTAGTCACCATTTAGTCACTAATTGCATAGATCGTTATTTTGTATACTATGCATTTGGCGATCAAATGGTCCTTAATTAGCTAGGCCAAATTTTTTTGTTATGGCATTGGCGACCAAATAGTCGCTAAATCTACAAGTCAATTTTTTTAGTAATAGTTAGGAGACCAAGTGGTCGCTAATTCCCCAAATTAAATCGTATTTTTTCTTACGTCTAGTCTTTTGGTATGTTTTTTTTCATTATATGTGATAATATATGACATACAAGGTTGTGCTTATATCGATGGCATTAACGTTATAATTTTGAGTAGAGTAAAAGGTATTTAGCTACCACATGGAAGCTAATTGGCGACCACTTGGAAGCCAATTACCAAAGGTTATGCAAATAGCTACCATATGGATACTAGTTTGCTACCATGTGGAAGCTAACTCCTCTAATTTAATCGTAAGATGGGGTATTTTTCATATGTGTTATGATCTCATGATCGGCGATGACGATTGAACACATGCAATGGCATGAACCACAAACACAAGATGATCGGGTGATGCGACACCCTTCAGATAGTCTAGAACGGATACCTTTGAATGCAATGTACTTGGATATAGCTGCAGAATCGCGCAACGTCAGACTGGATTTATCAACGGACGGTTTCAATCCTTTCGGTTCTTCAGGGAAACCAAACTCTTCATGGCCGTTGATTTTGACAACATACATCCTCCCGCCGTCTATGTGTATTTGAGATGAGGTTATGTTTCTAGTCACGATCGTCCCAGGACCCAAATGCCCGAAACAGAAATTGGGAATTTTCTTGCAACCATTGATATCCGCATTTGTTTTTCGCAACAGCCTTCTCACCATCTTCTAAAATATATTTTGGTGGGAATTTTTTAATGAGCGCAAATTTTAATTTATCGGTGTTTAGTCACCATTTAGTCACTAATTGCACAGATCGTTATTTTGTATACTATGCATTTGGCGATCAAATGGTCGCTAATTAGCTAGGCCAAATTTTTTGTTGTGGCATTGGCGACCAAATAGTCGCTAAATCTACAAGTCAATCTTTTTAGTAAGAGTTAGGAGACCAAGTGGTCGCTAATTCCCCAAATTAAATCGTATTTTTTCTTACTTCTAGTCTTTTGGTATGTTTTTTTTTCATTATATGTGATAATATATGACATACAAGGTTGTGCTTATATCGATGGCATTAACGTTATAATTTTGAGTAGAGTAAAAGGTATTTAGCTACCACATGGAAGCTAATTGGCGACCACTTGGAAGCCAATTACCAAAGGTTATGCAAATAGCTACCATATGGACGCTAGTTTGCTACCATGTGGAAGCTAACTCCTCTAATTTAATCGTAAGATGGGGTATTTTTCATATGTGTTATGATCTCATGATCGGCGATGACGATTGAACACATGCAATGGCATGAACCACAAACACAAGAAGATCGGGATGCGACACCCTTCAGGTAGTCTAGAACGGATACCTTTGAATGCAATGTACTTGGTTATAGCTGCAGAATCGCGCAACGTCAGACTGGATTTATCAACGGACGGTTTCAATCCTTTCGGTTCTTCAGGGAAACCAAACTCTTCATGTCCGTTGATTTTGACAACATACATCCTCCCGCCGTCTATGTGTATTTGAGATGAGGTTATGTTTCTAGTCACGATCGTCCCAGGACCCAAATGCCCGAAACAGAAATTGGGAATTTTCTTGCAACCATTGATATCCGCATTTGTTTTTCGCAACAGCCTTCTCACCATCTTCTAAAATATATTTTGGTGGGAATTTTTTAATGAGCGCAAATTTTAATTTATCGGTGTTTAGTCACCATTTAGTCACTAATTGCATAGATCGTTATTTTGTATACTATGCATTTGGCGATCAAATGGTCGCTAATTAGCTAGGCCAAATTTTTTTATTATGGAATTGGCGACCAAATAGTCGCTAAATCTACAAGTCAATTGTTTTAGTAAGATTTAGGAGACCAGGTGGTCGCTAATTCCCCAAATTAAATCGTATTTTTTCTTACGTCTAGTCTTTTGGTATATTTTTTTTCATTATATGTGATAATATATGACATACAAGGTTGTGCTTATGTCGATGGCATTAACGTTATAATTTTGAGTAGAGTAAAAGGTATTTAGCTACCACATGGAAGCTAATTGGCGACCACATGGAAGCCTATTACCTAAGGTTATGCAAATAGCTACCATATGGACGCTAGTTTGCTACCATGTGGAAGCTAACTCCTCCAATTTAATCGTAAGATGGGGTATTTTTCATATGTGTTATGATCTCATGATCGGCGATGACGGTTGAACACATGCAATGGCATGAACCACAAACACAAGAAGATCGGGATGCGACACCCTTTAGATAGTCTTTAACGGATACCCGTAAATGCAATGTACTTGGATAAAGATGCAGAATCGCGCAACGTCAAACTGGATTTATCAACGGACGGTTTCAATCCTTTCGGTTCTTCTGGGAAACCAAACTCTTCATGGCCGTTAATTTTGACAACATATAGCCTCCCGCCGTCTATGTGTATTTGAGATGAGGTTATGTTTCTAGTCACGATCGTCCCAGGACCCAATTGCCCGAAACAGAAATTGGGAATTTTCTTGCAAACATTGATATCCGCGTTTGTTTTTCGCAACAGCCTTCTCACCATCTTCTAAAATATATTTTGGTGGGAATTTTTTAATGAGCGCAAATTTTAATTTGTCGGTGTTTAGTCACCATTTAGTCACTAATTGCATAGATCGGTATTTTGTATACTATGCATTTGGCGACCAAATGGTCGCTGATTAGCTAGGCCAAATTTTTTTATTATGGAATTGACGACTAAATGTCGCTAAGTCTACAAGTCAATTTTTTTTAGTAAGATTTAGGCGACCAAGTGGTCGCTAATTCCCCAAATTAAATCGTATTTTTTCTTACGTCTAGTCTTTTGGTATATTTTTTTCATTATATGTTATAATATATGACATACAAGGTTGTGCTTATATCGATGGCATTAACGTTATAATTTTGAGTAGAGTAAAAGGTATTTAGCTACCACATGGAAGCTAATTGGCGACCACTTGGAACCCAATTACCAAAGGTTATGTAATTAGCTACCATATGGACGCTAGTTTGCTACCATGTGGAAGCTAACTCCTCCAATTTAATCGTAAAATGGGGTATTTTTCATATGTGTTATGATCTCATGATCGGCGATGACGGTTGAACACATGCAATGGCAGAAACACAGACACAAGAAGATCGGGATGCGACAACTTTCAGATAGTCTAGAACGGATACCCTTGAATGCAATGTACTTGGATATAGCTACACAATCGCGCAACGTCAGACTGGATTTATCAACAGACGGTTTCAATCCTTTCGGTTCTTCAGGGAAACCAAACTCTTCATGGCCGTTGATTTTGACAACATATGGCCTCCCGCCGTCTATGTGTATTTGAGATGAGGTTATGTTTCTAGTCACGATCGTCCCAGGACCCAATTGCCCGAAACAGAAATTGGGAATTTTCTTGCAACCATTGATATCCGCGTTTTGTTTTTCGCAACAGCCTTCTCACCATCTTCTAAAATATATTTTGGTGGGAATTTTTTAATGAGCGCAAATTTTAATTTGTCGGTGTTTAGTCACCATTTAGTCACTAATTGCATAGATCGGTATTTTGTATACTATGCATTTGGCGACCAAATGGTCGCTGATTAGCTAGGCCAAATTTTTTTATTATGGAATTGGCGACCAAATGGTCGCTAAATCTACAAGTCAATTTTTTTTAGTAAGATTTAGGCGACCAAGTGGTCGCTAATTCCCCAAATTAAATCGTATTTTTTCTTACGTCTAGTCTTTTGGTATATTTTTTTCATTATATGTTACAATATATGACATACAAGGTTGTGCTTATATCGATGGCATTAACGTTATAATTTTGAGTAGAGTAAAAGGTATTTAGCTACCACATGGAAGCTAATTGGCGACCACTTAGAACCCAATTACCAAAGGTTATGTAATTAGCTACCATATGGACGCTAGTTTGCTACCATGTGGAAGCTAACTCCTCCAATTTAATCGTAAGATGGGGTATTTTTCATATGTGTTATGATCTCATGATCGGCGATGACGGTTGAACACATGCAATGGCAGAAACACAGACACAAGAAGATCGGGATGCGACACCTTTCAGAAAGTCTAGAACGGATACCCTTGAATGCAATGTACTTGGATATAGCTGTAGAATCGCGCAACGTCAGACTGGATTTATCAACGGACAGTTTCAATCCTTTCGGTTCTTCAGGGAAACCAAACTCTTCATGGCCGGTGATTTCAACAACATACAGACTCCCGCCGTCTATGTGTATTTGAGATGATGTTATGTTTCTAGTAACGATCGTCCCAGGACCCAAATGTCCTAAACAGAAATTGGGAATTTTCTTGCAACCATTGATATCCGCGTTTTGTTTTTCGCAACAGCCTTCTCACCATCTTCTAAAATATATTTTGGTGGGAATTTTTTAATGAGCGCAAATTTTAATTTGTCGGTGTTTAGTCACCATTTAGTCACTAATTGCATAGATCGGTATTTTGTATACTATGCATTTGGCGACCAAATGGTCGCTGATTTGCTAGGCCAAATTTTTTTATTATGGAATTGGCGACCAAATGGTCGCTAAATCTACAAGTCAATTTTTTTTAGTAAGATCTAGGCGACCAAGTGGTCGCTAATTCCAATTAAATCGTATTAATTCTTACGTCTAGTCTTTTGATATATATATTTTTTTCATTATATGTGATAATATATGACATACAAGGTTGTGCTTATATCGATAGCATTAACGTTATAATTTTGAGTAGAGTAAAAGGTATTTAGCTAGCACATGGAAGCTAATTGGCGACCACTTGGAAGCCAATTACCAAACGTTATGCAAATAGCTACCATATGGACGCTAGTTTGCTGCCATGTGGAAGCTAACTCCTCCAATTTAATCGTAAGATGGCGTATTTTTCATATGTGTTATGATCTCATGTTCGGCGATGACGGTTGAACACAAGCAATGCCATGAACCACAAACACAAGAAGGTCGGGATGCGACACACTTTAGATAGTCTTGAACGGATACCTTTGAATGCAATGTACTTAAATTTAGCTGCAGAATCGCACAACGTCAGACTGGATTTATATATCAACGGATGGTTTCAATCCTTTCGGTTCTTCAGGGAAACCAAACTCTTCATGGCCGGTGATTTTGACAACATACAGCCTCCCGCCGTCTATGTGTATTTGAGATGAGGTTATGTTTCTAGTAACGATCGTCCCAGGACCCAAATGCCCGAAACATAAATTGTGCATTTTCTTGCAACCATTGATATCCGAGTTTTGTTTTTCGCAACAGCCTTATCACCATCTTCTAAAATATATTTTGGTGGGAATTTTTTAATGAGCGTAAATTTTAAATTGTCGGTGTTTAGTCACCATTTAGTCACTAATTGCATAGATCGGTATTTTGTATACTATGCATTTGGCGACCAAATGGTCGCTAATTAGCTAGGCCCAATTTTTTTCTTATGGAATTGGCGACCAAATGGTGGCTAAATCTACAAGTCAATTTTTTTTAGTAAGATTTAGACGTCAAAGTGGTCGCTAATTTCCCAAATTAAATCGTATTTTTTCTTACGTCTAGTCTTTTGGTATATTTTTTTTCATTATATGTGATAGTATATGACATACAAGGTAGTGCTTATATCGATGGCATTAACGTTATAATTTTGAGTAGAGTAAAAGGTATTTAGCTACCACATGGAAGCTAATTGGCGACTACTTGGAAGCCAATTACCAAAGGTTATGTAATTATCTACCATATGGACGCTAGTTTGCTACCATGTGGAAGCTAACATCTCCAATATAATCGTAAGATGGGGTATTTTGCATATGTGTTATGATCTCATGTTCGGCGATGATGGTTGACCACAGGCAATGGCATGAACCACAAACACAAGAAGATCGGGATGCGACACCCTTCAGATAGTCTAGAACGGATACCTTTGAATGCAATGTACTTGGATTTAGCTGCAGAATAGCGCAACGTCAAACTGGATTTATCAACGGACGGTTTCAATCCTTTCGGTTCTTCAGGGAAACCAAACTCTTCATGGCCGGTGATTTTGACAACATACAGCCTCCCGCCGTCTATGTGTATTTGAGATGAGGTTATGTTTCTAGTAACGACCGTCCCAGGACCCAAATGCCCGAAACAGAAATTGGCATTTTCTTGCAACCATTGATATCCGAGTTTTGTTTTTCGCAACAGCCTTATCACCATCTTCTAAAATATATTTTGGTGGGAATTTTTTAATGAGCGCAAATTTTAATTTGTCGGTGTTTAGTCACTAATTGAATAGATCGGTATTTCGTATACTGTGCATTTGGCGACCAAATGGTCGGTATTTTGTATACTATGCATTTGGCGACCAAATGGTCGCTAATTAGCTAGGCCCAATTTTTTTCTTATGGAATTGGCGACCAAATGGTCTCTAAATCTACAAGTAAATTTTTTTTATTAAGATTTAGACGACCAAGTGGTCGCTAATTCCCCAAATTAAATCGTATTTTTTCTTACGTCTAGTCTTTTGGTATTTTTTTTTCATTATATATGATAATATATGACATACAAGGTTGTGCTTATATCGATGGCATTAACGTTATAATTTTGAGTAGAGTAAAAGGTATTTAGCTACCACATGGAAGCTAATTGGCGACCACTTGGAAGCCAATTACCAAAGGTTATGTAATTAGCTACCATATGGACGCTAGTTTGCTACCATGTGGAAGCTAACGCCTCCAATTTAATTGTAAGATGGGGTATTTTTCATATGTGTTATGATCTCATGTTCGGCGATGACGGTTGAACACATGTAATGCCATGAACCACAAACACAAGAAGATCGGGATGCGACACCATTCAGATAGTCTAGAACGGATATGATCGGTCCGGGATCGGAGGGTCTCACAATTTAAATTTATAAAAACCGAACCTCAATTGTAGTAAAGAGGTAGGGTGTCGAACACACGGGAGGTCGTGCATCGAGAGTACCCGAAAAGACTAAGAAAAGATGGAAGAAAGGCAAAACAAAGGAAAACAAAAGAGATCACCTCGGACCGATCACTTCGGTCCGAGGGTGGATCGAGGTTGAGTTTGGCCGGGACCGACACACACTACGTCGGGCCCGATTTGCTGGGTAACTCGGTCTTGCACAATAAGTAGATCGGTCTTGGGTTTTTGGGTTCCACCCCTAACTAGACTTGGATGTTCTTCCCCAATTCAGCCAATAAGTGTTTGATCCTTGTGAGATCGAGGTTGCTAGCCCCGGATCCCTCCATTCTACACCTCGACCCAAGGGAGTTTTCACTCACCTTTGATGCTAGGAACTTGTGATGGGATCGAGATTGCTTTCGCTTACTCTTACCAATCTCAAGCCCTATATCCCTTGTTTTCACAAGAGAATTGAAGCTCAATGTAGAGAGGATTCACAAATCAAGCACTCAAGGCTATGGAATTGGGGTTTTCTACCCAATCCTAGCTAGGGGATTCCCCCATAGCCCAGGACTATGGAATCTACTCCATAAGGTAAGAGAAAAACACAATCAAAATGGAAATCAAGTAAATCTCAATCATCAACATCCAATCAAACTCCAATTGCATTCAAATTCAAAGTGTCAACAAAATCCAAGTCTCAATTCTACTAGATCAAAGCAAAACAAAGTACAAAACTCACTAATCCTCCTCTCTTCGCCACCGATCTTCTCTTCTCTTCCTCCTCCTCTCTTCTCCTTGCCCTCCAAGTCTTCCTTTGAGCCTTTAGAGAGTGATTTGGGTTGTGGGTGTGTGTGTTCTATCTCCTAATCACCTCTAATTATCCTACTCTATTGATTGGAAACCAAGCAATTCCCAATTTAGAAAAGGGCAAATGTGGAAAGTTACTAAAAACATGCATTGGGGAACAATCCTCTCAAATGCCGACTTGGACCGACACGCTGGGGACCTCGGGCCCAACGTTGGGAACGTCGGTCCTGGGCTCTGGTTGCTCGATCTCGGGCCCGACGTGGTGGTACTCGGTCCTGGGCCTCGATCCTTGTCTTCTTCTTGGGTTTCCCTCGGTTCCACTTCATTCTTGGCTTGGCTCTTGCATTCCTTGATTTGGCTCCTTCATTAGCTCCTCCAAAATGTCCTCATTTGTGCCATTTTACCTACAAAACCAAGCAAACTCGCATAGTTTCCGAATCTCAAAGTAAAGCGGGAACTAAGCTAAGAAGGAACGAAACTAACAAAGAAAGGAATGAAAAACACATATTTACAAGGGAATTTAACTACTAAAACACCTCCAAAATGAGAGACATCAGAATACCCCATACTTAAACTTGCTTGTCCTCAAGCAATAACAATGTAAGCAAGACCGAAGCACAATCTTCAAGTAAAGCCTCTTATGAAAAACACAATCAAGCACAAGTGATAGATATGCTAGCAAGATTACATCACCACACATGATCAAATGTTCAAGGAATAAAGTCTAATGCAACAAAGCCTCACTTTAGGTATGTGAAAATGTGTATCACTCATCATGTGTTTAGGCTTGAAAATGAACACTCAAACTCAACAATCATGCAAGTAAAGGCTTTACCATTGAAGCTAATATCACTAATTCCTCCACCTAGAGATGCCTATTACAATGCACACAAAGAATATGAACTTGGCTCAATGGAGGTCCTCAAAGAGGTTCCATTCGGCCGGGTTGTAATGGGGCTTTTGGTGTTTCTCAAGGTGGGAATCATTTTGGTCTTGTGGTGCTTACAATGGGAATTGAACTTTCTAGTCTCTCACCAAATTTATCCACTTTCAACTTCACACTCCCAAAAGACTTTGATTTTCTTCTTTTCTTTTCTTTCAACCCACTTTTCACTAAACATTCCACTTCATCTTTGCACTAAACTTTTTGTTGGATTTTTCACACTTTTTTTCCACTAGGATCGACTTGCACTAAACTCGGGCCCGATGTGCACTTTAACTCGGTCGGTGCCCTTTTCTTTCACTTAAGCATTTTGCTTTCAATCCACTATTTTTTCCAACATTTCTTTCTATTTTTCACACTTTAAAGATGCACTACCCACTTGATTTTGCAACTCCATTCTTTGCCCTTCACCAAAGAGAATCTCAACTCTCCAAATATTCTTCCAAACCTCTCACTAAAGTCCAATCCCAAAAGGGTCAAGTCATATAGGCTAGAAATCATATTTTTGAGGAGTTTCAAACAAAGGTCTAAGGCTAAAACGGGGCTACAAACAACGGTTTCTCTTCAAGGTATGATATGGAACATTTTGTGACTAAATGAAATAAAGTTCAAATCAATGTGACAAAGCATAGAACAAATCTCATATTGGTCTTGGAAAATAGATAAACACCGCAATAGCAAGTTTTACTAAGCATGCATGAGCTAATCACACAAGAAAAATGAGGGATATGCAATATGAACAATCATCCCTAAAATGGCCAAAAATCATCTCACAAGGTTCACTCTAGCTTAGTTGCATCATAACTCATCCAAGAACTCATGTGCTCAATAAAAACATGCAAGACATCACATTAAAAGCAACATCCATTTAGAGGCTAAACTATCCAAAAATATGCAAAGGAATTTACATGCTCACATCATCATTAGCCCTCATATGGACATCTAAGATGGGAATTCCTAGTCCAAAAACTACAAAACACGAAATCTTTTTGTTGTTTTCAACACAATTTTCGATTTTTTATAGATTTTTGCAAAAAATTTTCTCAAACAAAGAACAAACTCATCCATTCATACCATATTCAAACATCATCATCATTCATGCAACATCCTTTTCATCATGCCACTATCCAAAATGAAACATCCCATAAACAAACACAAACTCAAACACACTAAACATGGAACTATGAGCTACTAACCCACCCCATACTTAAAATTTTGATGTCCTCATCAAAAGAAATCAAAACTCAAAAGTAAAGAGAAGAGTAGAGAAAGCTCACAATTTCCTTATTCTTGAATGGCTTTTGGAGGCTTAGTTGGCCAAAAGGAGAGCCCATGTAGCTCTTACTTCTTCACTTGGGTCCATCTTATCATAAAACTTTTTCACCCGATGACCATTTACCCGAAAGATCCTTCCATCATCACTTATCAAATCGACCGCTCCTTGAGAAAGTATTTGATGTACCACAAACGGTCCGCTCCACCTTGTTCGAAGCTTACCCGGAAAGAACCGAAGTCGTGCATTAAAGAGAAGAACCTTGTCTCCGACTTGGTAAGTTTTTGGGACCAACTTCCTATCATGCCACCTTTTAGTCTTCTCTTTATACAACTTGGCGTTTTCGTAGGCCTTCTAACGTAACTCTCCTAACTCATGTAGATCAAGGTGCCTCTTCTCTCCGGCGAGATTTATATCCCAATTCATCTCTTTGAGAGCCCATTTGGATTTGTGCTCCAACTCCACCGGCAAATGGCAAGCCTTGCCATAGACTAAGTTGAATGGTGTAGTCCCTAGAGGTGTCTTGAAAGCGGTTCTATAAGCCCAAAGTGCATCATCGAGCTTAGATGACCAATCCTTTCTTGACTTAGACACCGTCTTTTCCAAAATGGCCTTGATTTGACGATTGGAGACTTCCACTAGCCCACTTGTTTGAGGGTGGTAAGGAGTAGCAACTCGGTGAGACACCCCATACTTGATCAACACATTCTCGAAGCATCTTTCATTGAAGTGAGGGCCACCATCACTAATGAGAGCTCTTGGCACACCAAATCTAGCAAAGATGTTACTCTTCAAGAACTTCACTACTCTTGCATCATTGGTCCTTGTTGGAATGGCCTCCACCCATTTAGAGACGTAATCAATGGCCACCAAAATGTACTTGTACGGGCCCGACGTTGGGAAGGGTCCCATGAAGTCGATCCCCCATACATCAAAGAGCTCCACCTCTAGCATTCCGGTTTGTGGAGTCTCATTTCTCCTTGACAAAATTCCTTCTCTTTGGCACTCCTCGCATCTCTTCACATACTCATGAACATCCTTAAACATGGTTGGGCAATAGAAACCACAATGAAGAATTTTGGCCGTGGTTTTTGAACTCTTAGCATGCCCTCCGGTTGGCAAAGAATGGCAATGACGAATGACACTTTCAACCTCTTCACTTGGAATGCACCGTCTATAGATTCTATCGCTCCCTTCCTTGTATAGGTACGGATCATCCCAATAATATTGCCTAGCATCATGTAAGAATTTCTTCCTAGCCGAGTAAGACAAATTTGGTGGGATCACTCCCCCTACAACAAAGTTAGCAAAATCCGCAAACTAAGGGGTAACCCCTCGTTTCACGGTCTCAATAGATAGAAGACAAGTAGGAGGTGAAGTCTTAACCAATTTAGGACGAGAAGGAATGGAAACCGAGTGGAGGATCTTACTTGAACTCGTGGACCGACATTGCAAGGTATTGAGCCCGACATGCGGAGACATCGATCGGGTCGAACAAGTGCACATCTCTCCTGGGACCGACGTCGAAAACCTCGGGCCCGAGGTACTGGGTACCTTGGTCCGATGTTCCATACTTTGAGCCCGACTCTCCACCTTAGTCGATCCATCCTTTCTTTCCTTCTTGCTACTCATTAGTCCTTCATCCGCCCTCATGTTATCTATTTCCACACCATCCTCCATCTCATTCATATACTCCACGGGCAACCGAGATAGAGGATCGGCCACCAAATTCTCCGAACCCACCTTATCCTTGATCTCATGGTCAAACTCTTGAAGAAGAAGCATCCATCTCAAAAGCCTTGGTTTTGCATCTTTCTTCTTCATGAGGTACTTGATTGCCGCATGATCCGTATAGACTACCACCTTAGATCCCACAAGATATGACCGGAATTTTTCAAATGCAAACACCACCGCTAGGAATTCCTTTTCTGTAGTTGTGTACTTGCATTGAGTTTCATCCAAGGTTTTACTTGCATAGTAGATGGCATGCAACTTTCCCTCCTTTCTTTGCCCAAGAACGGCTCCCACGGCAAAATCACTTGCATCACACATCACTTTGAAGAGAAGGTTCCAATCGGGAGACGCCATGATAGGTGCCGAAACCAAAGCATCTCTCAACCTACAAAAAGCACTCATACAATCCTCGGAAAATTCGAAGGGAACATCCTTCATTAAGAGGTTCGACAATGGTTTTGAGATTTTAGAGAAATCTTTGATGAAGCGTCTATAAAAGCCCGCATGACCTAAGAAACTCCTAACATCACGCACACAAGTAGGTGGGGGAAGTTTTTCAATGATTTCAATCTTGGCCCTATCAACTTCTATTCCTCTACTAGAAATGAGATGTCCTAGGACTATTCCTTCCTTAACCATGAAATGACATTTTTCCCAATTAAGCACAAGGTTGGTCTCTTCACATCTAGCCAACACTCTATCCAAATTAGCCAATCAAGCATCAAAAGAGGAACCATAGACCGAAAAATCATCCATGAATACTTCCACTATTTCCTCTACCATGTCGGAGAAGATAGACATCATGCACCTTTGAAACGTTGCCGGGGCATTACACAAACCAAAAGGCATGCGTCTATAGGCGAACGTTCCATAGGGGCATGTAAAAGTCGTCTTCTCTTGATCATCGGGGTGAATAGGAATTTGCCAAAATCCACTATACCCATCAAGGTAGCAAAAGTATTCATGTTGTGCTAATCTTTCAAGAACTTGGTCAATAAAAGGAAGGGGGAAATGATCCTTACGAGTTCCACTATTCAACTTTCGGTAATCAATACACATGCGCCATTTTGTAGTGGTTCTTGTAGGAATCATTTCTCCTTTCTCATTTTGCACTACGGTCAATCCACCCTTTTTAGGAACTACATGCACGGGACTAACATATTTGCTATCCGAAATTGGGAAGATGATTCCCGCATCCAACATCCTAAGTATCTCACTTTTAACCACTTCTTTCATATTAGGATTCAATCTTCTTTGTGGTTCAATAGTGGGCTTATGGTTGTCCTCCATATAGATCCTATGCATGCAAATTGATGGTGAAATTCCCTTAAGTTCTTCTAATGAATACCCTAAGGCTCCTCTATGCTTTCTTAAGACCGCTAACAACTTAGACTCTTCTTCTTTATTCAAATTAGCATTCACAGTTACGGGCAATGAAGAGTTAGGGCCTAGGAAGGCATACCTCAAATCCTTTGGAAGCTCCTTTAGCACATGTGAAGGTTCCGGTGGTGCTTGGGTTTCCTCCATTTCGGCCTTGAATACCTCCAAGTAGGACATCCCACTTTCCGCCTTCTCATCTTCCTCTTAGTTAGCAATCATTCCTTCGTTCTTTACTTCAACTCCATAAGGTGGTGGGATGGCTTTCAATTCTAGCTTCCTTGTACTTGGCTTATTGGATATAGCCTCCCATTGCACTCCATTTGGAAGAAATTGAACCATCTTGGCTTCTCTATGCAAAGCTTCCCTTGAAGTTGGCTTGAAGGAGAAATCGAGTTCTACTCCTCCAAATTCGAGGGACAAGTGACCTTTCTTCACATCTATGACGGCTCCAACCGTAGCTAGGAATGGTCTCCCCAGGCTCACCCGGCACTTCTAACATGTCAACCACAACAAAGTCCGTGGGGACATAGTGCCCTTCTATACACAATGGGTAATCCTCCACCACTCCAATTGGCTCAATAGACGTCCCGTCGGCTATGGTCAACCTCATATTAACCGGGGCAATGAGTCCCATGGCGGTAGACCTCCATATGGTGTATGGTATCACACTAGTACTTGCTCCAAGGTCACACAATGCTTGAAACTTCCTTGGTCCGACACCCACGGTGATGGCAAATCTTCCGGGATCACCTAGCTTTTGAGGTAGCTCTAAGATCTTCACCTCATCTTGCATCTCAACAATTGACCTCTTCTTGCTCAAGATTTCCTTCAAGAACTTTGCATAGGATGACATCTCACTTAGAGCATCGGTGAATGGAATAATGATGTTCAAGCCTTGTAAAAGTTTTATGAACCGCTTGAACTTGCCCTCAACAATCTCCTTGGGCTTCTTCATAGGATATGAAAGAGTAGTAGCACCTTGCTTCTTGCTTGGATCCACCTCCTTGGATCGATCTTGGCTTCTCTCCACGATCTCAGCCTGGACCGACTTAGGATCGTCGTCGGGACCGACGTCAAGCATCTCGGACCGAGGGCAGGGGCTTTCTGGGCACGTCGAGCCACCTTCAGGGCAAGTCGGGCCCGAGTTGCTGGGTATCTCGGTCCACTTCAGAGGACTTCCTTCATTCACCGGATCGATGTTTGGGCACGTCGGGCCCGAGGTGCTGGGAACCTCGGTCCGACTCTCTTCTCTTGTTCTTGGAACTTGTGGCTCGGGCAAACTCCGTCCACTCCTCAATCCTATGGCACGAACTTCATTTTGTTGTTGTGGTGCACGGGGATTCTCCTCGGGTCGGCCCGGGAGTCTCCCTTCCTCTCGTGGAAGTTGATTTGTCATATGAACAATTTGGTTGTCCACTTGTCTCCTCCAAACACCCAACTCTTGAATTGATCATCAAATTTCCTCTCCATGTTGATGACGTGATTCTTCAAATCTTGAGCCCATGGTGGTGTTTGCTCAGAGAATCCGGGAGGTCGGTAGGGTGGTTATTGGGCCCTTGGCTATTTTTGGTTGAAGTTGTTGTTGTAGCCACTAGCTTGGCCTTGGTTCCACCTTCCTCCATTGTTGTTGAAGTTGGCTCTCCCTCCGAAGTTCCTTTGAACATAGTTGACCTCTTCAATTTGCTCGGCCAATCGGACTTGGCGCTCATTTGGGCACTCTTGGGCTCCATGCTTCAAAGAACCACACTCTTCACATGCTCTTGTGTTTTGTTGGAGATGACCCATCTTCCTCCTCATCTTGTTCAACTCATCCTCCAAGAATTGGATCTTCACATCTTTGTCCACCTCTTCACTTTTGGGATCGTAGAGCCTCTTCGGACCTTCTCCATGGATTCTCACTTCCTTGCTCACTTGATTGACACCATACATAGCTTCATAATCCGAGAGCTTGTCTAGCAACTCCCACGCTTGCTCCGGTGGCAAGTCAATGAACCCACAATCGGTATGGAGGTTCAATTTATCTTTGGTGGCGGGGTTGATTCCTTGGAAGAAAATGTCTTGAAGGACATAAGGTTGTTGACCATGTGTTGGACACGCCCTTAACATCTCTTTGAACCTATCCCACGCCTCGAAAAGTGGCTCGTGAGCTCCTTGTTGGAAACTAGCAATCTTCCTTCTAAGCTCCGTCGTCTTGGTGGGCGGGAAGAACTTCATCAAGAATGAGTCGTTGAGAGCCCTCCATGATGTGATAGAACGAGGTGCTTGGCTCTCCAACCAATGCAAAGCTTTGCCTCCCAAAGACCACTTGAAGGCCTTGAGTAGCACATACTCAAGTGTCTCGTCGTCCGTCGAGATGGTCTCACATAGATCTTTGAATTGCTTGACATGCTCGATCGGGCACTCGTTCGGTCTCCCTTGGAATTGCTCTCTCTTGATGAGTGAGATAAATTGAGTTTTTATCTCAAAATTCTTTGACACCTTCGGCAAGACGATGGCCGGTTCGGGCACCTTTAACTCCGGATGCATGTATTGTCTAGCATTCCGGGGTTGGGTGTTGATTTGAGCTTCCAACCTTATCCTTTGCTCCCTCTCTCTTCGGGCCTCGGCATCTCGGTTCGCCATTTCAATTTGCATTCGAGCCATGTCGGCTCTCATCCTCTCAAACTCCTCATCTCGGGCTTGGTCCGCCATCCTCTTCTTCTTTCGGGCTTGCCTTAGAATACTCTCCGGGTCACACACAAAGTCGAGCTCAAGAGTTCCTCGGGCGGAACTAGCTCGCATACACCTATAACCAAAGACACAAACAAAACCGAGTCAAAACAAACAAGAGGTTTGGGCTAGTCCCTCACCCAAATCACTACCAAAATCAAAGACTCAACAAAGAGGGTACCTCGAACAAATAGAACTCCCCGGCAACGGCGCCAAAATTCTGATCGGTCCGGGATCGGAGGGTCTCACAATTTAAATTTATAAAAACCGAACCTCAATTGTAGTAAAGAGGTAGGGTGTCGAACACAAGGGAGTTCGTGCGTCGAGAGTACCCGAAAAGACTAAGAAAAGATGGAAGAAAGGCAAAACAAAGGAAAACAAAAGAGATCACCTCGGACCGACACAAGTCACTTCGGTCCGAGGGTGGATCGAGGTTGAGTTTGGCCGGGACCGACACACACTACGTCGGGCCCGATTTGCTGGGTAACTCGGTCTTGCACAATAAGTAGATCGGTCTTCGGTTTTTGGGTTCCACCCCTAACTAGACTTGGATGTTCTTCCCCAATTCAGCCAATAAGTGTTTGATCCTTGTGAGATCGAGGTTGCTAGCCCCGAATCCCTCCACTCTACACCTCGACCCAAGGGAGTTTTCACTCACCTTCGATGCTAGGAACTTGTGATGGGATCGAGATTGCTTTCGCTTACTCTTACCAATCTCAAGCCCTATATCCCTTGTTTTCACAAGAGAATTGAAGCTCAATGTAGAGAGGATTCACAAATCAAGCACTCAAGGCTATGGAATTGGGGTTTTCTACACAGTCCTAGCTAGGGGATTCCCCCATAGCCCAAGACTATGGAATCTACTCCATAAGGTAAGAGAAAAACACAATCAAAATGGAAATCAAGCAAATCTCAATCATCAACATCCAATCAAACTCCAATTGCATTCAAATTCAAAGTGTCAACAAAATCCAAGTCTCAATTCTACTAGATCAAAGCAAAACAAAGTACAAAACTCACTAATCCTCCTCTCTTCTCAACCGATCTTCTCTTCTCTTCCTCCTCCTCTCTTCTCCTTGCCCTCCAAGTCTTCCTTTGAGCCTTTAGAGAGTGACTTGTGTTGTGGGTGTGTGTGTTCTATCTCCTAATCACCTCTAATTATCCTACTCTATTGATTGGGACCAAGGAATTCCCAATTTAGAAAAGGGCAAATGTGGAAAGTTACTAAAAATATGCCTTGGGGAACAATCCTCTCAAATGCCGACTTGGACCGACACGCTGAGGACCTCGGGCCCGACGTTGGGAACATCGGTCCTGGGCTCTGGTTGCTCGATCTCGGGCCCGACGTGGTGGTACTCGGTCCTGGGCCTCGATCCTTGTCTTCTTCTTGGGTTTCCTTAGGTTCCACTTCATTCTTGGCTTGGCTCTTGCATTCCTTGATTTGGCTCCTTCATTAGCTCCTCCAAAATGTCCTCATTTGTGCCATTTTACCTACAAAACCAAGCAAACTCGCATAGTTTCCGAATCTCAAAGAAAACCGGGAGCTAAGCTAAGAAGGAACGAAACTAACAAAGAAAGGAATGAAAAACACATATTTACAAGGGAATTTAACTACTAAAACACCTCCAAAATGAGAGACATCAGGATACCTCTGAATGCAATGTACTTGGATTTAGCTGCAAAATCGCACAACGTCAGACTGGATTTATATATCAACGGACGGTTTCAATCCTTTCGGTTCTTTAGGGAAAACAAACTCTTCATGGCCGGTGATTTTGACAACATACAGCCTCCCGCCGTCTATGTGTAATTGAGATGAGGTTATGTTTCTAGTAATGATCGTCCCAGGACCAAAATGCCCGAAACAGAAATTGTGCATTTTCTTGCAACCATTGATATCCGAGTTTTGTTTTTCGCAACAGCCTTATCACCATCTTCTAAAATATATTTTGGTGGGAATTGTTTAATGAGCGCAAATTTTAAATTGTCGGTGTTTAGTCACCATTTAGTCACAAATTGCATAGATCGGTATTCTGTATACTATGCATTTGGCGATCAAATGGTCGCTAATTAGCTAGGCCAAATTTTTTTATTATGGAATTGGCGACCAAATGGTCGCTAAATCTCAAAGTCAATTTTTTTTAGTAAGATTTAGGCGACCAAGTGGTCGCTAATTCCCCAAATTAAATCGTATTTTTTCTTACGTCTAGTCTTTTGGTATATTTGTTTTCATTATATGTGATAATATATGACATACAAGGTAGTGCTTATATCGATGGCATTAACGTTATAATTTTGAGTAGAGTAAAAGGTATTTAGCTACCACATGGAAGCTAATTGGCGACCACTTGGAAGCCAATTACCAAAGGTTATGTAATTAGCTACCATATGGACGCTAGTTTGCTACCATGTGAAAGCTAACTCCTCCAATTTAATCGTAAGATGGGGTATTTTTCATATGTGTTATGATCTCATGATCGGCGATGACGGTTGAACACATACAATGGCATGAACCACAAACATAAGAAGATCGGGATGCGTCACCTTTCAGATAGTCTAGAACGGATACCCTTGAACGCAATGTACTTGGATATAGCTGCAGAATCGAGCAACGTCAGACTGGATTTACCAACGGACGGTTTCAAACCTTTCGGTTCTTCAGGGAAACCAAACTCTTCATGGCCGTTGATTTTGACAACATAGAGCGTCCCGCCGTCTATGTGTATTTTAGATGAGGTTATGTTTCTAGTCACGATCGTCCCAGGACCCAAATGCCCGAAACAGAAATTGGGAATTTTCTTGCAACCATTGATATCCGCGTTTGTTTTTCGCAACAGCCTTCTCACCATCTTCTAAAATATATTTTGGTGGGAATTTTTTAATGAGCGCAAATTTTAATTTGTCGGTGTTTAGTCGCCATTTAGTCACTAATTGCATAGATCGGTATTTTGTATACTATGCATTTGGCGACCAAATGGCCGCTGATTAGCTAGGCCAAATTTTTTTATTATGGAATTGGCGACCAAATGGTCGCTAAATCTACAAGTCAATTTTTTTTAGTAAGATCTAGGCGACCAAGTGGTCGCTAATTCCCCAAATTAAATCGTATTTTTTCTTATGTCTAGTCTTTTGGTATATTTTTTTTTTCATTATATGTGATAATATATGACATACAAGGTTGTGCTTATATCGATGTCATTAACGTTATAATTTTGAGTAGAGTAAAAGGTATTTAGCTACCACATGGAAGCTAATTGGCGACCACTTGGAAGCCAATTACCAAACGTTATGCAAATAGCTACCATATGGACGCTAGTTTGCTACCATGTGGAAGCTAACTCCTCCAATTTAATCGTAAGATGGGGTATTTTTCATATGTGTTATGATCTCATGTTCGGCGATGACGGTTGAACACATGCAATGCCATGAACCACAAACACAAGAAGATCGAGATGCGACACACTTCAGATAATCTACAACGGATACCTTTGAATGAAATGTACTTGAATTTAGCTGCAGAATCGCACAACGTCAGACTGGATTTATATATCAACGGACGATTTCAATCCTTTCGGTTCTTCAGGGAAACCAAACTCTTCATGGTCGGTGATTTTGACAACATACAGCCTCCCACCGTCTATGTGTAATTGAGATGAGGTTATGTTACTAGTAACGATCGTCCCAGGACTCAAATGCCCGAAACAGAAATTGTGCATTTTCTTGCAACCATTGATATCCGAGTTTTGTTTTTCGCAACAGCCTTATCACCATCTTCTAAAATATATTTTGGTGGGAATTTTTTGATGAGCGCAAATTTTAAATGGTCGGTGTTTAGTCACCATTTAGTCACTAATTGCATAGATCGGTATTTTGTATACCATGCATTTGGCGACCAAATGGTCGCTAATTAGCTAGGCCCAATTTTTTTATGATGGAATTGGCGACCAAATGGTCGCTAAATCTACAAGTCAATTTTTTTTAGTAAGATTTAGACGACCAAGTGGTCGCTAATTCCCCAAATTAAATCGTATTTTTTCTTACGTCTAGTATTTTGGTATATTTTTTTTCATTATATGTGATAGTATATGACATACAAGGTTGTGCTTATATCGATGGCATTAACGTTATAATTTTGAGTAGAGTAAAAGGTATTTAGCTACCACATGGAAGCTAATTGGCGACCACTTGGAAGCCAATTACCAAACGTTATGCAAATAGCTACCATATAGACGCTAGTTTGCTACCATGTGGAAGCTAACTCCTCCAATTTAATCGTAAGATGGGGTATTTTTCATATGTGTTATGATCTCATGTTCGGCGATGACGGTTGAACATATGCAATGCCATGAACCACAAACACAAGAAGATCGAGATGCGACACACTTCAGATAATCTACAACGGATACCTTTGAATGCAATGTACTTGGATTTAGCTGCAAAATCGCACAACGTCAGACTGGATTTATATATCAACGGACGGTTTCAATCCTTTCGGTTCTTTAGGGAAAACAAACTCTTCATGGCCGGTGATTTTGACAACATACAGCCTCCCGCCGTCTATGTGTAATTGAGATGAGGTTATGTTTCTAGTAACGATCGTCCCAGGACCCAAATGCCCGAAACAGAAATTGTGCATTTTCTTGTAACCATTGATATCCGAGTTTTGTTTTTCGCAACAGCCTTATCACCATCTTCTAAAATATATTTTGGTGGGAATTGTTTAATGAGCGCAAATTTTAAATTGTCGGTGTTTAGTCACCATTTAGTCACAAATTGCATAGATCGGTATTCTGTATACTATACATTTGGCGATCAAATGGTCGCTAATTAGCTAGGCCAAATTTTTTTATTATGGAATTGGCGACGAAATGGTCGCTAAATCTACAAGTCAATTTTTTTTAGTAAGATTTAGGCGACCAAGTGGTCGCTAATTCCCCAAATTAAATCGTATTTTTTCTTACGTCTAGTCTTTTGGTATATTTGTTTTCATTATATGTGATAATATATGACATACAAGGTAGTGCTTATATCGATGGCATTAACGTTATAATTTTGAGTAGAGTAAAAGGTATTTAGCTACCACATGGAAGCTAATTGGCGACCACTTGGAAGCCAATTACCAAAGGTTATGTAATTAGCTACCATATGGACGCTAGTTTGCTACCATGTGAAAGCTAACTCCTCAAATTTAATCGTAAGATGGGGTATTTTTCATATGTGTTATGATCTCATGATCGGCGATGACAGTTGAACACATACAATGGCATGAACCACAAACATAAGAAGATCGGGATGCGTCACCTTTCAGATAGTCTAGAACGGATACCCTTGAATGCAATGTACTTGGATATAGCTGCAGAATCGCGCAACGTCAGACTGGATTTATCAACGGACGGTTTCAAACCTTTCGGTTCTTCAGGGAAACCAAACTCTTCATGGCCGTTGATTTTGACAACATAGAGCGTCCCGCCGTCTATGTGTATTTTAGATGAGGTTATGTTTCTAGTCACGATCGTCCCAGGACCCAAATGCCCGAAACAGAAATTGGGAATTTTCTTGCAACCATTGATATCCGCGTTTGTTTTTCGCAACAGCCTTCTCACCATCTTCTAAAATATATTTTGGTGGGAATTTTTTAATGAGCGCAAATTTTAATTTGTCGGTGTTTAGTCGCCATTTAGTCACTAATTGCATAGATCGGTATTTTGTATACTATGCATTTGGCGACCAAATGGCCGCTGATTAGCTAGGCCAAATTTTTTTATTATGGAATTGGCGACCAAATGGTCGCTAAATCTACAAGTCAATTTTTTTTAGTAAGATCTAGGCGACCAAGTGGTCGCTAATTCCCCAAATTAAATCGTATTTTTTCTAACGTCTAGTCTTTTGGTATATTTTTTTTTTCATTATATGTGATAATATATGACATACAAGGTTGTGCTTATATCGATGTCATTAACGTTATAATTTTGAGTAGAGTAAAAGGTATTTAGCTACCACATGGAAGCTAATTGGCGACCACTTGGAAGCCAATTACCAAACGTTATGCAAATAGCTACCATATGGACGCTAGTTTGCTACCATGTGGAAGCTAACTCCTCCAATTTAATCGTAAGATGGGGTATTTTTCATATGTGTTATGATCTCATGTTCGGCGATGACGGTTGAACACATGCAATGCCATGAACCACAAACACAAGAAGATCGAGATGCGACACACTTCAGATAATCTACAACGGATACCTTTGAATGAAATGTACTTGAATTTAGCTGCAGAATCGCACAACGTCAGACTGGATTTATATATCAACGGACGATTTCAATCCTTTCGGTTCTTCAGGGAAACCAAACTCTTCATGGTCGGTGATTTTGACAACATACAGCCTCCCACCGTCTATGTGTAATTGAGATGAGGTTATGTTACTAGTAACGATCGTCCCAGGACTCAAATGCCCGAAACAGAAATTGTGCATTTTCTTGCAACCATTGATATCCGAGTTTTGTTTTTCGCAACAGCCTTATCACCATCTTCTAAAATATATTTTGGTGGGAATTTTTTAATGAGCGCAAATTTTAAATGGTCGGTGTTTAGTCACCATTTAGTCACTAATTGCATAGATCGGTATTTTGTATACCATGCATTTGGCGACCAAATGGTCGCTAATTAGCTAGGCCCAATTTTTTTATGATGGAATTGGCGACCAAATGGTCGCTAAATCTACAAGTCAATTTTTTTTAGTAAGATTTAGACGACCAAGTGGTCGCTAATTCCCCAAATTAAATCGTATTTTTTCTTACGTCTAGTCTTTTGGTATATTTTTTTTCATTATATGTGATAGTATATGACATACAAGGTTGTGCTTATATCGATGGCATTAACGTTATAATTTTGAGTAGAGTAAAAGGTATTTAGCTACCACATGGAAGCTAATTGGCGACCACTTGGAAGCCAATTACCAAACGTTATGCAAATAGCTACCATATAGACGCTAGTTTGCTACCATGTGGAAGCTAACTCCTCCAATTTAATCGTAAGATGGGGTATTTTTCATATGTGTTATGATCTCATGTTCGGCGATGACGGTTGAACATATGCAATGCCATGAACCACAAACACAAGAAGATCGAGATGCGACACACTTCAGATAATCTACAACGGATACCTTTGAATGCAATGTACTTGGATTTAGCTGCAAAATCGCACAACGTCAGACTGGATTTATATATCAACGGACGGTTTCAATCCTTTCGGTTCTTTAGGGAAAACAAACTCTTCATGGCCGGTGATTTTGACAACATACAGCCTCCCGCCGTCTATGTGTAATTGAGATGAGGTTATGTTTCTAGTAACGATCGTCCCAGGACCCAAATGCCCGAAACAGAAATTGTGCATTTTCTTGTAACCATTGATATCCGAGTTTTGTTTTTCGCAACAGCCTTATCACCATCTTCTAAAATATATTTTGGTGGGAATTGTTTAATGAGCGCAAATTTTAAATTGTCGGTGTTTAGTCACCATTTAGTCACAAATTGCATAGATCGGTATTCTGTATACTATACATTTGGCGATCAAATGGTCGCTAATTAGCTAGGCCAAATTTTTTTATTATGGAATTGGCGACGAAATGGTCGCTAAATCTACAAGTCAATTTTTTTTAGTAAGATTTAGGCGACCAAGTGGTCGCTAATTCCCCAAATTAAATCGTATTTTTTCTTACGTCTAGTCTTTTGGTATATTTGTTTTCATTATATGTGATAATATATGACATACAAGGTAGTGCTTATATCGATGGCATTAACGTTATAATTTTGAGTAGAGTAAAAGGTATTTAGCTACCACATGGAAGCTAATTGGCGACCACTTGGAAGCCAATTACCAAAGGTTATGTAATTAGCTACCATATGGACGCTAGTTTGCTACCATGTGAAAGCTAACTCCTCCAATTTAATCGTAAGATGGGGTATTTTTCATATGTGTTATGATCTCATGATCGGCGATGTCGGTTGAACACATACAATGGCATGAACCACAAACATAAGAAGATCGGGATGCGTCACCTTTCAGATAGTCTAGAACGGATACCCTTGAATGCAATGTACTTGGATATAGCTGCAGAATCGCGCAACGTCAGACTGGATTTATCAACGGACGGTTTCAAACCTTTCGGTTCTTCAGGGAAACCAAACTCTTCATGGCCGTTGATTTTGACAACATAGAGCGTCCCGCCGTCTATGTGTATTTTAGATGAGGTTATGTTTCTAGTCACGATCGTCCCAGGACCCAAATGCCCGAAACAGAAATTGGGAATTTTCTTGCAACCATTGATATCCGCGTTTGTTTTTCGCAACAGCCTTCTCACCATCTTCTAAAATATATTTTGGTGGGAATTTTTTAATGAGCGCAAATTTTAATTTGTCGGTGTTTAGTCGCCATTTAGTCACTAATTGCATAGATCGGTATTTTGTATACTATGCATTTGGCGACCAAATGGCCGCTGATTAGCTAGGCCAAATTTTTTTATTATGGAATTGGCGACCAAATGGTCGCTAAATCTACAAGTCAATTTTTTTTAGTAAGATCTAGGCGACCAAGTGGTCGCTAATTCCCCAAATTAAATCTTATTTTTTCTTACGTCTAGTCTTTTGGTATATTTTTTTTTTCATTATATGTGATAATATATGACATACAAGGTTGTGCTTATATCGATGTCATTAACGTTATAACTTTGAGTAGAGTAAAAGGTATTTAGCTACCACATGGAAGCTAATTGGCGACCACTTGGAAGCCAATTACCAAACGTTATGCAAATAGCTACCATATGGACGCTAGTTTGCTACCATGTGGAAGCTAACTCCTCCAATTTAATCGTAAGATGGGGTATTTTTCATATGTGTTATGATCTCATGTTCGGCGATGACGGTTGAACACATGCAATGCCATGAACCACAAACACAAGAAGATCGAGATGCGACACACTTCAGATAATCTACAACGGATACCTTCGAATGAAATGTACTTGAATTTAGCTGCAGAATCGCACAACGTCAGACTGGATTTATATATCAACGGACGGTTTCAATCCTTTCGGTTCTTCAGGGAAACCAAACTCTTCATGGTCGGTGATTTTGACAACATACAGCCTCCCACCGTCTATGTGTAAGTGAGATGAGGTTATGTTACTAGTAACGATCGTCCCAGGACCCAAATGCCCAAAACAGAAATTGTGCATTTTCTTGTAACCATTGATATCCGAGTTTTGGTTTTCACAACAGCCTTATCACCATCTTCTAAAATATATTTTGGTGGGAATTTTTTAATGAGCGCAAATTTTAAATTGTCGGTGTTTAGTCACCATTTAGTTACTAATTGCATAGATCGGTATTTTGTATACCATGCATTTGGCGACCAAATGGTCGCTAATTAGCTAGGCCCAATTTTTTTATTATGGAATTGGCGACCAAATGGTCGCTAAATCTACAAGTCAATTTTTTTTAGTAAGATTTAGACGACCAAGTGGTCGCTAATTCCCAAAATTAAATCGTATTTTTTCTTACGTCTAGTCTTTTGGTATATTTTTTTTCATTATATGTGATAATATATGACATACAAGGTTGTGCTTATATCGATGTCATTAACGTTATAATTTTGAGTAGAGTAAAAGGTATTTAGCTACCACATGGAAGCTAATTGGCGACCACTTGGAAGCCAATTACCAAACGTTATGCAAATAGCTACCATATGGACGCTAGTTTGCTACCATGTGGAAGCTAACTCCTCCAATTTAATCGTAAGATGGGGTATTTTTCATATGTGTTATGATCTCATGTTCGGCGATGACGGTTGAACACATGCAATGCCATGAACCACAAACACAAGAAGATCGGGATGCGACACACTTCAGATAATCTACAACGGATACCTTTGAATGAAATGTACTTGAATTTAGCTGCAGAATTGCACAACGTCAGACTGGATTTATATATCAACGGACGGTTTCAATCCTTCCGGTTCTTCAGGGAAACCAAACTCTTCATGGCCGTTGATTTTGACAACATAGAGCGTCCCGCCGTCTATGTGTATTTTAGATGAGGTTATGTTTCTAGTCACGATCGTCCCAGGACCCAAATGCCCGAAACAGAAATTGGGAATTTTCTTGCAACCATTGATATCCGCGTTTGTTTTTCGCAACAGCCTTCTCACCATCTTCTAAAATATATTTTGGTGGGAATTTTTTAATGAGCGCAAATTTTAATTTGTCGGTGTTTAGTCGCCATTTAGTCACTAATTGCATAGATCGGTATTCTGTATACTATGCATTTGGCGACCAAATGGCCGCTGATTAGCTAGGCCAAATTTTTTTATTATGGAATTGGCGACCAAATGGTCGCTAAATCTACAAGTCAATTTTTTTTAGTAAGATCTAGGCGACCAAGTGGTCGCTAATTCCCCAAATTAAATCGTATTTTTTCTTACGTCTAGTCTTTTGGTATATTTTTTTTTTCATTATATGTGATAATATATGACATACAAGGTTGTGCTTATATCGATGTCATTAACGTTATAATTTTGAGTAGAGTAAAAGGTATTTAGCTACCACATGGAAGCTAATTGGCGACCACTTGGAAGCCAATTACCAAACGTTATGCAAATAGCTACCATATGGACGCTAGTTTGCTACCATGTGGAAGCTAACTCCTCCAATTTAATCGTAAGATGGGGTATTTTTCATATGTGTTATGATCTCATGTTCGGCGATGACGGTTGAACACATGCAATGCCATGAACCACAAACACAAGAAGATCGAGATGCGACACACTTCAGATAATCTACAACGGATACCTTTGAATGAAATGTACTTGAATTTAGCTGCAGAATCGCACAACGTCAGACTGGATTTATATATCAACGGACGGTTTCAATCCTTTCGGTTCTTCAGGGAAACCAAACTCTTCATGGTCGGTGATTTTGACAACATACAGCCTCCCACCGTCTATGTGTAATTGAGATGAGGTTATGTTACTAGTAACGATCGTCCCAGGACTCAAATGCCCGAAACAGAAATTGTGCATTTTCTTGCAACCATTGATATCCGAGTTTTGTTTTTCGCAACAGCCTTATCACCATCTTCTAAAATATATTTTGGTGGGAATTTTTTAATGAGCGCAAATTTTAAATTGTCGGTGTTTAGTCACCATTTAGTCACTAATTGCATAGATCGGTATTTTGTATACCATGCATTTGGCGACCAAATGGTCGCTAATTAGCTAGGCCCAATTTTTTTATTATGGAATTGGCGACCAAATGGTCGCTAAATCTACAAGTCAATTGTTTTTAGTAAGATTTAGACGACCAAGTGGTCGCTAATTCCCCAAATTAAATCGTATTTTTTCTTACGTCTAGTCTTTTGGTATATTTTTTTTCATTATATGTGATAGTATATGACATACAAGGTTGTGCTTATATCGATGGCATTAACGTTATAATTTGGAGTAGAGTAAAAGGTATTTAGCTACCACATGGAAGCTAATTGGCGACTACTTGGAAGCCAATTACCAAAGGTTATGTAATTAGCTACAATATGGACGCTAGTTTGCTACCATGTGGAAGCTAACATCTCCAATATAATCGTAAGATGTGGTATTTTTCATATGTGTTATGATCTCATGTTCGGCGATGACGGTTGACCACATGCAATGGCATGAACCACAAACACAAGAAGATCGGTATGCGACACCCTTCAGATAGTCTAGAACGGATACCCTTGAATGCAATGTACTTGGATATAGCTGCAGAATCGCGCAACGTCAGACTGGATTTATCAACGGACGGTTTCAATCCTTTCGGTTCTTCAGGGAAACCAAACTCTTCATGGCTGTTGATTTTGACAACATATAGCCTCCCGCCGTCTATGTGTATTTTAGATGAGGTTATGTTTCTAGTCACGATCGTCCCAAGACCCAAATGCCCGAAACAAAAATTGGGAATTTTCTTGCAACCATTGATATCCGCGTTTGTTTTTCGCAACAGCCTTCTCACCATCTTCTAAAATATATTTTGGTGGGAATTTTTTAATGAGCGCAAACTTTAATTTGTCGGTGTTTAGTCACCATTTAGTCACAAATTGCATAGATCGGTATTTTGTATACTATGCATTTGGCGACCAAATGGCCGCTGATTAGCTAGGCCAAATTTTTTTATTATGGAATTGGCGACCAAATGGTCGCTAAATCTACAAGTCAATTTTTTTTAGTAAGATCTAGGCGACCAAGTGGTCGCTAATTCCCCAAATTAAATCGTATTTTTTCTTACGTCTAGTCTTTTGGTATATTTTTTTTTCATTATATGTGATAATATATGACATACAAGGTTGTGCTTATATCGATGTCATTAACGTTATAATTTTGAGTAGAGTAAAAGGTATTTAGCTACCACATGGAAGCTAATTGGCGACCACTTGGAAGCCAATTACCAAACGTTATGCAAATAGCTACCATATGGACGCTAGTTTGCTACCATGTGGAAGCTAACTTCTCCAATTTAATCGTAAGATGGGGTATTTTTCATATGTGTTATGATCTCATGTTCGGCGATGACGGTTGAACACATGCAATGCCATGAACCACAAACACAAGAAGATCGGGATGCGACGCACTTCAGATAATCTACAACGGATACCTTTGAATGAAATGTACTTGAATTTAGCTGCAGAATCGCACAACGTCAGACTGGATTTATATATCAACGGACGGTTTCAATCCTTTCGGTTCTTCAGGGAAACCAAACTCTTCATGGTCGGTGATTTTGACAACATACAGCCTCCCACCGTCTATGTGTAAGTGAGATGAGGTTATGTTACTAGTAACGATCGTCCCAGGACCCAAATGCCCAAAACAGAAATTGTGCATTTTCTTGTAACCATTGATATCCGAGTTTTGGTTTTCGCAACAGCCTTATCACCATCTTCTAAAATATATTTTGGTGGGAATTTTTTAATGAGCGCAAATTTTAAATTGTCGGTGTTTAGTCACCATTTAGTTACTAATTGCATAGATCGGTATTTTGTATACCATGCATTTGGCGACCAAATGGTCGCTAATTAGCTAGGCCCAATTTTTTTATTATGGAATTGGCGACCAAATGGTCGCTAAATCTACAAGTCAATTTTTTTTAGTAAGATTTAGACGACCAAGTGGTCGCTGATTCCCCAAATTAAATCGTATTTTTTCTTACGTCTAGTCTTTTGGTATATTTTTTTTCATTATATGTGATAATATATGACATACAAGGTTGTGCTTATATCGATGTCATTAACGTTATAATTTTGAGTAGAGTAAAAGGTATTTAGCTACCACATGGAAGCTAATTGGCGACCACTTGGAAGCCAATTACCAAACGTTATGCAAATAGCTACCATATGGACGCTAGTTTGCTACCATGTGGAAGCTAACTCCTCCAATTTAATCGTAAGATGGGGTATTTTTCATATGTGTTATGATCTCATGTTCGGCGATGACGGTTGAACACATTCAATGCCATGAACCACAAACACAAGAAGATCGAGATGCGACACACTTCAGATAATCTACAACGGATACCTTTGAATGAAATGTACTTGAATTTAGCTACAGAATCGCACAACGTCAGACTGGATTTATATATCAACGGACGGTTTCAATCCTTTCGGTTCTTCAGGGAAACCAAACTCTTCATGGTCGGTGATTTTGACAACATACAGCCTCCCACCGTCTATGTGTAATTGAGATGAGGTTATGTTACTAGTAACGATCGTCCCAGGACTCAAATGCCCGAAACAGAAATTGTGCATTTTCTTGCAACCATTGATATCCGAGTTTTGTTTTTCGCAACAGCCTTATCACCATCTTCTAAAATATATTTTGGTGGGAATTTTTTAATGAGCGCAAATTTTAAATTGTCGGTGTTTAGTCACCATTTAGTCACTAATTGCATAGATCGGTATTTTGTATACCATGCATTTGGCGACCAAATGGTCGCTAAATCTACAAGTCAATTGTTTTTAGTAAGATTTAGACGACCAAGTGGTCGCTAATTCCCCAAATTAAATCGTATTTTTTCTTACGTCTAGTCTTTTGGTATATTTTTTTTCATTATATGTGATAGTATATGACATACAAGGTTGTGCTTATATCGATGGCATTAACGTTATAATTTTGAGTAGAGTAAAAGGTATTTAGCTACCACATGGAAGCTAATTGGCGACTACTTGGAAGCCAATTACCAAAGGTTATGTAATTAGCTACAATATGGACGCTAGTTTGCTACCATGTGGAAGCTAACATCTCCAATATAATCGTAAGATGTGGTATTTTTCATATGTGTTATGATCTCATGTTCGGTGATGACGGTTGACCACATGCAATGGCATGAACCACAAACACAAGAAGATCGGGATGCGACACCCTTCAGATAGTCTAGAACGGATACCCTTGAATGCAATGTACTTGGATATAGCTGCCGAATCGCGCAACGTCAGACTGGATTTATCAACGGACGGTTTCAATCCTTTCGGTTCTTCAGGGAAACCAAACTCTTCATGGCTGTTGATTTTGACAACATATAGCCTCCCGCCGTCTATGTGTATTTTAGATGAGGTTATGTTTCTAGTCACGATCGTCCCAGGACCCAAATGCCCGAAACAAAAATTGGGAATTTTCTTGCAACCATTGATATCCGCGTTTGTTTTTCGCAACAGCCTTCTCACCATCTTCTAAAATATATTTTGGTGGGAATTTTTTAATGAGCGCAAACTTTAATTTGTCGGTGTTTAGTCACCATTTAGTCACAAATTGCATAGATCGGTATTTTGTATACTATGCATTTGGCGACCAAATGGCCGCTGATTAGCTAGGCCAAATTTTTTTATTATGGAATTGGCGACCAAATGGTCGCTAAATCTACAAGTCAATTTTTTTTAGTAAGATCTAGGCGACCAAGTGGTCGCTAATTCCCCAAATTAAATCGTATTTTTTCTTACGTCTAGTCTTTTGGTATATTTTTTTTTCATTATATGTGATAATATATGACATACAAGGTTGTGCTTATATCGATGTCATTAACGTTATAATTTTGAGTTGAGTAAAAGGTATTTAGCTACCACATGGAAGCTAATTGGCGACCACTTGGAAGCCAATTACCAAACGTTATGCAAATAGCTACCATATGGACGCTAGTTTGCTACCATGTGGAAGCTAACTCCTCCAATTTAATCGTAAGATGGGGTATTTTTCATATGTGTTATGATCTCATGTTCGGCGATGACGGTTGAACACATGCAATGCCATGAACCACAAACACAAGAAGATCGGGATGCGACACACTTCAGATAATCTACAACGGATACCTTTGAATGAAATGTACTTGAATTTAGCTGCAGAATCGCACAACGTCAGACTGGATTTATATATCAACGGACGGTTTCAATCCTTTCGGTTCTTCAGGGAAACCAAACTCTTCATGGTCGGTGATTTTGAGAACATACAGCCTCCCACCGTCTATGTGTAAGTGAGATGAGGTTATGTTACTAGTAACGATCGTCCCAGGACCCAAATGCCCAAAACAGAAATTGTGCATTTTCTTGTAACCATTGATATCCGAGTTTTGGTTTTCGCAACAGCCTTATCACCATCTTCTAAAATATATTTTGGTGGGAATTTTTTAATGAGCGCAAATTTTAAATTGTCGGTGTTTAGTCACCATTTAGTTACTAATTGCATAGATCGGTATTTTGTATACCATGCATTTGGCGACCAAATGGTCGCTAATTAGCTAGGCCCAATTTTTTTATTATGGAATTGGCGACCAAATGGTCGCTAAATCTACAAGTCAATTTTTTTTAGTAAGATTTAGACGACCAAGTGGTCGCTAATTCCCCAAATTAAATCGTATTTTTTCTTACGTCTAGTCTTTTGGTATATTTTTTTTCATTATATGTGATAATATATGACATACAAGGTTGTGCTTATATCGATGTCATTAACGTTATAATTTTGAGTAGAGTAAAAGGTATTTAGCTACCACATGGAAGCTAATTGGCGACCACTTGGAAGCCATTGACCAAACGTTATGCAAATAGCTACCATATGGACGCTAGTTTGCTACCATGTGGAAGCTAACTCCTCCAATTTAATCGTAAGATGGGGTATTTTTCATATGTGTTATGATCTCATGTTCGGCGATGACGGTTGAACACATGCAATGCCATGAACCACAAACACAAGAAGATCGGGATGCGACACACTTCAGATAATCTACAACGGATACCTTTGAATGAAATGTACTTGAATTTAGCTGCAGAATCGCACAACGTCAGACTGGATTTATATATCAACGGACGGTTTCAATCCTTTCGGTTCATCAGGGAAACCAAACTCTTCATGGCCGTTGATTTTGACAACATAGAGCGTCCCGCCGTCTATGTGTATTTTAGATGAGGTTATGTTTCTAGTCACGATCGTCCCAGGACCCAAATGCCCGAAACAGAAATTGGGAATTTTCTTGCAACCATTGATATCCGCGTTTGTTTTTCGCAACAGCCTTCTCACCATCTTCTAAAATATATTTTGGTGGGAATTTTTTAATGAGCGCAAATTTTAATTTGTCGGTGTTTAGTCGCCATTTAGTCACTAATTGCATAAATCGGTATTCTGTATACTATGCATTTGGCGACCAAATGGCCGCTGATTAGCTAGGCCAAATTTTTTTATTATGGAATTGGCGACCAAATGGTCGCTAAATCTACAAGTCAATTTTTTTTAGTAAGATCTAGGCGACCAAGTGGTCGCTAATTCCCCAAATTAAATCGTATTTTTTCTTACGTCTAGTCTTTTGGTATATTTTTTTTTTCATTATATGTGATAATATATGACATACAAGGTTGTGCTTATATCGATGTCATTAACGTTATAATTTTGAGTAGAGTAAAAGGTATTTAGCTACCACATGGAAGCTAATTGGCGACCACTTGGAAGCCAATTACCAAACGTTATGCAAATAGCTACCATATGGACGCTAGTTTGCTACCATGTGGAAGCTAACTCCTCCAATTTAATCGTAAGATGGGGTATTTTTCATATGTGTTATGATCTCATGTTCGGCGATGACGGTTGAACACATGCAATGCCATGAACCACAAACACAAGAAGATCGAGATGCGACACACTTCAGATAATCTACAACGGATACCTTTGAATGAAATGTACTTGAATTTAGCTGCAGAATCGCACAACGTCAGACTGGATTTATATATCAACGGACGGTTTCAATCCTTTCGGTTCTTCAGGGAAACCAAACTCTTCATGGTCGGTGATTTTGACAACATACAGCCTCCCACCGTCTATGTGTAATTGAGATGAGGTTATGTTACTAGTAACGATCGTCCCAGGACTCAAATGCCCGAAACAGAAATTGTGCATTTTCTTGCAACCATTGATATCCGAGTTTTGTTTTTCGCAACAGCCTTATCACCATCTTCTAAAATATATTTTGGTGGGAATTTTTTAATGAGCGCAAATTTTAAATTGTCGGTGTTTAGTCACCATTTAGTCACTAATTGCATAGATCGGTATTTTGTATACCATGCATTTGGCGACCAAATGGTCGCTAATTAGCTAGGCCCAATTTTTTTATTATGGAATTGGCGACCAAATGGTCGCTAAATCTACAAGTCAATTGTTTTTAGTAAGATTTAGACGACCAAGTGGTCGCTAATTCCCCAAATTAAATCGTATTTTTTCTTACGTCTAGTCTTTTGGTATATTTTTTTCATTATATGTGATAGTATATGACATACAAGGTTGTGCTTATATCGATGGCATTAACGTTATAATTTTGAGTAGAGTAAAAGGTATTTAGCTACCACATGGAAGCTAATTGGCGACTACTTGGAAGCCAATTACCAAAGGTTATGTAATTAGCTACAATATGGACGCTAGTTTGCTACCATGTGGAAGCTAACATCTCCAATATAATCGTAAGATGTGGTATTTTTCATATGTGTTATGATCTCATGTTCGGCGATGACGGTTGACCACATGCAATGGCATGAACCACAAACACAAGAAGATCGGGATGCGACACCCTTCAGATAGTCTAGAACGGATACCCTTGAATGCAATGTACTTGGATATAGCTGCAGAATCGCGCAACGTCAGACTGGATTTATCAACGGACGGTTTCAATCCTTTCGGTTCTTCAGGGAAACCAAACTCTTCATGGCTGTTGATTTTGACAACATATAGCCTCCCGCCGTCTATGTGTATTTTAGATGAGGTTATGTTTCTAGTCACGATCGTCCCAGGACCTAAATGCCCGAAACAGAAATTGGGAATTTTCTTGCAACCATTGATATCCGCGTTTGTTTTTCGCAACAGCCTTCTCACCATCTTCTAAAATATATTTTGGTGGGAATTTTTTAATGAGCGCAAATTTTAATTTGTCGGTGTTTAGTCACCATTTAGTCACAAATTGCATAGATCGGTATTTTGTATACTATGCATTTGGCGACCAAATGGCCGCTGATTAGCTAGGCCAAATTTTTTTATTATGGAATTGGCGACCAAATGGTCGCTAAATCTACAAGTCAATTTTTTTTAGTAAGATCTAGGCGACCAAGTGGTCGCTAATTCCCCAAATTAAATCGTATTTTTTCTTACGTCTAGTCTTTTGGTATATTTTTTTTTCATTATATGTGATAATATATGACATACAAGGTTGTGCTTATATCGATGTCAATAACGTTATAATTTTGAGTAGAGTAAAAGGTATTTAGCTACCACATGGAAGCTAATTGGCGACCACTTGGAAGCCATTTACCAAACGTTATGCAAATAGCTACCATATGGACGCTAGTTTGCTACCATGTGGAAGCTAACTCCTCCAATTTAATCGTAAGATGGGGTATTTTTCATATGTGTTATGATCTCATGTTCGGCGATGACGGTTGAACACATGCAATGCCATGATCCACAAACATAAGAAGATCGGGATGCGACACACTTCAGATAATCTACAACGGATACCTTTGAATGAAATGTACTTGAATTTAGCTGCAGAATCGCACAACGTCAGACTGGATTTATATATCAACGGACGGTTTCAATCCTTTCGGTTCTTCAGGGAAACCAAACTCTTCATGGCCGTTGATTTTGACAACATAGAGCGTCCCGCCGTCTATGTGTATTTTAGATGAGGTTATGTTTCTAGTCACGATCGTCCCAGGACCCAAATGCCCGAAACAGAAATTGGGAATTTTCTTGCAACCATTGATATCCGCGTTTGTTTTTCGCAACAGCCTTCTCACCATCTTCTAAAATATATTTTGGTGGGAATTTTTTAATGAGCGCAAATTTTAATTTGTCGGTGTTTAGTCGCCATTTAGTCACTAATTGCATAAATCGGTATTCTGTATACTATGCATTTGGCGACCAAATGGCCGCTGATTAGCTAGGCCAAATTTTTTTATTATGGAATTGGCGACCAAATGGTCGCTAAATCTACAAGTCAATTTTTTTTAGTAAGATCTAGGCGACCAAGTGGTCGCTAATTCCCCAAATTAAATCGTATTTTTTCTTACGTCTAGTCTTTTGGTATATTTTTTTTTTCATTATATGTGATAATATATGACATACAAGGTTGTGCTTATATCGATGTCATTAACGTTATAATTTTGAGTAGAGTAAAAGGTATTTAGCTACCACATGGAAGCTAATTGGCGACCACTTGGAAGCCAATTACCAAACGTTATGCAAATAGCTACCATATGGACGCTAGTTTGCTACCATGTGGAAGCTAACTCCTCCAATTTAATCGTAAGATGGGGTATTTTTCATATGTGTTATGATCTCATGTTCGGCGATGACGGTTGAACACATGCAATGCCATGAACCACAAACACAAGAAGATCGAGATGCGACACACTTCAGATAATCTACAACGGATACCTTTGAATGAAATGTACTTGAATTTAGCTGCAGAATCGCACAACGTCAGACTGGATTTATATATCAACGGACGGTTTCAATCCTTTCGGTTCTTCAGGGAAACCAAACTCTTCATGGTCGGTGATTTTGACAACATACAGCCTCCCACCGTCTATGTGTAATTGAGATGAGGTTATGTTACTAGTAACGATCGTCCCAGGACTCAAATGCCCGAAACAGAAATTGTGCATTTTCTTGCAACCATTGATATCCGAGTTTTGTTTTTCGCAACAGCCTTATCACCATCTTCTAAAATATATTTTGGTGGGAATTTTTTAATGAGCGCAAATTTTAAATTGTCGGTGTTTAGTCACCATTTAGTCACTAATTGCATAGATCGGTATTTTGTATACCATGCATTTGGCGACCAAATGGTCGCTAATTAGCTAGGCCCAATTTTTTTATTATGGAATTGGCGACCAAATGGTCGCTAAATCTACAAGTCAATTGTTTTTAGTAAGATTTAGACGACCAAGTGGTCGCTAATTCCCCAAATTAAATCGTATTTTTTCTTACGTCTAGTCTTTTGGTATATTTTTTTCATTATATGTGATAGTATATGACATACAAGGTTGTGCTTATATCGATGGCATTAACGTTATAATTTTGAGTAGAGTAAAAGGTATTTAGCTACCACATGGAAGCTAATTGGCGACTACTTGGAAGCCAATTACCAAAGGTTATGTAATTAGCTACAATATGGACGCTAGTTTGCTACCATGTGGAAGCTAACATCTCCAATATAATCGTAAGATGTGGTATTTTTCATATGTGTTATGATCTCATGTTCGGCGATGACGGTTGACCACATGCAATGGCATGAACCACAAACACAAGAAGATCGGGATGCGACACCCTTCAGATAGTCTAGAACGGATACCCTTGAATGCAATGTACTTGGATATAGCTGCAGAATCGCGCAACGTCAGACTGGATTTATCAACGGACGGTTTCAATCCTTTCGGTTCTTCAGGGAAACCAAACTCTTCATGGCTGTTGATTTTGACAACATATAGCCTCCCGCCGTCTATGTGTATTTTAGATGAGGTTATGTTTCTAGTCACGATCGTCCCAGGACCTAAATGCCCGAAACAGAAATTGGGAATTTTCTTGCAACCATTGATATCCGCGTTTGTTTTTCGCAACAGCCTTCTCACCATCTTCTAAAATATATTTTGGTGGGAATTTTTTAATGAGCGCAAATTTTAATTTGTCGGTGTTTAGTCACCATTTAGTCACAAATTGCATAGATCGGTATTTTGTATACTATGCATTTGGCGACCAAATGGCCGCTGATTAGCTAGGCCAAATTTTTTTATTATGGAATTGGCGACCAAATGGTCGCTAAATCTACAAGTCAATTTTTTTTAGTAAGATCTAGGCGACCAAGTGGTCGCTAATTCCCCAAATTAAATCGTATTTTTTCTTACGTCTAGTCTTTTGGTATATTTTTTTTTCATTATATGTGATAATATATGACATACAAGGTTGTGCTTATATCGATGTCATTAACGTTATAATTTTGAGTAGAGTAAAAGGTATTTAGCTACCACATGGAAGCTAATTGGCGACCACTTGGAAGCCATTTACCAAACGTTATGCAAATAGCTACCATATGGACGCTAGTTTGCTACCATGTGGAAGCTAACTCCTCCAATTTAATCGTAAGATGGGGTATTTTTCATATGTGTTATGATCTCATGTTCGGCGATGACGGTTGAACACATGCAATGCCATGAACCACAAACACAAGAAGATCGGGATGCGACACACTTCAGATAATCTACAACGGATACCTTTGAATGAAATGTACTTGAATTTAGCTGCAGAATCGCACAACGTCAGACTGGATTTATATATCAACGGACGGTTTCAATCCTTTCGGTTCTTCAGGGAAACCAAACTCTTCATGGCCGTTGATTTTGACAACATAGAGCGTCCCGCCGTCTATGTGTATTTTAGATGAGGTTATGTTTCTAGTCACGATCGTCCCAGGACCCAAATGCCCGAAACAGAAATTGGGAATTTTCTTGCAACCATTGATATCCGCGTTTGTTTTTCGCAACAGCCTTCTCACCATCTTCTAAAATATATTTTGGTGGGAATTTTTTAATGAGCGCAAATTTTAATTTGTCGGTGTTTAGTCGCCATTTAGTCACTAATTGCATAAATCGGTATTCTGTATACTATGCATTTGGCGACCAAATGGCCGCTGATTAGCTAGGCCAAATTTTTTTATTATGGAATTGGCGACCAAATGGTCGCTAAATCTACAAGTCAATTTTTTTTAGTAAGATTTAGACGACCAAGTGGTCGCTAATTCCCCAAATTAAATCGTATTTTTTCTTACGTCTAGTCTTTTGGTATATTTTTTTTCATTATATGTGATAATATATGACATACAAGGTTGTGCTTATATCGATGTCATTAACGTTATAATTTTGAGTAGAGTAAAAGGTATTTAGCTACCACATGGAAGCTAATTGGCGACCACTTGGAAGCCATTTACCAAACGTTATGCAAATAGCTACCATATGGACGCTAGTTTGCTACCATGTGGAAGCTAACTCCTCCAATTTAATCGTAAGATGGGGTATTTTTCATATGTGTTATGATCTCATGTTCGGCGATGACGGTTGAACACATGCAATGCCATGAACCACAAACACAAGAAGATCGGGATGCGACACACTTCAGATAATCTACAACGGATACCTTTGAATGAAATGTACTTGAATTTAGCTGCAGAATCGCACAACGTCAGACTGGATTTATATATCAACGGACGGTTTCAATCCTTTCGGTTCTTCAGGGAAACCAAACTCTTCATGGCCGTTGATTTTGACAACATAGAGCGTCCCGCCGTCTATGTGTATTTTAGATGAGGTTATGTTTCTAGTCACGATCGTCCCAGGACCCAAATGCCCGAAACAGAAATTGGGAATTTTCTTGCAACCATTGATATCCGCGTTTGTTTTTCGCAACAGCCTTCTCACCATCTTCTAAAATATATTTTGGTGGGAATTTTTTAATGAGCTTAAATTTTAATTTGTCGGTGTTTAGTCGCCATTTAGTCACTAATTGCATAAATCGGTATTCTGTATACTATGCATTTGGCGACCAAATGGCCGCTGATTAGCTAGGCCAAATTTTTTTATTATGGAATTGGCGACCAAATGGTCGCTAAATCTACAAGTCAATTTTTTTTAGTAAGATCTAGGCGACCAAGTGGTCGCTAATTCCCCAAATTAAATCGTATTTTTTCTTACGTCTAGTCTTTTGGTATATTTTTTTTTTCATTATATGTGATAATATATGACATACAAGGTTGTGCTTATATCGATGTCATTAACGTTATAATTTTGAGTAGAGTAAAAGGTATTTAGCTACCACATGGAAGCTAATTGGCGACCACTTGGAAGCCAATTACCAAACGTTATGCAAATAGCTACCATATGGACGCTAGTTTGCTACCATGTGGAAGCTAACTCCTCCAATTTAATCGTAAGATGGGGTATTTTTCATATGTGTTATGATCTCATGTTCGGCGATGACGGTTGAACACATGCAATGCCATGAACTACAAACACAAGATGATCGAGATGCGACACACTTCAGATAATCTACAACGGATACCTTTGAATGAAATGTACTTGAATTTAGCTGCAGAATCGCACAACGTCAGACTGGATTTATATATCAACGGACGGTTTCAATCCTTTCGGTTCTTCAGGGAAACCAAACTCTTCATGGTCGGTGATTTTGACAACATACAGCCTCCCACCGTCTATGTGTAATTGAGATGAGGTTATGTTACTAGTAACGATCGTCCCAGGACTCAAATGCCCGAAACAGAAATTGTGCATTTTCTTGCAACCATTGATATCCGAGTTTTGTTTTTCGCAACAGCCTTATCACCATCTTCTAAAATATATTTTGGTGGGAATTTTTTAATGAGCGCAAATTTTAAATTGTCGGTGTTTAGTCACCATTTAGTCACTAATTGCATAGATCGGTATTTTGTATACCATGCATTTGGCGACCAAATGGTCGCTAATTAGCTAGGCCCAATTTTTTTATTATGGAATTGGCGACCAAATGGTCGCTAAATCTACAAGTCAATTGTTTTTAGTAAGATTTAGACGACCAAGTGGTCGCTAATTCCCCAAATTAAATCGTATTTTTTCTTACGTCTAGTCTTTTGGTATATTTTTTTCATTATATGTGATAGTATATGACATACAAGGTTGTGCTTATATCGATGGCATTAACGTTATAATTTTGAGTAGAGTAAAAGGTATTTAGCTACCACATGGAAGCTAATTGGCGACTACTTGGAAGCCAATTACCAAAGGTTATGTAATTAGCTACAATATGGACGCTAGTTTGCTACCATGTGGAAGCTAACATCTCCAATATAATCGTAAGATGTGGTATTTTTCATATGTGTTATGATCTCATGTTCGGCGATGACGGTTGACCACATGCAATGGCATGAACCACAAACACAAGAAGATCGGGATGCGACACCCTTCAGATAGTCTAGAACGGATACCCTTGAATGCAATGTACTTGGATATAGCTGCAGAATCGCGCAACGTCAGACTGGATTTATCAACGGACGGTTTCAATCCTTTCGGTTCTTCAGGGAAACCAAACTCTTCATGGCTGTTGATTTTGACAACATATAGCCTCCCGCCGTCTATGTGTATTTTAGATGAGGTTATGTTTCTAGTCACGATCGTCCCAGGACCTAAATGCCCGAAACAGAAATTGGGAATTTTCTTGCAACCATTGATATCCGCGTTTGTTTTTCGCAACAGCCTTCTCACCATCTTCTAAAATATATTTTGGTGGGAATTTTTTAATGAGCGCAAATTTTAATTTGTCGGTGTTTAGTCACCATTTAGTCACAAATTGCATAGATCGGTATTTTGTATACTATGCATTTGGCGACCAAATGGCCGCTGATTAGCTAGGCCAAATTTTTTTATTATGGAATTGGCGACCAAATGGTCGCTAAATCTACAAGTCAATTTTTTTTAGTAAGATCTAGGCGACCAAGTGGTCGCTAATTCCCCAAACTAAATCGTATTTTTTCTTACGTCTAGTCTTTTGGTATATTTTTTTTTCATTATATGTGATAATATATGACATACAAGGTTGTGCTTATATCGATGTCATTAACGTTATAATTTTGAGTAGAGTAAAAGGTATTTAGCTACCACATGGAAGCTAATTGGCGACCACTTGGAAGCCAATTACCAAACGTTATGCAAATAGCTACCATATGGACGCTAGTTTGCTACCATGTGGAAGCTAACTCCTCCAATTTAATCGTAAGATGGGGTATTTTTCATATGTGTTATGATCTCATGTTCGGCGATGACGGTTGAACACATGCAATGCCATGAACCACAAACACAAGAAGATCGGGATGCGACACACTTCAGATAATCTACAACGGATACCTTTGAATGAAATGTACTTGAATTTAGTTGCAGAATCGCACAACGTCAGACTGGATTTATATATCAACGGATGGTTTCAATCCTTTCGGTTCTTCAGGGAAACCAAACTCTTCATGGTCGGTGATTTTGACAACATACAGCCTCCCACCGTCTATGTGTAAGTGAGATGAGGTTATGTTACTAGTAACGATCGTCCCAGGACCCAAATGCCCAAAACAGAAATTGTGCATTTTTTTGTAACCATTGATATCCGAGTTTTGGTTTTCTCAACAGCCTTATCACCATCTTCTAAAATATATTTTGGTGGGAATTTTTTAATGAGCGCAAATTTTAAATTGTCGGTGTTTAGTCACTATTTAGTTACTAATTGCATAGATCGGTATTTTGTATACCATGCATTTGGCGACCAAATGGTCGCTAATTAGCTAGGCCCAATTTTTTTATTATGGAATTGGCGACCAAATGGTCGCTAAATCTACAAGTCAATTTTTTTTAGTAAGATTTAGACGACCAAGTGGTCGCTAATTCCCCAAATTAAATCGTATTTTTTCTTACGTCTAGTCTTTTGGTATATTTTTTTTCATTATATGTGATAGTATATGACATACAAGGTTGTGCTTATATCGATGGCATTAACGTTATAATTTTGAGTAGAGTAAAAGGTATTTAGCTACCACATGGAACCTAATTGGCGACTACTTGGAAGCCAATTACCAAAGGTTATGTAATTAGCTACCATATGGACGCTAGTTTGCTACCATGTGGAAGCTAACTCCTCCAATATAATCGTAAGATGGGGTATTTTTCATATGTGTTATGATCTCATGTTCGGCGATGACGGTTGACCACATGCAATGGCAGGAACCACAAACACAAGAAGATCGGGATGCGACACCCTTCAGATAGTCTAGAACGGATACCTTTGAATGCAATGTACTTGGATTTAGCTGCAGAATCGCGCAACGTCAGACTGGATTTATCAACGGACGGTTTCAATCCTTTAGGTTCTTCAGGGAAACCAAACTCTTCATGGCCGGTGATTTTGACAACATACAGCCTCCCGCCGTCTATGTGTATTTGAGATGAGGTTTTGTTTCTAGTAACGACCGTCCCAGGACCCAAATGCCCGAAACAGAAATTGGCATTTTCTTGCAACCATTGATATCCGAGTTTTATTTTTCGCAACAGCCTTATCACCATCTTCTAAAATATATTTTGGTGGGAATTTTTTAATGAGCGCAAATTTTAAATTGTCGGTGTTTAGTCACCATTTAGTCACTAATTGCATAGATCGGTATTTTGTATACTATGCATTTGGCGACCAAATGGTCGCTAATTAGCTAGGCCCAATTTTTTTCTTATGGAATTGGCGACCAAATGGTGGCTAAATCTACAAGTAAATTTTTTTAAGTAAGATTTAGGCGACCAAGTGGTAGCTAATTCCCCAAATTAAATAATATTTTTTCTTACGTCTAGTCTTTTGGTATATGTTTTTTTCAATATATGTGATAATATATGACATACAAGGTTGTGCTTATATCGATGGCATTAACGTTATAATTTTGAGTGGAGTAAAAGGTCTTTAGCTACCACATGGAAGCTAATTGGCGACCACTTGGAAGCCAATTACCAAAGGTTATGTAGTTAGCTACCATATGGACGCTAGTTTGCTACCATGTGGAAGCTAACTCCTTCAATTTAATCGTAAGATGGGGTATTTTTCATATGTGTTATGATCTCATGTTCGGCGATGACGGTTGAACACATGCAATGCCATGAACCACAAACACAAGAAGATCGGGATGCGACACACTTCAGATAATCTACAACGGATACCTTTGAATGAAATGTACTTGAATTTAGCTGCAGAATCGCACAACGTCAGACTGGATTTATATATCAACGGACGGTTTCAATCCTTTCGGTTCTTCAGGGAAACCAAACTCTTCATGGCCGTTGATTTTGACAACATAGAGCGTCCCGCCGTCTATGTGTATTTTAGATGAGGTTATGTTTCTAGTCACGATCGTCCCAGGACCCAAATGCCCGAAACAGAAATTGGGAATTTTCTTGCAACCATTGATATCCGCGTTTGTTTTTCGCAACAGCCTTCTCACCATCTTCTAAAATATATTTTGGTGGGAATTTTTTAATGAGCGCAAATTTTAATTTGTCGGTGTTTAGTCGCCATTTAGTCACTAATTGCATAAATCGGTATTCTGTATACTATGCATTTGGCGACCAAATGGCCGCTGATTAGCTAGGCCAAATTTTTTTATTATGGAATTGGCGACCAAATGGTCGCTAAATCTACAAGTCAATTTTTTTTAGTAAGATCTAGGCGACCAAGTGGTCGCTAATTCCCCAAATTAAATCGTATTTTTTCTTACGTCTAGTCTTTTGGTATATTTTTTTTTTCATTATATGTGATAATATATGACATACAAGGTTGTGCTTATATCGATGTCATTAACGTTATAATTTTGAGTAGAGTAAAAGGTATTTAGCTACCACATGGAAGCTAATTGGCGACCACTTGGAAGCCAATTACCAAACGTTATGCAAATAGCTACCATATGGACGCTAGTTTGCTACCATGTGGAAGCTAACTCCTCCAATTTAATCGTAAGATGGGGTATTTTTCATATGTGTTATGATCTCATGTTCGGCGATGACGGTTGAACACATGCAATGCCATGAACTACAAACACAAGATGATCGAGATGCGACACACTTCAGATAATCTACAACGGATACCTTTGAATGAAATGTACTTGAATTTAGCTGCAGAATCGCACAACGTCAGACTGGATTTATATATCAACGGACGGTTTCAATCCTTTCGGTTCTTCAGGGAAACCAAACTCTTCATGGTCGGTGATTTTGACAACATACAGCCTCCCACCGTCTATGTGTAATTGAGATGAGGTTATGTTACTAGTAACGATCGTCCCAGGACTCAAATGCCCGAAACAGAAATTGTGCATTTTCTTGCAACCATTGATATCCGAGTTTTGTTTTTCGCAACAGCCTTATCACCATCTTCTAAAATATATTTTGGTGGGAATTTTTTAATGAGCGCAAATTTTAAATTGTCGGTGTTTAGTCACCATTTAGTCACTAATTGCATAGATCGGTATTTTGTATACCATGCATTTGGCGACCAAATGGTCGCTAATTAGCTAGGCCCAATTTTTTTATTATGGAATTGGCGACCAAATGGTCGCTAAATCTACAAGTCAATTGTTTTTAGTAAGATTTAGACGACCAAGTGGTCGCTAATTCCCCAAATTAAATTGTATTTTTTCTTACGTCTAGTCTTTTGGTATATTTTTTTCATTATATGTGATAGTATATGACATACAAGGTTGTGCTTATATCGATGGCATTAACGTTATAATTTTGAGTAGAGTAAAAGGTATTTAGCTACCACATGGAAGCTAATTGGCGACTACTTGGAAGCCAATTACCAAAGGTTATGTAATTAGCTACAATATGGACGCTAGTTTGCTACCATGTGGAAGCTAACATCTCCAATATAATCGTAAGATGTGGTATTTTTCATATGTGTTATGATCTCATGTTCGGCGATGACGGTTGACCACATGCAATGGCATGAACCACAAACACAAGAAGATCGGGATGCGACACCCTTCAGATAGTCTAGAACGGATACCCTTGAATGCAATGTACTTGGATATAGCTGCAGAATCGCGCAACGTCAGACTGGATTTATCAACGGACGGTTTCAATCCTTTCGGTTCTTCAGGGAAACCAAACTCTTCATGGCTGTTGATTTTGACAACATATAGCCTCCCGCCGTCTATGTGTATTTTAGATGAGGTTATGTTTCTAGTCACGATCGTCCCAGGACCTAAATGCCCGAAACAGAAATTGGGAATTTTCTTGCAACCATTGATATCCGCGTTTGTTTTTCGCAACAGCCTTCTCACCATCTTCTAAAATATATTTTGGTGGGAATTTTTTAATGAGCGCAAATTTTAATTTGTCGGTGTTTAGTCACCATTTAGTCACAAATTGCATAGATCGGTATTTTGTATACTATGCATTTGGCGACCAAATGGCCGCTGATTAGCTAGGCCAAATTTTTTTATTATGGAATTGGCGACCAAATGGTCGCTAAATCTACAAGTCAATTTTTTTTAGTAAGATCTAGGCGACCAAGTGGTCGCTAATTCCCCAAATTAAATCGTATTTTTTCTTACGTCTAGTCTTTTGGTATATTTTTTTTTCATTATATGTGATAATATATGACATACAAGGTTGTGCTTATATCGATGTCATTAACGTTATAATTTTGAGTAGAGTAAAAGGTATTTAGCTACCACATGGAAGCTAATTGGCGACCACTTGGAAGCCAATTACCAAACGTTATGCAAATAGCTACCATATGGACGCTAGTTTGCTACCATGTGGAAGCTAACTCCTCCAATTTAATCGTAAGATGGGGTATTTTTCATATGTGTTATGATCTCATGTTCGGCGATGACGGTTGAACACATGCAATGCCATGAACCACAAACACAAGAAGATCGGGATGCGACACACTTCAGATAATCTACAACGGATACCTTTGAATGAAATGTACTTGAATTTAGTTGCAGAATCGCACAACGTCAGACTGGATTTATATATCAACGGATGGTTTCAATCCTTTCGGTTCTTCAGGGAAACCAAACTCTTCATGGTCGGTGATTTTGACAACATACAGCCTCCCACCGTCTATGTGTAAGTGAGATGAGGTTATGTTACTAGTAACGATCGTCCCAGGACCCAAATGCCCAAAACAGAAATTGTGCATTTTTTTGTAACCATTGATATCCGAGTTTTGGTTTTCGCAACAGCCTTATCACCATCTTCTAAAATATATTTTGGTGGGAATTTTTTAATGAGCGCAAATTTTAAATTGTCGGTGTTTAGTCACTATTTAGTTACTAATTGCATAGATCGGTATTTTGTATACCATGCATTTGGCGACCAAATGGTCGCTAATTAGCTAGGCCCAATTTTTTTATTATGGAATTGGCGACCAAATGGTCGCTAAATCTACAAGTCAATTTTTTTTAGTAAGATTTAGACGACCAAGTGGTCGCTAATTCCCCAAATTAAATCGTATTTTTTCTTACGTCTAGTCTTTTGGTATATTTTTTTTCATTATATGTGATAGTATATGACATACAAGGTTGTGCTTATATCGATGGCATTAACGTTATAATTTTGAGTAGAGTAAAAGGTATTTAGCTACCACATGGAACCTAATTGGCGACTACTTGGAAGCCAATTACCAAAGGTTATGTAATTAGCTACCATATGGACGCTAGTTTGCTACCATGTGGAAGCTAACTCCTCCAATATAATCGTAAGATGGGGTATTTTTCATATGTGTTATGATCTCATGTTCGGCGATGACGGTTGACCACATGCAATGGCAGGAACCACAAACACAAGAAGATCGGGATGCGACACCCTTCAGATAGTCTAGAACGGATACCTTTGAATGCAATGTACTTGGATTTAGCTGCAGAATCGCGCAACGTCAGACTGGATTTATCAACGGACGGTTTCAATCCTTTAGGTTCTTCAGGGAAACCAAACTCTTCATGGCCGGTGATTTTGACAACATACAGCCTCCCGCCGTCTATGTGTATTTGAGATGAGGTTTTGTTTCTAGTAACGACCGTCCCAGGACCCAAATGCCCGAAACAGAAATTGGCATTTTCTTGCAACCATTGATATCCGAGTTTTATTTTTCGCAACAGCCTTATCACCATCTTCTAAAATATATTTTGGTGGGAATTTTTTAATGAGCGCAAATTTTAAATTGTCGGTGTTTAGTCACCATTTAGTCACTAATTGCATAGATCGGTATTTTGTATACTATGCATTTGGCGACCAAATGGTCGCTAATTAGCTAGGCCCAATTTTTTTCTTATGGAATTGGCGACCAAATGGTGGCTAAATCTACAAGTAAATTTTTTTTAGTAAGATTTAGGCGACCAAGTGGTAGCTAATTCCCCAAATTAAATAATATTTTTTCTTACGTCTAGTCTTTTGGTATATGTTTTTTTCAATATATGTGATAATATATGACATACAAGGTTGTGCTTATATCGATGGCATTAACGTTATAATTTTGAGTGGAGTAAAAGGTCTTTAGCTACCACATGGAAGCTAATTGGCGACCACTTGGAAGCCAATTACCAAAGGTTATGTAGTTAGCTACCATATGGACGCTAGTTTGCTACCATGTGGAAGCTAACTCCTTCAATTTAATCGTAAGATGGGGTATTTTTCATATGTGTTATGATCTCATGTTCGGCGATGACGGTTGAACACATGCAATGCCATGAACCACAAACACAAGAAGATCGGGATGCGACACACTTCAGATAATCTACAACGGATACCTTTGAATGAAATGTACTTGAATTTAGCTGCAGAATCGCACAACGTCAGACTGGATTTATATATCAACGGACGGTTTCAATCCCTTCGGTTCTTAAGGGAACCCAAACTCTTCATGGTCGGTGATTTTGACAACATACAGCCTCCCACCGTCTATGTGTAAGTGAGATGAGGTTATGTTACTAGTAACGATCGTCCCAGGACCCAAATGCCCGAAACAGAAATTGTGCATTTTCTTGTAACCATTGATATCCGAGTTTTGTTTTTCGCAACAGCCTTATCACCATCTTCTAAAATATATTTTGGTGGGAATTTTTTAATGAGCGCAAATTTTAAATTGTCGGTGTTTAGTCACCATTTAGTCACTAATTGCATAGATCGGTATTTTGTATACCATGCATTTGGCGACCAAATGGTCGCTAATTAGCTAGGCCCAATTTTTTAATTATGGAATTGGCGACCAAATGGTCGCTAAATCTACAAGTCAATTTTTTTTAGTAAGATTTAGACGACCAAGTGGTCGCTAATTCCCCAAATTAAATCGTATTTTTTCTTACGTCTAGTCTTTTGGTATATTTTTTTTCATTATATGTGATAGTATATGACATACAAGGTTGTGCTTATATCGATGGCATTAACGTTATAATTTTGAGTAGAGTAAAAGGTATTTAGCTACCACATGGAAGCTAATTGGCGACTACTTGGAAGCCAATTACCAAAGGTTATGTAATTAGCTACCATATGGACGCTAGTTTGCTACCATGTGGAAGATAACATCTCCAATATAATCGTAAGATGGGGTATTTTTCATATGTGTTATGATCTCATGTTCGGCGATGACGGTTGACCACATGCAATGGCATGAACCACAAACACAAGAAGATCGGGATGCGACACCCTTCAGATAGTCTAGAACGGATACCTTTGAATGCAATGTACTTGGATTTAGCTGCAGAATCGCGCAACGTCAGACTGGATTTATCAACGGACGGTTTCAATCCTTTAGGTTCTTCAGGGAAACCAAACTCTTCATGGCCGGTGATTTTGACAACATACAGCCTCCCGCCGTCTATGTGTATTTGAGATGAGGTTTTGTTTCTAGTAACGACCGTCCCAGGACCCAAATGCCCGAAACAGAAATTGGCATTTTCTTGCAACCATTGATATCCGAGTTTTATTTTTCGCAACAGCCTTATCACCATCTTCTAAAATATATTTTGGTGGGAATTTTTTAATGAGCGCAAATTTTAAATTGTCGGTGTTTAGTCACCATTTAGTCACTAATTGCATAGATCGGTATTTTGTATACTATGCATTTGGCGACCAAATGGTCGCTAATTAGCTAGGCCCAATTTTTTTCTTATGGAATTGGCGACCAAATGGTGGCTAAATCTACAAGTAAATTTTTTTTAGTAAGATTTAGGCGACCAAGTGGTAGCTAATTCCCCAAATTAAATCATATTTTTTCTTACGTCTAGTCTTTTGGTATATGTTTTTTTCAATATATATGATAATATATGACATACAAGGTTGTGCTTATATCGATGGCATTAACGTTATAATTTTGAGTGGAGTAAAAGGTCTTTAGCTACCACATGGAAGCTAATTGGCGACCACTTGGAAGCCAATTACCAAAGGTTATGTAGTTAGCTACCATATGGACGCTAGTTTGCTACCATGTGGAAGCTAACTCCTTCAATTTAATCGTAAGATGGGGTATTTTTCATATGTGTTATGATCTCATGTTCGGCGATGACGGTTGACCACATGCAATGGCATGAACCACAAACACAAGAAGATCGGGATGCGACACCCTTCAGATAGTCTAGAACGGATACCTTTGAATGCAATGTACTTGGATTTAGCTGCAGAATCGCGCAATGTCAGACTGGATTTATCAACGGACGGTTTCAATCCTTTCGGTTCTTCAGGGAAACCAAACTATTCATGGCCGGTGATTTTTACAACATACAGCCTCCCGCCGTCTATGTGTATTTGAGATGAGGTTATGTTTCTAGTAACGATCGTCCTAGGACCCAAATGCTCGAAACAGAAATTGGGCATCTTCTTGCATCCATTGATATCTGAGTTTTGTTTTTCGCAACAGCCTTCTCACCATCTTCTAAAATATATTTTGGTGGGAATTTTTTAATGAGCGCAAATTTTAATTTGTCGGTGTTTACTCACCATTTAGTCACTAATTGAATAGATCGGTATTTCGTATACTATGCATTTGGCGACCAAATGGTCGCTAATTAGCTCGGCGAAACCTTTTTATTATGGAATTGGCGACCAAATGGTCTCTAAATCTACAAATAAATTTTTTTTATTAAGATTTAGACGACCAAGTGGTCGCTAATTCCCCAAAGTAAATCGTATTTTTTTTTTACGTCTTGTCTTTTGGTATATTTTTTACATTATATGTGATAATATATGACATACAAGGTTGTGCTTATATCGATGGCATTAACGTTATAATTTTGAGTAGAGTAAAAGGTATTTAGCTACCACATGGAAGCTAATTGGCGACTACTTGGAAGCCAATTACCAAAGGTTATGTAATTAGCTACCATATGGACACTAGTTTGCTACCATGTGGAAGCTAACATCTCCAATTTAATCGTAAGATGGGGTATTTTTCATATGTGTTATGATCTCATGTTCGGCAATGACGGTTGAACACATGCAATGGCATGAACCACAAACACAAGAAGATCGGGATGCGACACCCTTCAGATAGTCTAGAACGGATACCTTTGAATGCAATGTAGTTGGATTTAGCTGCAGAATCGTGCAACGTCAGACTGGATTTATCAACGGACGGTTTCAATCCTTTCAGTTCTTCAGGTAAACCAAACTCTTCATGGCCGGTGATTTTGACAACATACAGCCTCCCGTCGTCTACGTGTATTTGAGATGAGGTTATGTTTCTAGTAACGATCGTCCTAGGACCCAAATGCTCGAAACAGAAATTGGGCATCTTCTTGCATCCATTGATATCTGAGTTTTGTTTTTCGCAACAGCCTTCTCACCATCTTCTAAAATATATTTTGGTGGGAATTTTTTAATGAGCGCAAATTTTAATTTGTCGGTGTTTAGTCACCATTTAGTCACTAATTGAATAGATCGGTATTTCGTATACTATGCATTTGGCGACCAAATGGTCGCTAATTAGCTCGGCGAAACTTTTTTTATATGGAATTGGCGACCAAATGGTCTCTAAATCTACAAGTAAATTTTTTTATTAAGATTTAGGCGACCAAGTGGTCGATAATTCCCCAAATTAAATCGTATTTTTTCTTACGTCTAGTCTTTTGGTATATATTTTTTTCATTATATGTGATAATATATGACATACAAGGTTGTGCTTATATCGATGGCATTAACGTTATAATTTTGAGTAGAGTAAAATGTATTTAGCTACCACATGGAAGCTAATTCGCGACCACTTGGAAGCCAATTACCAAAGGTTATGTACTTAGCTACCATATGGACGCTAGTTTGCTACAATGTGGAAGCTAACTCCTCCAATTTAATCGTAAGATGGGGTATTTTTCATATGTGTTATGATCTCATGTTCGGCGATGACGGTTGAACACATGCAATGGCATGAACCACAAACACAAGAAGATCGGGATGCGACACCCTTCAGATAGTCTAGAATGGATACATTTGAATGCAATGTACTTGGATTTAGCTGCAGAATCGCGCAACGTCAGACTGGATTTATCAACGCAAGGTTTCAATCCTTTCGGATCTTCAGGGAAACCAACCTCTTCATGGCCGGTGATTTTAACAACATACAGCCTCCCGCCGTCTATTTGTATTTGAGATGAGGTTATGTTTCTAGTAACGATCGTCCCAGGACCAAAATGCCCTAAACTGAAACTGGGCATTTTCTTGCAACCAGTGATATACGAGTTTTGTTTTTCGCAACAGCCTTATCACCATCTTCTAAAATATATTTTGGTGGGAATTTTTTAATGAGCGCAAATTTTAATTTGTCGGTGTTTACTCACCATTTAGTCACTAATTGCATAGGTCGGTATTCTGTATACTATGCATTTGGCGACCAAATCGTCGCTAATTAGCTAGGCCAAATTTTTTTATTATGGAATTGGCGACCAAATGGTCTCTTAATCTACATGTAAATTTTTTTATTAAGATTTAGGCGACCAAGTGGTCGCTAATTCCCCAAATTAAATCGTATTTTTTCTTACGTCTAGTCTTTTGGTATATATTTTTTTTCATTATATGTGATAATATATGACATACAAGGTTGTGCTTATATCGATGGCATTAACGTTATAATCTTGAGTAGATTAAAAGTTATTTAGCTACCACATGGAAGCTAATTGGCGACCAGTTGGAAGCCAATTACCAAAGGTTATGTAATTAGATACCATATGGACGCTAGTTTGCTACCATGTGGAAGCTAACTCCTCCAATTTAATCGTAAGATGGGGTGTTTTTCATATGTGTTATGATCTCATGTTCGGCGATGACGGTTGAACACATGCAATGGCATGAACCACAAACACAAGAAGATCGGGATGCGACACCCTTCAGATAGTCTAGAACGGATACATTTGAATGCAATGTACTTGGATTTAGCTGCAGAATCGCGCAATGTCAGAATGGATTTATCAACGCACGGTTTCAATCCTTTCGGATCTTCAGGGAAACCAAACTCTTCATGGCCGGTGATTTTAACAACATACAGCCTCCCGCCGTCTATTTGTATTTGAGATGAGGTTATGTTTCTAGTAACGATAATCCCAAGACCAAAATGCCCTAAACAGAAATTGGGCATTCTCTTGCAACCATTGATATACGAGTTTTGTTTTTAGCAACAGACTTATCACCATCTTCTAAAATATATTTAGGTGAGAATTTTTTAATAAGCGCAAATTTTAATTTGTCGGTGTTTAGTCACCACTTAGTCACTAATTGCATAGGTAGGTATTTTGTATACTATGCATTTGGCGACCAAATGGTCGCTAATTAGCTAGGCCAAATTTTTTTATTATGGAATTGGCGACCAAATGGTCTCTAAATCTACAAGTAAATTTTTTTATTAAGAGTTAGGCGACCAAGTGGTCGCTAATTACCCAAATTAAATCGTATTTTTTCTTACGTCTAGTCTTTTGGTATATTTTTTTCATTATATGTGATAATATATGATATACAAGTATGTGCTTATATCGATGTCATTAACGTTATAATTTTGAGTAGAGTAAAAGGTATTTAGCTACCACATGGAAGCTAATTGGCGACCACTTGGAAGCCAATTACCAAACATTATGCAAATAGCTACCATATGGACGCTAGTTGGCTACCATGTGGAAGCTAACTCCTCCAATTTAATCGTAAGATGGGGTATTTTTCATATGTGTTATGATCTCATGTTCGGCGATGACGGTTGAACACATGCAATGCCATGAACCACAAACACAAGAAGATCGGGATGCGACACACTTCAGATAATCTACAACGGATACCTTTGAATCAAATGTACTTGAATTTAGCTGCAGAATCGCACAACGTCAGACTGGATTTATATATCAACGGACGGTTTCAATCCTTTCGGTTCTTCAGGGAAACCAAACTCTTCATGGTCGGTGATTTTGACAACATACAGCCTCCCACCGTCTATGTGTAAGTGAGATGAGGTTATGTTACTAGTCACGATCGTCCCAGGACCCAAATGCCCGAAACAGAAATTGTGCATTTTCTTGTAACCATTGATATCCGAGTTTTGTTTTTCGCAACAGCCTTATCACCATCTTCTAAAATATATTTTGGTGGGAATGTTTTAATGAGCGCAAATTTTAAATTGTCGGTGTTTACTCACCATTTAGTCACTAATTGCATAGGTCGGTATTCTGTATACTATGCATTTGGCGACCAAATCGTCGCTAATTAGCTAGGCCAAATTTTTTTATTATGGAATTGGCGACCAAATGGTCTCTAAATCTACATGTAAATTTTTTTATTAAGATTTAGGCGACCAAGTGGTCGCTAATTCCCCAAATTAAATCGTATTTTTTCTTACGTCTAGTCTTTTGGTATATATTTTTTTTCATTATATGTGATAATATATGACATACAAGGTTGTGCTTATATCGATGGCATTAACGTTATAATCTTGAGTAGATTAAAAGTTATTTAGCTACCACATGGAAGCTAATTGGCGACCACTTGGAAGCCAATTACCAAAGGTTATGTAATTAGATACCATATGGACGCTAGTTTGCTACCATGTGGAAGCTAACTCCTTCAATTTAATCGTAAGATGGGGTATTTTTCATATGTGTTATGATCTCATGTTCGGCGATGACGGTTGAACACATGCAATGGCATGAACCACAAACACAAGAAGATCGGGATGCGACACCCTTCAGATAGTCTAGAACGGATACCTTTGAATGCAATGTACTTGGATTTAGCTGCAGAATCGCGCAATGTCAGACTGGATTTATCAACGGACGGTTTCAATCCTTTCGGTTCTTCAGGGAAACCAAACTATTCATGGCCGGTGTTTTTTACAACATACAGCCTCCCGCCGTCTATGTGTATTTGAGATGAGGTTATGTTTCTAGTAACGATCGTCCTAGGACCCAAATGCTCAAAACGGAAATTGGGCATCTTCTTGCATCCATTGATATCTGAGTTTTGTTTTTCGCAGCAGCCTTCTCACTATCTTCTAAAATATATTTTGGTGGGAATTTTTTAATGAGCGCAAATTTTAATTTGTCGGTGTTTAGTCACCATTTAGTCACTAATTGAATAGATCGGTATTTCGTATACTATGCATATGGCGACCAAATGGTCGCTAATTAGCTCGGCGAAACTTTTTTATTATGGAATTGGCGACCAAATGGTCTCTAAATTTACAAGTAAATTTTTTTTATTAAGATTTAGACGACCAAGTGGTCGCTAATTCCCCAAAGTAAATCGTAGTTTTTCTTACGTCTAGTCTTTTGGTATATTTTTTTTCATTATATGTGATAATATATGACATACAAGGTTGTGCTTATATCGATGGCATTAACGTTATAATTTTGAGTAGAGTAAAAGGTATTTAGCTACCACATGGAAGCTAATTGGCGACTACTTGGAAGCCAATTACCAAAGGTTATGTAATTAGCTACCATATGGACACTAGTTTGCTACCATGTGGAAGCTAACATCTCCAATTTAATCGTAAGATGGGGTATTTTTCATATGTGTTATGATCTCATGTTCGGCAATGACGGTTGAACACATGCAATGGCATGAACCACAAACACAAGAAGATCGGGATGCGACACCCTTCAGATAGTCTAGAACGGATACCTTTGAATGCAATGTAGTTGGATTTAGCTGCAGAATCGTGCAATGTCAGACTGGATTTATCAACGGACGGTTTCAATCCTTTCGGTTCTTCAGGTAAACCAAACTCTTCATGGCCGGTGATTTTGACAACATACAGCCTCCCGCCGTCTATGTGTATTTGAGATGAGGTTATGTTTCTAGTAACGACCGTCCCAGGACCCAAATGCCCGAAATAAAAATTGGCATTTTCTTGCAACCATTGATATCCGAGTTTTGTTTTTCACAACAGCCTTATCACCATCTTCTAAAATATATTTTGGTGGGAATTTTTTAATGAGCGCAAATTTTAATTTGTCGGTGTTTAGTCACCATTTAGTCACTAATTGCATAGATCAGTATTTCGTATACTATGCATTTCGCGACTAAATGGTCGCTAATTAGCTAGGCCAAATTTTTTTATTATGGAATTGGCGACCAAATGGTCTCTAAATCTACAAGTAAATTTTTTTATTAAGATTTAGGCGACCAAGTGGTCGCTAATTCCCCAAATTAAATCGTATTTTTTCTTACGTCTAGTCTTTTGGTATATATTTTTTTCATTATATGTGATAATATATGACATACAAGGTTGTGCTTATATCGATGGCATTAACGTTATAATTTTGAGTAGAGTAAAAGGTATTTAGCTACCACATGGAAGCTAATTGGCGACTACTTGGAAGCCAATTACCAAAGGTTATGTAATTAGCTACCATATGGACACTAGGTTGCTACCATGTGGAAGCTAACATCTCCAATTTAATCGTAAGATGGGGTATTTTTCATATGTGTTATGATCTCATGTTCGGCAATGACGGTTGAACACATGCAATGGCATGAACCACAAACACAAGAAGATCGGGATGCGACACCCTTCAGATAGTCTAGAACGGATACCTTTGAATGCAATGTAGTTGGATTTAGCTGCAGAATCGTGCAACGTCAGACTGGATTTATCAACGGACGGTTTCAATCCTTTCGGTTCTTCAGGTAAACCAAGCTCTTCATGGCCGGTGATTTTGACAACATACAGCCTCCCGCCGTCTATGTGTATTTGAGATGAGGTTATGTTTCTAGTAACGACCGTCCCAGGACCCAAATGCCCGAAACAAAAATTGGCATTTTCTTGCAACCATTGATATCCGAGTTTTGTTTTTCACAACAGCCTTATCACCATCTTCTAAAATATATTTTGGTGGGAATTTTTTAATGAGCGCAAATTTTAATTTGTCGGTGTTTAGTCACCATTTAGTCACTAATTGCATAGATCAGTATTTCGTATACTATGCATTTCGCGACTAAATGGTCGCTAATTAGCTAGGCCAAATTTTTTTATTATGGAATTGGCGACCAAATGGTCTCTAAATCTACAAGTAAATTTTTTTATTAAGATTTAGGCGACCAAGTGGTCGCTAATTCCCCAAATTAAATCGTATTTTTTCTTACGTCTAGTCTTTTGGTATATATTTTTTTCATTATATGTGATAATATATGACATACAAGGTTGTGCTTATATCGATGGCATTAACGTTATAATTTTGAGTAGAGTAAAATGTATTTAGCTACCACATGGAAGCTAATTGGCGACCACTTGGAAGCCAATTACCAAAGGTCATGTACTTAGCTACCATATGGACGCTAGTTTGCTACAATGTGGAAGCTAACTCCTCCAATTTAATCGTAAGATGGGGTATTTTTCATATGTGTTATGATCTCATGTTCGGCGATGACGGTTGAACACATGCAATGGCATGAACCACAAACACAAGAAGATCGGGATGCGACACCCTTCAGATAGTCTAGAATGGTTACATTTGAATGCAATGTACTTGGATTTAGCTGCAGAATCGCGCAACGTCAGACTGGATTTATCAACGCACGGTTTCAATCCTTTCGGATCTTCAGGGAAACCAACCTCTTCATGGCCGGTGATTTTAACAACATACAGCCTCCCGCCGTCTATTTGTATTTGAGATGAGGTTATGTTTCTAGTAACGATCGTCCCAGGACCAAAATGCCCTAAACTGAAACTGGGCATTTTCTTGCAACCATTGATATACGAGTTTTGTTTTTCGCAACAGCCTTATCACCATCTTCTAAAATATATTTTGGTGGGAATTTTTTAATGAGCGCAAATTTTAATTTGTCGGTGTTTACTCACCATTTAGTCACTAATTGCATAGGTCGGTATTCTGTATACTATGCATTTGGCGACCAAATCGTCGCTAATTAGCTAGGCCAAATTTTTTTATGATGGAATTGGCGACCAAATGGTCTCTAAATCTACATGTAAATTTTTTTATTAAGATTTAGGCGACCAAGTGGTCGCTAATTCCCCAAATTAAATCGTATTTTTTCTTACGTCTAGTCTTTTGGTATATATTTTTTTTCATTATATGTGATAATATATGACATACAAGGTTGTGCTTATATCGATGGCATTAACGTTATAATTTTGAGTAGAGTAAAATGTATTTAGCTACCACATGGAAGCTAATTGGCGACCACTTGGAAGCCAATTACCAAAGGTTATGTACTTAGCTACCATATGGACGCTAGTTTGCTACAATGTGGAAGCTAACTCCTCCAATTTAATCGTAAGATGGGGTATTTTTCATATGTGTTATGATCTCATGTTCGGCGATGACGGTTGAACACATGCAATGGCATGAACCACAAACACAAGAAGATCGGGATGCGACACCCTTCAGATAGTCTAGAATGGATACATTTGAATGCAATGTACTTGGATTTAGCTGCAGAATCGCGCAACGTCAGACTGGATTTATCAACGCACGGTTTCAATCCTTTCGGATCTTCAGGGAAACCAACCTCTTCATGGCCGGTGATTTTAACAACATACAGCCTCCCGCCGTCTATTTGTATTTGAGATGAGGTTATGTTTCTAGTAACGATCGTCCCAGGACCAAAATGCCCTAAACTGAAACTGGGCATTTTCTTGCAACCATTGATATACGAGTTTTGTTTTTCGCAACAGCCTTATCACCATCTTCTAAAATATATTTTGGTGGGAATTTTTTAATGAGCGCAAATTTTAATTTGTCGGTGTTTACTCACCATTTAGTCACTAATTGCATAGGTCGGTATTCTGTATACTATGCATTTGGCGACCAAATCGTCGCTAATTAGCTAGTCCAAATTTTTTTATTATGGAATTGGCGACCAAATGGTCTCTAAATCTACATGTAAATTTTTTTATTAAGATTTAGGCGACCAAGTGGTCGCTAATTCCCCAAATTAAATCGTATTTTTTCTTACGTCTAGTCTTTTGGTATATATTTTTTTTCATTATATGTGATAATATATGACATACAAGGTTGTGCTTATATCGATGGCATTAACGTTATAATCTTGAGTAGATTAAAAGTTATTTAGCTACCACATGGAAGCTAATTGGCGACCACTTGGAAGCCAATTACCAAAGGTTATGTAATTAGATACCATATGGACGCTAGTTTGCTACCATGTGGAAGCTAACTCCTCCAATTTAATCGTAAGATGGGGTGTTTTTCATATGTGTTATGATCTCATGTTCGGCGATGACGGTTGAACACATGCAATGGCATGAACCACAAACACAAGAAGATCGGGATGCGACACCCTTCAGATAGTCTAGAATGGATACATTTGAATGCAATGTACTTGGATTTAGCTGCAGAATCGCGCAACGTCAGAATGGATTTATCAACGCACGGTTTCAATCCTTTCGGATCTTCAGGGAAACCAAACTCTTCATGGCCGGTGATTTTAACAACATACAGCCTCCCGCCGTCTATTTGTATTTGAGATGAGGTTATGTTTCTAGTAACGATCATCCCAAGACCAAAATGCCCTAAACAGAAATTGGGCATTCTCTTGCAACCATTGATATACGAGTTTTGTTTTTAGCAACAGACTTATCACCATCTTCTAAAATATATTTAGGTGGGAATTTTTTAATAAGCGCAAATTTTAATTTGTCGGTGTTTAGTCACCACTTAGTCACTAATTGCGTAGGTCGGTATTTTGTATACTATGCATTTGGCGACCAAATGGTCGCTAATTAGCTAGGCCAAATTTTTTTATTATGGAATTGGCGACCAAATGGTCTCTAAATCTACAAGTAAATTTTTTTATTAAGAGTTAGGCGACCAAGTGGTCGGTAATTACCCAAATTAAATCGTATTTTTTCTTACGTCTAGTCTTTTGGTATATTTTTTTCATTATATGTGATAATATATGACATACAAGGTTGTGCTTATATCGATGAGGGAAGTGGGCGGCGAAGCCGCCCACTTTACTTTCCTCCATCCTCTAGCCTCCAAAAAAATTAAATTAGGTGGGAGGCCTGTTTGGGCGCCTGTATAAAAGGCATTAAATTAGCCACTTCCCTCTTTTTCCGCTCTCTCTCTTCTCTCTCTCTATTCTCTCGCCCAAACTCGCGACAGCCGGAAACCTCCCTCAACCGCCTCCGACTTCGATCAAATTCCGGCCGTTCCACCGTTGTTTTCCCGTCGCAGCTCTCTCGCTTTGGTTCCACGACTTCCCTCGCTGTATCATCTCCTCCATCGTCTTCCGCGCGGTAGGTTTCTCTTTCGTTTTTAGGGATTTCTCGAACTGGAGCAATTTGTGTGTGTAATCTTAGTGGAATATAGGTTTTCAGGCTTCTTCCGTCTTTGTTTTCCAATTTCTGTGCTTGCATTGTGTTGAATTAGGTTTAATGGAGTCATGGTTGGTTGTTGTGGATGTTTTGTGAATAATCGTTTAACTGCCTGAAATCCATGATTTAGCCATTTTCGAAGGTGGTAGTTCAATGTATGACACAATGCAATGGTTGCTTGAAATGCATGATTTAGGTTTAATGGAGTAATGGTTGGTTGTTGTGGATGTTCTGTGTAGAATGCATGTGTATGACAACCGTTGTATGACAAGGTTTGGAATGACAGGTTTAGGCTAGGACAAGTATTGGAATGACAGGGTTAGTGATAACAACCTATTAGGATGACAATTATGGTGTATGACATGATTTTAATTGAAAATTGGTGTGTATGACAACCGTTGTATGACAGGAATATGGATGTCTTTTGTTTGTATGACAACTGTATGACAGGTTTTTGGATTTCAATTGTGTTGTATGACAATTGTTGTGTAGTAGGGTTATGTATGACATGTTTAGGCATGACATGTGACTGTATGACAGATTGTTATATGTATGACATGTGCTTACAATTGTGTTGTATGACAACTGTTGTGTTTCATTTTGTTGGAGATTATATGACAGCTTGTTAAGTTTGGTTTGCATTTTTTGTGTGACAGGTGTGATAATGTCACAGATAGTTCCATATGCTCCTCCAGCTGAATTTGACATGCAGCAATTACAATCATTGAAGTACTATTTCCCAGAGAGTCATCGTTTCAGGAGCAGATACAATGTTTTTTCAGATGTCTCTGTTTTCAAAACAATAAAGAAAAATGTATCTAAAGAGCAATGGGAGGCCTTGAAGTGTGGATGCTTTGGTACAATTTTTAGGATTGGGGACAAGCTGCCTTTCTTAGGAACGGTTGTCCATGCTATGATGATGCATGAAGTAAAGACAGAGAAGTCCAAAGAGTTGTGGTTCAAGGTGAAGGATGAGGTAGCTAGATTCTCTATGGTCGAGTTTGCTGCCATTACTGGGTTAAACTGTGCAGAAGTGGATGTGGATGTCCCAGAGGTTTCTATGGAAGACGTTCTGGGAGTAGATAAATGCAAGTTGGGGGGTTTGAAAGACATGCTCTGCAAGGAGAAAAACAGCAAAAGGAAGATGATGCTAGCCTATTTGTTGGTGGTTGAGGGTGTGCTGCTTCCTCACAGGCCTAACACAAATATAAGCACTGAGCATGCTGCATTAGTGTCTGATATGGACAAATTCCAAAGGTACCCTTGGGGTAGGGAGATTTACCTAGCCACCATAGATGCATTATCCAAGATTTCTCAAGCCAAGCATACTTCTCCTAATACCAGGACAGGATTCAATTTGGGTGGTTATCCTCTGTCCTTTGAGGTAAATTTCTAAGTCATGAGAAATTGAATATGTATGACATGTTTATGTATGACATGAGACTGTATGACAGCTTTATATATGTATGACATGTGATTACAGTTGTGTTGTATGACATATTGTTATATGTATGACATGTGATTACAATTGTGTTGTGTGACAACTGTTGTATTTCAGTTTGTTGGAGATTGGATGAAAACTGTTGTATGACATATTGTAACCATTTGTTGTATTTTTGTCATGTCAGATATGGATCTTTGAAACTTTTCCAGGGCTGTGTGACATGTGTAAGGTTAATTACAGTTTGGATGAGAACACCATCTCTGGTCCTATATGGTATTCTGTTTCAACTGACAAAGGTCTGTCCATCAAACAATTGGAGAATGCACTTGAGGAATTGGTAGGCTAATGTGTACTTAAATTGTTGTCTATTACAGTTGTCTTACAACTCCCATTTTCCCTTGTATGACAGGTTCTTTCATTTCTGTTGTTTTCAGGGTGATGTGTACAGGTATGACTCTTGCCATTTTGGTGATTTCTCATGGTCAGATGAGAAGAAAGACCCTATCATCGACAGCTATATTGCATGGAGGTTGCCTCAGGTTGTAATGTCTGCAGAGCTTGAGCAGAAGCTTTTGGATTCTGAGGAGAATGACAGTGTTTTGGGGTCAAAGGCAATGAGGATGAGGATGAAGTTTGCAGTGGCTACGCACAGGCACAACACTTCAATTGGTAAGGAGGAGAAGAGGCAGGAGAAGGTGGAGAAGAGTGGGAGAAGGAAGGGAAGGTCAAGACACCATCCAGGAAAAGGAAGGTGGAGGAGGAAGTACAAGATGATTCTGGTGATGACTTTGAGAGCCTTGCTGATATGCGTAAGCACATACTTGGTGACAAGTTCAAGCTCCCAAGGCGTGTGCCTGCTGCAACCAAATCCCCCAAAAAATCAGCCAAGAAGGTTAAGTTTGTGAAGAAATCAGGGAATGATGAAGAGAAGGATGTGAATGAAGGAGACAAGGCTGTGGAGGAAGAAATTGTTGTGGAAGAAGATAAGGTTCCAGAAAAGGTAGGTCAACAACAATTGTTATATGTATGACATGTGATTACAATTGTATTGTATGACAGCTTGATATATGTATGACATGTGTCTGTATGACAGCAAATGGAAGATGGTGAGAAGGAGGGGAAAGAAGAAGGGAATGAAGTAGGTGACAACATGCCTGCTGACAGCATGGATGTTGAAGATTGCTCAGTTGAAGAAGTTGCTGTGAAGGTGAACAAGGAGGCCAAGAAGAAGAAGGTGAACAAGAAAGAAAAGGGTGCTGAGAGGCCAAAGAGTGCAGCCACTGGCATTTCCTCCAGGCTGAGAAGTGGCAGAGGAGCCAAAGTTGCACCAGTAGTTAATGTACATACCAAGCCTCAACACAAGAAGAAGGGAGCTGTGGATCAACAAGAAAAGACTACTGGTGGTGACAGGTCAGTTGATCCCATGTCTGATGAGCCTCTGTGGGCCAAGACATTGAGAGATGATGTTAGGATTTTAGCTCGTTCTCTGAAATCAACACAAGCGATACAACAAGACATGAACATGCAACTTCTACGGCTTAATGATAGGCAAGTTGACCTCCTCGCCCAGATGTATGCATTGAGGAAGGATTTAAGAAGCTGTGGGCTTGTTCAAGAAGAGACCACCACTCAGCAGGCTGAAAGACAAGAGGGAGAAGTCTACAAGGAACAGCAAGCCCAGTGACAAGCTAGTCTCTCCTTACACTGCAGAGAAGAAAAAAAAGGAAAAGAAAAAAAAGGAAAAGAAGAAGAAGGTTAAACCAATGCCTAGAAGACCCAAGAATTCTTTCTATGATACAAAAGACAGACGAGCTTTCTATGATTGGTATTATGATTCAAGGTCTGATACACTGCCCTCTTCATATGAACTTGTTGTCTGTTTGTTTTTCAAACCCCTAATGGTTCCATTTTTTTGTCTTATATAGTACACACATGGGTGTGCCTGGGTTTGAGACATCACTTGACAAGAAGTTCTTCAGAGAGCTCACAACAAGTAAATGCTGGTTGGGTGATGAGGTACATAACCTTACTCTGTTTTAAAGCATTGTGTGACAGGTTGTGTATTGTGTGACAGGTTGTGCATTGTGTGACAGTTATTCAATTGAGTGACAGGGTTTATGCTTTGTTGTGTGTATTGTTTTAGTTAGGGTTTAGGGTTTAGGGTTTACGGTTTAGGTTTTAGGTTTTAGGGTTTAGGGTTGCCAGCCTCTGTATTCAGTGACATGTCTAATTCAGTGACAGGTATTGAATTGTGTGACAGCCACTAAATTGTGTGACAGGTATTGAATTGTGTGACATGGTTTGAATTATAGGCCTTAGAGTTTATGCTTTACTGTGACAGGGTTTATGCTTTGTTGTGTGTATTGTTTGAGTTAGGGTTTAGTGTTTAGTGTTTAGGGTTTAGGGTTTAGGGTTTAAGGTTTAGGGTTTAGGGTTTAGGGGGAGTTGCCAGCCTCTGTATTGAGTGACATGTCTGTAATTCAGTGAAAGGCCTATAATTGTGTGACAGCCACTGAACTATGTGACAGGTATTGAATTGTGTGACAGGGTATGAATTATAGGCCTTTACTGTTATAGGGCTTTAGTGTGATAGGGTTTATGCTTTGTTGTGTGTAGGGTTTTAGTTTGGGTTTAGGGTTTCAATGTGTAGGGTCTTAGTTTTGGTTTAGGGAAGTATTGAATTGTGTGACAGGTATTGAATTGTGTGACAGGTATTGCAATTGTGTGACAGGGTTTGAATTATAGGCCTTTACTGTTATAGGGCTTTAGTGTGACAGGGTTTATGCTTTGTTGTGTGTAGGGTTTTAGTTTGGGTTTAGGGTTTCAATGTGTAGGGTTTTAGTTTGGGTTTAGGGAAGTATTGAATTGTGTGACAGGTATTGCAATTGTGTGACAGGGTTTGAATTGTGTGACAGGGTTTGAATTATAGGCCTTTACTGTTATAGGGCTTTAGTGTGACAGGGTTTATGCTTTGTTGTGTGTAGGGTTTTAGTTTGGGTTTAGGGTTTCAATGTGTAGGGTCTTAGTTTTGGTTTAGGGAAGTATTGAATTGTGTGACAGGTATTGAATTGTGTGACAGGTATTGCAATTGTGTGACATGGTTTGAATTATAGGCCTTTACTGTTATAGGGCTTTAGTGTGACAGGGTTTATGCTTTGTTGTGTGTAGGGTTTTAGTTTGGGTTTAGGGTTTCAATGTGTAGGGTTTTAGTTTGGGTTTAGGGAAGTATTGAATTGTGTGATAGGTATTACAATTGTGTGACAGGGTTTGAATTGTGTGACAGGGTTTGAATTATAGGCCTTTACTGTTATAGGGCTTTAGTGTGACAGGGTTTATGCTTTGTTGTGTGTAGGGTTTTAGTTTGGGTTTAGGGTTTCAATGTGTAGGGTCTTAGTTTGAGTTTTGTGTGACAGCTAATACCCTGAGTGACAGGGACAGAATCTGATATGCTTCCCTTGTTTTACTGCAGCATATCAATGAGGGAATGCACCATTACAGGAAGAGGATTCATAATGAGCCTGAACGCTGGAAAGATGTTGTTGTGGCTGACTGTGTTTTGGTTAATAGGTTCAATGAAGATGTTCTGAAAAGTCTGTGGGATGGGGGCTTTGAATTCTGCAAGGGTTGGACAGACTACATGGATGGATTGTTGCCTTTAACGTATAGGAAACAATGGTTTGATGCAAAAAAGGTTTATGCACCCTTTAACATCCCCAAGCTCCATTGGGTTGCTCTGGAGATAGACTTGCCTGGGAATCATATTGACATATATGATTGTGCTCCAAACCTATTCACTGATGAGCAGATGCAGTCCATGCTGGGACCACTCTGTGTTTTGTTTCCTTACTTCCTTGATGCCAGTGAAAGAATGAAGCATCTGGTGAAGGATTTGGGGACCCCCTTCACTTGTGCTAGGGCCAAAGATGCTCCAGGGTAATGCATCAAAGTCACATAACTTTTTATTTTCCCTGATCCATTTTATTGTTGATGCTAATGTATCCTCATTATTTTGCAGGGGAAATTGTGGTCTGTTTACTCTCAAGTACATGGAAGCCTTGGCTTTTAACGAGGAATTCAATGTTGATGAGAACAACATTGATGCCCACAGGGAGAAGATGGCAATAGAGTTGCAGAGGGGCACATGGATCTTTAATGAGAGTGAAAACCTGTGACAATGTAACATATGTTAGCTACTTAGCAAAAACATTGTGTATGACAAAGGTTGCTGTAATTGGTTTAGCATTAGTTAGAATGGCAATCGATTGAGTGTATGTATGACAAGGTTATGAATTGTTGGAGGACACATTGTAGTTATGAATGACAGGCTCTTTGAGCAATTTCTGCCATGTGGGTGTGTTTGTGAATGACAGGTTCATCATATGCTCTTTAAACATATACAATTGTGTGACAGGTTGTGCATGCATGTGTTACAATTGAACAGGTTGTAAGATATGTGTGTGACAAGTATGAATGGCTTTTTTTACTTTGGTGAATGCATGTGTGAGTGTTTATAGTGCATCACAGTTTATTAATTTCACTAGGAATGACATGCACAGCTTTGGTGAATGCTTGTGTGACAACTGATGAGCCTCTGTGTGACAGGTGCAGTTTTGTTATTTTTTACAGCTTGTGTGACAACTGATCAGCCTTAGGGTATTGGGGGGTTGTGTCCCTGATTTCTAGTGCATCACAGTTTAGTAATTTCACTAGGAATGACATGCACAGCTTTGGTGAATGCTTGTGTGACAACTGATGAGCCTCTGTGTGACAGGTGCAGTTTTTTTATTTTTTTACAGCTGGTGTGACAACTGATGAGCCTTAGGGTATTGGGGGCCTGATTTCAAAAGGGGATCTTTGGTGGCAGTTGTGTCATTATTTATTGCCATTTTGACCAACTTGTCAATTCTAAGCCCATGCCTAATCTTGTCAATCTTTTGAGATTCTTTTTTGCTTTGACCACATTAGTATGCGTATTATTTAATGGCTCCTATTGACCACCAAACCCAATGCCTATTCTTGTCAGTTTTTGATGACACCATCAATTGTCATACATGTTTTTTGGCCATATATGTTAAAAAACGTATGACAGGTATGGTGTTTGCCTATAAATACAATCAGCCTCAAATACACCTTTGCACCATTTTCATACCATCCACCTCTTCCTCAAACCTTCAGCTATGAGCTCCCAAGGCCCCAGACCAGCCAACGCACAACAAAGGGTTCCCGCTCGACCCCAAAGGATCACTGTCTATGTGAACCATGGGGTAGTGACAGCTTTAATTTCTTTTTTCTCCATCTTCCCTTTCTCTGGCATTCCAAGGATGACATTTGTTTTGTTTTGGGCATATGTAACAGGATAACAGGATTGGTTTCCTTATCAATCCCACACAAAAGGTGGCCAAGATCTATAGGTATTATTGCTTGCAGGTTCATGTCCCTCCTGGCTGGGTGGAATTTTTCTTCAATGACAATGTTGATCGTGTGACACACCAGCAAATGGAGCAGACTTGCATTAAGGTACCCATGTCACTCAAATATCCAGCTTAAATGTCATGTTTCCAAGTACTATATTGACCCTTGGTCTATTTCCCACCAGTTTGGCCTTGAAGATGGGAGCGAGTTCAGGGCACAACACCTCCCACCAGGCCACAGGTTTCCACCTCTGGAGCCGGCACCATCCACACCATAGCGTCAAGATGTTTGAATGTGTGACAAGCTTTCATCATTTCCATTTCTGTTCGTCTCTTGTTTTCTTCATGTTCTGTTATGTTCAGCTGTTATGGTTTTTTTTAAGGGTTTTTTAAGGGCTGTTATGGTTTTTTAAGGGCTGTTATGGTTTCCAAGTTCTGTTATGTTTTGTTTGTATGGAAATCATACTTGTCACTTGTTGGTGACAAGTATATCTAATGGCAGCATTGTGTTTGTTGAATGTGTGTTTTTTGCATACCTTGCATTCAAATCTAAAAACAACATAAAACTCTGAATTTAGCAAAAAACAGTTGCAACATTTAAACGTTGTCATACAAAATATCAACCTGTCACCACCAAGTATTCCTATCTAGTTACAAAAGTAGGACCTGTCACCCATAGTCATTTACCTAAAATACTTCTTTACTTACACCAGCAATGTTCTATTCATGCCAATATATCCCCAAAAAAATGCATAATCATATGATAACTGTGCAAACATCAGTAATATGCCTAATATCAAAAGTAACCATGAAAGTGGTAGTGCAGAATTGTGTGACAGCTTCAGAATGGTAGCTTGCAAGTGATTGCTTGTTCTCTTCTTGGGCAAGTCTTCTTGTTGTGGCCAGATTTCCCACACAAGCTGCACTTGTATGTGGTCAGCTTCCTTTTCTTCACAATGGGTTTAAATTCTCCAAGTGATGGCAGCCTATTCACCCTTGGTCTTCCAACTGGCCTGCGTACAAGTGGTGGTTTGCATACCAGCTGGCTGATATGCTCTGGTACATCCCATTGAGATCTAGATGGGGTAGGGTATATAGTCTCATGGTAAGCCTTCAACCAAGCTGCAACTGTGTAGTACTCACCTAAGAATTCTGAGCAATTGTACTCCATGTATTCTATTGCACAAATTGCATGCACACAAGGCATGTGATCCAGATCAAATACCCTACAGCTGCATGTCTTTCTTGCTAGATCAACAATGCCAGAGAAATCTCCACCACAAATCTCAAATTGTGCATCATTCAAAGGCTTGATGTCATACCTTTTTGAAATCCTCATCCTTTCCAACAAGATTGCCCTGACATTCAAAGGGGGTTGGTTATGGTGTTTTGCAGCATCTTTTCTGCGTGTCTGAAACCATCGGGTGACCATGTCCCTGATGAACTCAAACAGTGATACCAACTGATATGACCTAGCAAGCTTCAAGGCTCCATTTACACACTCAGAGTTGTTTGAAGTCATCATGTTGTACCTGTCATACAAGAGAATGACCTACTATCATACAAAATAAGTTCCTGTCATACAAATAAGTGTTGTCATACAATTCTTTACCTTTCACCAAGACAGTAAGCCCTACTCCATTTGGAAAAATCAGCTTCTTGTAGATATTTCCCTATTTCTGGATTTGCCTTGCATATGTCCAGAAAGTGAACCTCGAATTCTGCCTTAGTATATGCCTCTGCAGCCTTTTCAAACAAGCTTAGAACACCAACATCATGGAATCTTTGCCTGAGGTTCATTTGCAAATGTCTTTTGTAACAAATATGCTTAGCTAATGGGTACACATTTGCTACTGCATTTTTTATGCTGACATGTCGATCTGACACAACAACCAGGTTTTCTGTATGTGGTACCACATTAAGCAGTTACTCAAAAAACCAGTGCCATGCTTTATCATTTTCAGAATCCACTATAGCAAAGGCAAGAGGGTATACTTGTTGGTTTGCATCTTGACCTACAGCGCTCATCAATTGCCCAAAATATTTGCCATGAAGTAATGTAGAATCAACTGATATAACCTACAACAAATAAGTGTCATGCAATTAAACTTTTGTCATACAACAAAATAGTGGCTGTCATACAACAAAACTCAAAACTGTCATACAATTAAACTAGTTGAATCAACTGATATAACCTACAACAAATAAGTGTCATGCAATCAAACTAGTGTCATGCAATCAAACTAGTGGTTGTCATACAACAAAATAATTGCTGTCATACAACAAAATCGTGTCTGTCATACAACAAAATAGTGGCTGTCATACAACAAAATAATGTCATACAAGTCAACTTTGTGTCACACACTTAACTACTTGGTATGACAGCCTGTAATATAGTTGTGTGACAAGGGATGTACCTTTTTTAGGTGTTGGAAACCTCTTATGGACACTTCAAATGAGATGAAGACATATTTGAATCTGTTAGAACTGTCAATGACAAGCTTGTAATATGTCCCCTCATTCACTTGCTTCAGCATGTGGCAATATGATGGGAGAAGGGCATAGTTTTCATCTGGTGTTCCCCTTATCAAATTTTGAGCTCGCTCTCTTGCTTTCCTAGCCTTCCACATGCTGATTGATGCATGGTACTCCTTCTGGACATCATTCCGTATTTGAGCTGCATCTGGCCCATTTTTCACACCTTCATACCTGCATATGTGCACAACACCAGCCTGTCATACATACACAATCTCACAACACCAGACTGTCGTACATACACAGCCTGTCATACATACATACATACACAATCTCACAATTTCTTTAAATGTAGTTGCAAGATAGAGCAAAACTTTACTGACCTTGTTCTAATCTTGTCAGCAATACTTTTGTATGACGGCTTATGTTGTTTTTTAAATCTGATGTCGAATGCACAAGTATGCTTGTCTGTGATCTTTCTAACCACAAAGTTGTTTGTTCCTTTAATTATTGACGCCATCATTTGCCATGCACATTCAGGATCCACGCACTTGACTTTGTATCTTTCTTTGTTTGATTTTCTTACACGAAACCCATACGTCTTATGAGAAGCAGTGTTCTCCACAGCATCTTGCAGATGTTTCTTGGACTGGTACACTTTACCAACCTCTATGAAATCTCCACTGGCAATAAACCTTTCACCACAGTAGCCATCTTCATCCATATCTTTATCAGCAATGTCATCCATATCTTCATGAACTCTTGTCACCTCCACATCAACATCTATTGGTTGGTATTCATCCTCAATAGCTGCAACTGGAGGTTCAATAGCTGGAAGTGATACCACAACAGGTTCATCTAGAAGCTGAATTGGACGCTAGTTTGCTACAATGTGCAAGCTAACTCCTCCAATTTAATCGTAAGATGGGGTATTTTTCATATGTGTTATGATCTCATGTTCGACGATGACGGTTGAACACATGCAATGGCATGAACCACAAACACAAGAAGATCGGGTGATGCGACACCCATCAGTTAGTCTAGAATGGATACATTTGAATGCAATGTACTTGGATTTAGCTGCAGAATCGCGCAACGTCAGACTGGATTTATCAACGGACGGTTTTAATTCTTTCGGATCTTCAGGGAAACCAAACTCTTCATGGCCGGTGATTTTAACAACATACAGCCTCCCTCCGTCTATGTGTATTTGAGATGAGGTTATTTTTCTAGTAACGATCGTCCCAGGACCCAAATGTCCTAAACAGAAATTGGGCATTTTTTGGCAACCATTGATATACGAGTTTTTTTTTTCGCAACAGCCTTATCACCATCTTCTAAAATATATTTTGGTGGGAATTTTTTAATGAGCACAAACTTTAATTTGTGATTGTTTAGTCACCATTTAGTCACTAATTGCATAGGTCGGTATTTTGTATACTATGTATATGGCGACCAAATGGTCGCTAATTAGTTAGGCCAAATTTTTTTATTATGGAATTGGCGACCAAATGGTCTCTAAATCTACAAGTAAATTTTTTTATTAAGATTTAGGCGACCAAGTGGTCGCTAATTCCCCAAATTAAATCGTATTTTTTCTTACGTCTAGTCTTTTGGTATATTTTTTTTCATTATATGTGATAATATATGACATACAAGGTTGTGCTTATATCGATGGCATTAACGTTATAATCTTGAGTAGAGTAATAGGTATTTAGCTACCACATGGAAGCTAATTGGCGACCACTTGGAAGCCAATTACCAAAGGTTATGTAATTAGCTACCATATGGACGCTAGTTTGCTACAATGTGCCAGCTAACTCCTCCAATTTAATCGTAAGATGGGGTATTTTTCATATGTGTTATGATCTCATGTTCGGCGATGACGGTTGAACACATGCAATGGCATGAACCACAAACACAAGAAGATCGGGTGATGCGACACCCTTCAGTTAGTCTAGAATGGATACGTTTGAATGCAATGTACTTGGATTTAGCTGCAGAATCGCGCAACGTCAGACTGGATTTATCAACGGACGGTTTTAATTCTTTCGGATCTTCAGGGAAACCAAACTCTTCATGGCCGGTGATTTTAACAACATACAGCCTCCCTCCGTCTATGTGTATTTGAGATGAGGTTATTTTTCTAGTAACGATCGTCCCAGGACCCAAATGTCCTAAACAGAAATTGGGCATTTTCTGGCAACCATTGATATACGAGTTTTTTTTTTCGCAACAGCCTTATCACCATCTTCTAAAATATATTTTGGTGGGAATTTTTTAATGAGCACAAACTTTAATTTGTGATTGTTTAGTCACCATTTAGTCACTAATTGCATAGGTCGGTATTTTGTATACTATGTATATGGCGACCAAATGGTCGCTAATTAGTTAGGCCAAATTTTTTTATTATGGAATTGGCGACCAAATGGTCTCTAAATCTACAAGTAAATTTTTTTATTAAGATTTAGGCGACCAAGTGGTCGCTAATTCCCCAAATTAAATCGTATTTTTTCTTACGTCTAGTCTTTTGGTATATTTTTTTTCATTATATGTGATAATATATGACATACAAGGTTGTGCTTATATCGATGGCATTAACGTTATAATCTTGAGTAGAGTAATAGGTATTTAGCTACCACATGGAAGCTAATTGGCGACCACTTGGAAGCCAATTACCAAAGGTTATGTAATTAGCTACCATATGGACGCTAGTTTGCTACAATGTGCCAGCTAACTCCTCCAATTTAATCGTAAGATGGGGTATTTTTCATATGTGTTATGATCTCATGTTCGGCGATGACGGTTGAACACATGCAATGGCATGAACCACAAACACAAGAAGATCGGGTGATGCGACACCCTTCAGTTAGTCTAGAATGGATACGTTTGAATGCAATGTACTTGGATTTAGCTGCAGAATCGCGCAACGTCAGACTGGATTTATCAACGGACGGTTTTAATCCTTTAGGATCTTCAGGGAAACCAAACTCTTCATGGCCGGTGATTTTAACAACATACAGCCTCCCGCCGTCTATGTGTATTTGAGATGAGGTTATTTTTCTAGTAACGATCGTCCCAGGACCCAAATGTCCTAAACAGAAAATGCCCATTTTCTGGCAACCATTGATATACGAGTTTTTTTTTCGCAACAGCCTTATCACCATCTTCTAAAATATATTTCGGTGGGAATTTTTTAATGAGCACAAACTTTAATTTGTCGGTGTTTAGTCACCATTTAGTCACTAATTGCATAGGTCGGTATTTTGTATACTATGTATATGGCGACCAAATGGTCGCTAATTAGCTAGGCCAAATTTTTTTATTATGGAATTGGCGACCAAACGGTCTCTAAATCTACAAGTAAATTTTTTTATTAAGATTTTTGCGACCAAGTGGTCGCTAATTCCCCAAATTAAATCGTATTTTTTCTTATGTCTAGTCTTTCGGTATATTTTTTTTCATTATATGTGATAATATATGACATACAAGTTTGTGCTTATATCGATGGCATTAACGTTATAATTTTGAGTAGATTAAAAGTTATTTAGCTACCACATGGAAGCTAATTAGCGACCACTTGGAAGCCAATTACCAAAGGTTATGCAACTAGCTACCATATGGACGCTAGTTTGCTACCATGTGGAAGCTAACTCCTCCAATTTAATCGTAAGATGGGGTATTTTTCATATGTGTTATGATCTCATGTTCGGCGATGACGGTTGAACACATGCAATGGCATGAACCACAAACACAAGATGATCGGGTGATGCGACACCCTTCAGTTAGTCTAGAATGGATACATTTGAATGCAATGTACTTGGATTTAGCTGCAGAATCGCGCAACGACAGACTGGATTTATCAACGGACGGTTTTCATCCTTCCGGATCTTCAGGGAAACCAAACTCTTCATGGCCGGTGATTTGAACAACATACAGCCTCCCGCCGTCTATTTGTATTTGAGATGAGGTTATGTTTCTAGTAACGATCGTCCCACGACCCAAATGTCCTAAACAGAAATTGGGCATTTTCTTGCAACCATTGATATACGAGTTTTGTTTTTCGCAACAGCCTTATCACCATCTTCTAATATAAATTTTTGTGGGAATTTTTTTATGAGCGCAAATTTTAATTTGTCGGTGTTTAGTCACCATTTAGTCACTAATTGCATAGGTCGGTATTTTGTATACTATGCATTTGGCGACCAAATGGTCGCTAATTAGCTAGGCCAAATTTTTTTATTATGGAATTGGCGACCAAATGGTTTCTAAATCTACAAGTAAATTTTTTTATTAAGATTTAGGCGACCAAGTGGTCGCTAATTCCCCAAATTAAATCGTATTTTTTCTTACGTCTAGTCTTTTGGTATATTTTTTTCATTATATGTGATAATATATGACATACAAGGTTGTGCTTATATCGATGGCATTAACGTTATAATCTTGAGTAGATTAAAAGTTATTTAGCTACCACATGGAAGCTAATTGGCGACCACTTGGAAGCCAATTACCAAAGGTTATGTAATTAGATACCATATGGACGCTAGTTTGCTACCATGTGGAAGCTAACTCCTCCAATTTAATCGTAAGATGGGGTATTTTTCATATGTGTTGTGATCTCATGTTCGGCGATGACGGTTGAACACATGCAATTGCATGAAACAAAAACACAAGAAGATCGGGATGCGACACCCTTCAGATAGTCTAGAGTGGATACATTTGAAAGCAAGGTACTTGGATTTAGCTGCAGAATCGCGCAACGTCAGATTGGATTTATCAACGCACGGTTTCAATCCTTTCGGATCTTCAGGGAAACCAAACTCTTCATGGCCGGTGATTTTAACAACATACATCCTCCCGCCGTCTATTTGTATTTGAGATGAGGTTGTGTTTCGAGTAACGATCGTCCCAGGACCCAAATGCCCTAAACAAAAATTGGGCATTTTCTTGCAACCATTGATATACGAGTTTTGTTTTTCGCAACAGCCTTATCACCATCTTCTAAAATATATTTTGGTGGGAATTTTTTAATGAGCTTAAACTTTAATTTGTCGGTGTTTAGTTACCATTTAGTCACTAATTGCATAGGTCGGTATTTTGTATAATATATATATGGCGACCAAATGGTCGCTAATTAGCTAGGCCAAATTTTTTTATTATGGAATTGGCGACTAAATGGTTTCTAAATCTACAAGTAAATTTTTTTATTAAGATTTAGGCGACCAAGTGGTCGCTAATTCCCCAAATTAAATCGTATTTTTTCTTACGTCTAGTCTATCGGCAAATTTTTTTTCATTATGTGTGATAATATATGACATACAAGGTTGTGCTTATTTTGATGGCATTAACGTTATAATTTTGAGTAGAGTAAAAGGTATTTAGCTACCACATGGAAGCTAATTGGCGACCACTTGGAAGCCAATTACCATAGGTTATGTAATTAGCTACCATATGTACGCTAGTTTGCTACCATGTGGAAGCTAACTCCTCCAATTTAATCGTAAGATGGGGTATTTTTCATATGTGTTGTGATCTCATGTTCGGCGATGACGGTTGAACACATGCAATTGCATGAAACAAAAACACAAGAAGATCGGGATGCGACACCCTTCAGATAGTCTAGAGTGGATACATTTGAATGCAATGTACTTGGATTTAGCTGCAGAATCACGCAACGTCAGACTGGATTTATCAACGCACGGTTTCAATCCTTTCGGATCTTCAGGGAAACCAAACTCTTCATGGCCGGTGATTTTAACAACATACATCCTCCCGCCGTCTATTTGTATTTGAGATGAGGTTGTGTTTCGAGTAACGATCGTCCCAGGACCTAAATGCCCTAAACAAAAATTGGGCATTTTCTTGCAACCATTCATATACGAGTTTTGTTTTTCGCAACAGCCTTATCACCATCTTCTAAAATATAATTTGGTGGGAATTTTTTAATGAGCTTAAACTTTAATTTGTCGGTGTTTAGTCACCATTTAGTCACTAATTGCATAGGTCGGTATTTTGTATAATATATATATGGCGACCAAATGGTCGCTAATTAGCTAAGCCAAATTTTTTTATTATGGAATTGGCAACCAAATGGTCTCTAAATCTACAAGTAAATTTTTTTATTAAGATTTAGGCGACCAAGTGGTCGCTAATTCCCCAAATTAAATCGTATTTTTTCTTACGTCTAGTCTTTCGGTATATTTTTTTTCATTATGTGTGATAATATATGACATACAAGGTTGTGCTTATATTGATGGCATTAACGTTATAATTTTGAGTAGAGTAAAAGGTATTTAGCTACCACATGGAAGCTAATTGGCGACCACTTGGAAGCCAATTACCATAGGTTATGTAATTAGCTACCATATGTACGCTAGTTTGCTACCATGTGGAAGCTAACTCCTCCAATTTAATCGTAAGATGGGGTATTTTTCATATGTGTTGTGATCTCATGTTCGGCGATGACGGTTGAACACATGCAATGGCATGAACCACAAACACAAGATGATCGGGTGATGCGACACCCTTCAGTTAGTCTAGAATGGATACATGTGAATGCAGTTTACTTGGATTTACCTGCAGAATCGCGCAACGTCAGACTGGATTTATCAACGGACGGTTTTAATCCTTTCGGATCTTCAGGGAAACCAAACTCTTCATGGCCGGTGATTTTAACAACATACAGACTCCCGCCGTCTATGTGTATTTGAGATGATGTTATGTTTCTAGTAACGATCGTCCCAGGACCCAAATGTCCTAAACAGAAATTGGGCATTTTCTTGCAACCATTGATATACGAGTTTTGTTTTTCGCAACAGCCTTATCACCATCTTCTAAAATATATTTTGGTGGGAATTTTTTAATGAGCGCAAACTTTAATTTGTCGGTGTTTAGTCACCATTTAGTCACTAATTGCATAGGTCGGTATTTTGTATACAATATATGGCGCCCAAATGGTCGCTAATTAGCTAGGCCAAATTTTTTTATTATGGAATTGGAGACCAAATGGTCTCTAAATCTACAAGTAAATTTTTTTATTAAGATTTAGGCGACCAAGTGGTCGCTAATTCCCCAAATTAAATTGTATTTTTTCTTACGTCTAGTCTTTTGGTATATTTTTTTTCATTATATGCGATAATATATGACATACAAGGTGGTGCTTATATTGATGGCATTAACGTTATAATTTTGAGTAGAGTAAAAGGTATTTAGCTACCACATGGAAGCTAATTGGCGACCACTTGGAAGCCAATTACCATAGGTTATGTAATTAGCTACCATATGTACGCTAGTTTGCTACCATATGGAAGCTAACTCCTCCAATTTAATCGTAAGATGGGGTATTTTTCATATGTGTTATGATCTCATGTTCAGTGATAACGGTTGAACACATGCAATGGCATGAACCACAAACACAATAAGATCGGGTGATGCGACACCCTTCAGTTAGTCTAGAATGGATACATTTGAATCCAATGTACTTGGATTTAGCTGCAGAATCGAATAACGTCAGACTGGATTTATCAACGGACGGTTTTAATCCTTTCGGATCTTCAGGGAAACCAAACTCTTCATTGCCGGTGATTTTAACAACTTACAGCCTCCCGCCGTCTATGTGTATTTGAGATGAGGTTATGTTTCTAGTAACGATCGTCCCAGGACCCAAATGTCCTAAACAGAATTTGGGCATTTTCTTGCAACCATTGATATACGAGTTTTGTTTTTCGCAACAGCCTTATCACCATCTTCTAAAATATATTTTGGTGGGAATTTTTTAATGAGCGCAAATTTTAATTTGTCGGTGTTTAGTCACCATTTAGTCACTAATTGCATAGGTCGGTATTTTGTATACTATGCATTTGGCGACCAAATGGTCGCTAATTAGCTAGGCCAAATTTTTTTATTATGGAATTGGCGACCAAATGGCCTCTAAATCTACAAGTAAATTTTTTCATTAAGATTTAGGCGACCATGTGGTCGCTAATTCTCCAAATTAAATCGTATTTTTCCTTACGTCTAGTCTTTCGGTATATTTTTTTTCACTATATGTGATAATATATGACATACAAGGTTATGCTTATATTGATGGCATTAACGTTATAATTTTGAGTAGAGTAAAAGGTATTTAACTACCACATGGAAGCTAATTAGCGACCACTTGGAAGCCAATTACCAAAGGTTATGCAACTAGCTACCATATGGACGCTAGTTTGCTACCATGTGGAAGCTAACTCCTCCAATTTAATCGTAAGATGGGGTATTTTTCATATGTGTTATGATCTCATGTTCGGCGATGACGGTTGAACACATGCAATGGCATGAACCACAAACACAAGATGATCGGGTGATGCGACACCCTTCAGTTAGTCTAGAATGGATACATTTGAATGCAATGTACTTGGATTTAGCTGCAGAATCGCGCAACGACAGACTGGATTTATCAACGGACGGTTTTCATCCTTCCGGATCTTCAGGGAAACCAAACTCTTCATGGCCGGTGATTTGAACAACATACAGCCTCCCGCCGTCTATTTGTATTTGAGATGAGGTTATGTTTCTAGTAACGATCGTCCCACGACCCAAATGTCCTAAACAGAAATTGGGCATTTTCTTGCAACCATTGATATACGAGTTTTGTTTTTCGCAACAGCCTTATCACCATCTTCTAATATAAATTTTTGTGGGAATTTTTTTATGAGCGCAAATTTTAATTTGTCGGTGTTTAGTCACCATTTAGTCACTAATTGCATAGGTCGGTATTTTGTATACTATGCATTTGGCGACCAAATGGTCGCTAATTAGCTAGGCCAAATTTTTTTATTATGGAATTGGCGACCAAATGGTTTCTAAATCTACAAGTAAATTTTTTTATTAAGATTTAGGCGACCAAGTGGTCGCTAATTCCCCAAATTAAATCGTATTTTTTCTTACGTCTAGTCTTTTGGTATATTTTTTTCATTATATGTGATAATATATGACATACAAGGTTGTGCTTATATCGATGGCATTAACGTTATAATCTTGAGTAGATTAAAAGTTATTTAGCTACCACATGGAAGCTAATTGGCGACCACTTGGAAGCCAATTACCAAAGGTTATGTAATTAGATACCATATGGACGCTAGTTTGCTACCATGTGGAAGCTAACTCCTCCAATTTAATCGTAAGATGGGGTATTTTTCATATGTGTTGTGATCTCATGTTCGGCGATGACGGTTGAACACATGCAATTGCATGAAACAAAAACACAAGAAGATCGGGATGCGACACCCTTCAGATAGTCTAGAGTGGATACATTTGAAAGCAAGGTACTTGGATTTAGCTGCAGAATCGCGCAACGTCAGATTGGATTTATCAACGCACGGTTTCAATCCTTTCGGATCTTCAGGGAAACCAAACTCTTCATGGCCGGTGATTTTAACAACATACATCCTCCCGCCGTCTATTTGTATTTGAGATGAGGTTGTGTTTCGAGTAACGATCGTCCCAGGACCCAAATGCCCTAAACAAAAATTGGGCATTTTCTTGCAACCATTGATATACGAGTTTTGTTTTTCGCAACAGCCTTATCACCATCTTCTAAAATATATTTTGGTGGGAATTTTTTAATGAGCTTAAACTTTAATTTGTCGGTGTTTAGTTACCATTTAGTCACTAATTGCATAGGTCGGTATTTTGTATAATATATATATGGCGACCAAATGGTCGCTAATTAGCTAGGCCAAATTTTTTTATTATGGAATTGGCGACTAAATGGTTTCTAAATCTACAAGTAAATTTTTTTATTAAGATTTAGGCGACCAAGTGGTCGCTAATTCCCCAAATTAAATCGTATTTTTTCTTACGTCTAGTCTATCGGCAAATTTTTTTTCATTATGTGTGATAATATATGACATACAAGGTTGTGCTTATTTTGATGGCATTAACGTTATAATTTTGAGTAGAGTAAAAGGTATTTAGCTACCACATGGAAGCTAATTGGCGACCACTTGGAAGCCAATTACCATAGGTTATGTAATTAGCTACCATATGTACGCTAGTTTGCTACCATGTGGAAGCTAACTCCTCCAATTTAATCGTAAGATGGGGTATTTTTCATATGTGTTGTGATCTCATGTTCGGCGATGACGGTTGAACACATGCAATTGCATGAAACAAAAACACAAGAAGATCGGGATGCGACACCCTTCAGATAGTCTAGAGTGGATACATTTGAATGCAATGTACTTGGATTTAGCTGCAGAATCACGCAACGTCAGACTGGATTTATCAACGCACGGTTTCAATCCTTTCGGATCTTCAGGGAAACCAAACTCTTCATGGCCGGTGATTTTAACAACATACATCCTCCCGCCGTCTATTTGTATTTGAGATGAGGTTGTGTTTCGAGTAACGATCGTCCCAGGACCTAAATGCCCTAAACAAAAATTGGGCATTTTCTTGCAACCATTCATATACGAGTTTTGTTTTTCGCAACAGCCTTATCACCATCTTCTAAAATATATTTTGGTGGGAATTTTTTAATGAGCTTAAACTTTAATTTGTCGGTGTTTAGTCACCATTTAGTCACTAATTGCATAGGTCGGTATTTTGTATAATATATATATGGCGACCAAATGGTCGCTAATTAGCTAAGCCAAATTTTTTTATTATGGAATTGGCAACCAAATGGTCTCTAAATCTACAAGTAAATTTTTTTATTAAGATTTAGGCGACCAAGTGGTCGCTAATTCCCCAAATTAAATCGTATTTTTTCTTACGTCTAGTCTTTCGGTATATTTTTTTTCATTATGTGTGATAATATATGACATACAAGGTTGTGCTTATATTGATGGCATTAACGTTATAATTTTGAGTAGAGTAAAAGGTATTTAGCTACCACATGGAAGCTAATTGGCGACCACTTGGAAGCCAATTACCATAGGTTATGTAATTAGCTACCATATGTACGCTAGTTTGCTACCATGTGGAAGCTAACTCCTCCAATTTAATCGTAAGATGGGGTATTTTTCATATGTGTTGTGATCTCATGTTCGGCGATGACGGTTGAACACATGCAATTGCATGAAACAAAAACACAAGAAGATCGGGATGCGACACCCTTCAGATAGTCTAGAGTGGATACATTTGAATGCAATGTACTTGGATTTAGCTGCAGAATCACGCAACGTCAGACTGGATTTATCAACGCACGGTTTCAATCCTCTCGGATCTTCAAGGAAACCAAACTCTTCATGGCTGGTGATTTTAACAACATACATCCTCCCGCCGTCTATTTGTATTTGAGATGAGGTTGTGTTTCGAGTAACGATCGTCCCAGGACCCAAATGCCCTAAACAAAAATTGGGCATTTTCTTGCAACCATTGATATGCGAGTTTTGTTTTTCGCAACAGCCTTATCACCATCTTCTAAAATATATTTTGGTGGGAATTTTTTAATGAGCTTAAACTTTAATTTGTCGGTGTTTAGTCACCATTTAGTCACTAATTGCATAGGTCGGTATTTTGTATAATATATATATGGCGACCAAATGGTCGCTAATTAGCTAAGCCAAATTTTTTTATTACGGAATTGGCAACCAAATGGTCTCTAAATCTACAAGTAAATTTTTTTATTAAGATTTAGGCGACCAAGTGGTCGCTAATTCCCCAAATTAAATCGTATTTTTTCTTACGTCTAGTCTTTCGGTATATTTTTTTTCATTATATGTGATAATATATGACATACAAGGTGGTGCTTATATTGATGGCATTAACGTTATAATTTTGAGTAGAGTAAAAGGTATTTAGCTACCACATGGAAGCTAATTGGCGACCACTTGGAAGCCAATTACCATAGGTTATGTAATTAGCTACCATATGTACGCTAGTTTGCTACCATGTGGAAGCTAACTCCTCCAATTTAATCGTAAGATGGGGTATTTTTCATATGTGTTATGATCTCATGTTCAGTGATAACGGTTGAACACATGCAATGGCATGAACCACAAACACAATAAGATCGGGTGATGCGACACCCTTCAGTTAGTCTAGAATGGATACATTTGAATGCAATGTACTTGGATTTAGCTGCAGAATCGAATAACGTCAGACTGGATTTATCAACGGACGGTTTTAATCCTTTCGGATCTTCAGGGAAACCAAACTCTTCATTGCCGGTGATTTTAACAACTTACAGCCTCCCGCCGTCTATGTGTATTTGAGATGAGGTTATGTTTCTAGTAACGATCGTCCCAGGACCCAAATGTGCTAAACAGAATTTGGGCATTTTCTTGCAACCATTGATATACGAGTTTTGTTTTTCGCAACAGCCTTATCACCATCTTCTAAAATATATTTTGGTGGGAATTTTTTAATGAGCTTAAACTTTAATTTGTCGGTGTTTAGTCAGCATTTAGTCACTAATTGCATAGGTCGGTATTTTGTATAATATATATATGGCGACCAAATGGTCGCTAATTAGCTAGGCCAAATTTTTTTATTATGGAATTGGCGACCAAATGGTTTCTAAATCTACAAGTAAATTTTTTTATTAAGATTTAGGCGACCAAGTGGTCGCTAATTCCCCAAATTAAATCGTATTTTTTCTTACGTCTAGTCTTTCGGTATATTTTTTTTCATTATGTGTGATAATATATGACATACAAGGTTGTGCTTATATTGATGGCATTAACGTTATAATTTTGAGTAGAGTAAAAGGTATTTAGCTACCACATGGAAGCTAATTGGCGACCACTTGGAAGCCAATTACCATAGGTTATGTAATTAGCTACCATATGTACGCTAGTTTGCTACCATATGGAAGCTAACTCCTCCAATTTAATCGTAAGATGGGGTATTTTTCATATGTGTTGTGATCTCATGTTCGGCGATTACGGTTGAACACATGCAATTGCATGAAACAAAAACACAAGAAGATCGGGATGCGACACCCTTCAGATAGTCTAGAGTGGATACATTTGAATGCAATGTACTTGGATTTAGCTGCAGAATCACGCAACGTCAGACTGGATTTATCAACGCACGGTTTCAATCCTTTCGGATCTTCAGGGAAACCAAACTCTTCATGGCCGGTGATTTTAACAACATACATACTCCCGCCGTCTATTTGTATTTGAGATGAGGTTATGTTTCGAGTAACGATCGTCCCAGGACCCAAATGCCCTAAACAAAAATTGGGCATTTTCTTGCAACCATTGATATACGAGTTTTGTTTTTCGCAACAGCCTTATCACCATCTTCTAAAATATATTTTGGTGGGAATTTTTTAATGAGCTTAAACTTTAATTTGTCGGTGTTTAGTCACCATTTAGTCACTAATTGCATAGGTCGGTATTTTGTATACTATGCATTTGGCGACCAAATGGTCGCTAATTAGCTAGGCCAAATTTTTTTATTATGGAATTGGCGACCAAATGGTTTCTAAATCTACAAGAAAATTTTTTTATTAAGATTTAGGCGACCAAGTGGTCGCTAATTCCCCAAATTAAATCGTATTTTTTCTTACGTCTAGTCTTTTGGTATATTTTTTTCATTATCTGTGATAATATATGACATACAAGGTTGTGCTTATATCGATGGCATTAACGTTATAATCTTGAGTAGATTAAAAGTTATTTAGCTACCACATGGAAGCTAATTGGCGACCACTTGGAAGCCAATTACCAAAGGTTATGTAATTAGATACCATATGGACGCTAGTTTGCTACCATGTGGAAGCTAACTCCTCCAATTTAATCGTAAGATGGGGTATTTTTCATATGTGTTATGATCTCATGTTCGGCGATGACGGTTGAACACATGCAATTGCATGAAACAAAAACACAAGAAGATCGGGATGCGACACCCTTCAGATAGTCTAGAGTCGATACATTTGAATGCAATGTACTTGGATTTAGCTGCAGAATCGCGCAACGTCAGACTGGATTTATCAACGCACGGTTTCAATCCTTTCGGATCTTCAGGGAAACCAAACTCTTCATGGCCGGTGATTTTAACAACATACATCCTCCCGCCGTCTATTTGTATTTGAGATGAGGTTGTGTTTCGAGTAACGATCGTCCCAGGACCCAAATGCCCTAAACAAAAATTGGGCATTTTCTTGCAACCATTGATATACGAGTTTTGTTTTTCGCAACAGCCTTATCACCATCTTCTAAAATATATTTTGGTGGGAATTTTTTAATGAGCTTAAACTTTAATTTGTCGGTGTTTAGTCACCATTTAGTCACTAATTGCATAGGTCGGTATTTTGTATAATATATATATGGCGACCAAATGGTCGCTAATTAGCTAGGCCAAATTTTTTTATTATGGAATTGGCGACCAAATGGTTTCTAAATCTACAAGTAAATTTTTTTATTAAGATTTAGGCGACCAAGTGGTCGCTAATTCCCCAAATTAAATCGTATTTTTTCTTACGTCTAGTCTTTTGGTATATTTTTTTCATTATATTTGATAATATATGACATACAAGGTTGTGCTTATATCGATGGCATTAACGTTATAATCTTGAGTAGATTAAAAGTTATTTAGCTACCACATGGAAGCTAATTGGCGACCACTTGGAAGCCAATTACCAAAGGTTATGTAATTAGATACCATATGGACGCTAGTTTGCTACCATGTGGAAGCTAACTCCTCCAATTTAATCGTAAGATGGGGTATTTTTCATATGTGTTGTGATCTCATGTTCGGCGATGACGGTTGAACACATGCAATTGCATGAAACAAAAACACAAGAAGATCGGGATGCGACACCCTTCAGATAGTCTAGAGTGGATACATTTGAATGCAATGTACTTGGATTTAGCTGCAGAATCGCGCAACGTCAGACTGGATTTATCAACGCACGGTTTCAATCCTTTCGGATCTTCAGGGAAACCAAACTCTTCATGGCCGGTGATTTTAACAACATACATTCTCCCGCCGTCTATTTGTATTTGAGATGAGGTTGTGTTTCGAGTAACGATCGTCCCAGGACCCAAATGCCCTAAACAAAAATTGGGCATTTTCTTGCAACCATTGATATACGAGTTTTGTTTTTCGCAACAGCCTTATCACCATCTTCTAAAATATATTTTGGTGGGAATTTTTTAATGAGCTTAAACTTTAATTTGTCGGTGTTTAGTCACCATTTAGTCACTAATTGCATAGGTCGGTATTTTGTATAATATATATATGGCGACCAAATGGTCGCTAATTAGCTAGGCCAAATTTTTTTATTATGGAATTGGCGACCAAATGGTTTCTAAATCTACAAGTAAATTTTTTTATTAAGATTTAGGCGACCAAGTGGTCGCTAATTCCCCAAATTAAATCGTATTTTTTCTTACGTCTAGTCTTTCGGTATATTTTTTTTCATTATGTGTGATAATATATGACATACAAGGTTGTGCTTATATTGATGGCATTAACGTTATAATTTTGAGTAGAGTAAAAGGTATTTAGCTACCACATGGAAGCTAATTGGCGAGCACTTGGAAGCCAATTACCATAGGTTATGTAATTAGCTACCATATGTACGCTAGTTTGCTACCATGTGGAAGCTAACTCCTCCAATTTAATCGTAAGATGGGGTATTTTTCATATGTGTTATGATCTCATGTTCAGTGATAACGGTTGAACACATGCAATGGCATGAACCACAAACACAATAAGATCGGGTGATGCGACACCCTTCAGTTAGTCTAGAATGGATACATTTGAATCCAATGTACTTGGATTTAGCTGCAGAATCGAATAACGTCAGACTGGATTTATCAACGGACGGTTTTAATCCTTTCGGATCTTCAGGGAAACCAAACTCTTCATTGCCGATGATTTTAACAACTTACAGCCTCCCGCCGTCTATGTGTATTTGAGATGAGGTTATGTTTCTAGTAACGATCGTCCTAGGACCCAAATGTCCTAAACAGAATTTGGGCATTTTCTTGCAACCATTGATATACGAGTTTTGTTTTTCGCAACAGCCTTATCACCATCTTCTAAAATATATTTTGGTGGGAATTTTTTAATGAGCGCAAATTTTAATTTGTCGGTGTTTAGTCACCATTTAGTCACTAATTGCATAGGTCGGTATTTTGTATACTATGCATTTGGCGACCAAATGGTCGCTAATTAGCTAGGCCAAATTTTTTTATTATGGAATTGGCGACCAAATGGCCTCTAAATCTACAAGTAAATTTTTTCATTAAGATTTAGGCGACCATGTGGTCGCTAATTCTCCAAATTAAATCGTATTTTTCCTTACGTCTAGTCTTTCGGTATATTTTTTTTCACTATATGTGATAATATATGACATACAAGGTTATGCTTATATCGATGGCATTAACGTTATAATTTTGAGTAGAGTAAAAGGTATTTAACTACCACATGGAAGCTAATTAGCGACCACTTGGAAGCCAATTACCAAAGGTTATGCAACTAGCTACCATATGGACGCTAGTTTGCTACCATGTGGAAGCTAACTCCTCCAATTTAATCGTAAGATGGGGTATTTTTCATATGTGTTATGATCTCATGTTCGGCGATGACGGTTGAACACATGCAATGGCATGAACCACAAACACAAGATGATCAGGTGATGCGACACCCTTCAGTTAGTCTAGAATGGATACATTTGAATGCAATGTACTTGGATTTAGCTGCAGAATCGCGCAACGACAGACTGGATTTATCAACGGACGGTTTTCATCCTTCCGGATCTTCAGGGAAACCAAACTCTTCATGGCCGGTGATTTGAACAACATACAGCCTCCCGCCGTCTATGTGTATTTGAGATGAGGTTATGTTTCTAGTAACGATCGTCCCACGACCCAAATGTCCTAAACAGAAATTGGGCATTTTCTTGCAACCATTGATATACGAGTTTTGTTTTTCACAACAGCCTTATCACCATCTTCTAATATAAATTTTTGTGGGAATTTTTTTATGAGCGCAAATTTTAATTTGTCGGTGTTTAGTCACCATTTAGTCACTAATTGCATAGGTCGGTATTTTGTATACTATGCATTTGGCGACCAAATGGTCGCTAATTAGCTAGGCCAAATTTTTTTATTATGGAATTGGCGACCAAATGGTTTCTAAATCTACAAGTAAATTTTTTTATTAAGATTTAGGCGACCAAGTGGTCGCTAATTCCCCAAATTAAATCGTATTTTTTCTTACGTCTAGCCTTTTGGTATATTTTTTCGTTATATGTGATAATATATGACATACAAGGTTGTGCTTATATCGATGGCATTAACGTTATAATCTTGAGTAGATTAAAAGTTATTTAGCTACCACATGGAAGCTAATTGGCGACCACTTGGAAGCCAATTACCAAAGGTTATGTAATTAGATACCATATGGACGCTAGTTTGCTACCATGTGGAAGCTAACTCCTCCAATTTAATCGTAAGATGGGGTATTTTTCATATGTGTTGTGATCTCATGTTCGGCGATGACGGTTGAACACATGCAATTGCATGAAACAAAAACACAAGAAGATCGGGATGCGACACCCTTCAGATAGTCTAGAGTGGATACATTTGAAAGCAAGGTACTTGGATTTAGCTGCAGAATCGCGCAACGTCAGACTGGATTTATCAACGCACGGTTTCAATCCTTTCGGATCTTCAGGGAAACCAAACTCTTCATGGCCGGTGATTTTAACAACATACATCCTCCCGCAGTCTATTTGTATTTGAGATGAGGTTGTGTTTCGAGTAACGATCGTCCCAGGACCCAAATGCCCTAAACAAAAATTGGGCATTTTCTTGCAACCATTGATATACGAGTTTTGTTTTTCGCAACAGCCTTATCACCATCTTCTAAAATATATTTTGGTGGGAATTTTTTAATGAGCTTAAACTTTAATTTGTCGGTGTTTAGTTACCATTTAGTCACTAATTGCATAGGTCGGTATTTTGTATAATATATATATGGCGACCAAATGGTCGCTAATTAGCTAGGCCAAATTTTTTTATTATGGAATTGGCGACTAAATGGTTTCTAAATCTACAAGTAAATTTTTTTATTAAGATTTAGGCGACCAAGTGGTCGCTAATTCCCCAAATTAAATCGTATTTTTTCTTACGTCTAGTCTTTCGGTAAATTTTTTTTCATTATGTGTGATAATATATGACATACAAGGTTGTGCTTATATTGATGGCATTAACGTTATAATTTTGAGTAGAGTAAAAGGTATTTAGCTACCACATGGAAGCTAATTGGCGACCACTTGGAAGCCAATTACCATAGGTTATGTAATTAGCTACCATATGTACGCTAGTTTGCTACCATGTGGAAGCTAACTCCTCCAATTTAATCGTAAGATGGGGTATTTTTATATGTGTTGTGATCTCATGTTCGGCGATGACGGTTGAACACATGCAATTGCATGAAACAAAAACACAAGAAGATCGGGATGCGACACCCTTCAGATAGTCTAGAGTGGATACATTTGAATGCAATGTACTTGGATTTAGCTGCAGAATCACGCAACGTCAGACTGGATTTATCAACGCACGGTTTCAATCCTTTCGGATCTTCAGGGAAACCAAACTCTTCATGGCCGGTGATTTTAACAACATACATCCTCCCGCCGTCTATTTGTATTTGAGATGAGGTTGTGTTTCGAGTAACGATCGTCCCAGGACCCAAATGCCCTAAACAAAAATTGGGCATTTTCTTGCAACCATTGATATACGAGTTTTGTTTTTCGCAACAGCCTTATCACCATCTTCTAAAATATATTTTGGTGGGAATTTTTTAATGAGCTTAAACTTTAATTTGTCGGTGTTTAGTCACCATTTAGTCACTAATTGCATAGGTCGGTATTTTGTATAATATATATATGGCGACCAAATGGTCGCTAATTAGCTAAGCCAAATTTTTTTATTATGGAATTGGCAACCAAATGGTCTCTAAATCTACAAGTAAATTTTTTTATTAAGATTTAGGCGACCAAGTGGTCGCTAATTCCCCAAATTAAATCGTATTTTTTCTTACGTCTAGTCTTTCGGTATATTTTTTTTCATTATGTGTGATAATATATGACATACAAGGTTGTGCTTATATTGATGGCATTAACGTTATAATTTTGAGTAGAGTAAAAGGTATTTAGCTACCACATGGAAGCTAATTGGCGACCACTTGGAAGCCAATTACCATAGGTTATGTAATTAGCTACCATATGTACGCTAGTTTGCTACCATGTGGAAGCTAACTCCTCCAATTTAATCGTAAGATGGGGTATTTTTCATATGTGTTGTGATCTCATGTTCGGCGATGACGGTTGAACACATGCAATTGCATGAAACAAAAACACAAGAAGATCGGGATGCGACACCCTTCAGATAGTCTAGAGTGGATACATTTGAATGCAATGTACTTGGATTTAGCTGCAGAATCACGCAACGTCAGACTGGATTTATCAACGCACGGTTTCAATCCTCTCGGATCTTCAGGGAAACCAAACTCTTCATGGCTGGTGATTTTAACAACATACATCCTCCCGCCGTCTATTTGTATTTGAGATGAGGTTGTGTTTCGAGTAACGATCGTCCCAGGACCCAAATGCCCTAAACAAAAATTGGGCATTTTCTTGCAACCATTGATATACGAGTTTTGTTTTTCGCAACAGCCTTATCACCATCTTCTAAAATATATTTTGGTGGGAATTTTTTAATGAGCTTAAACTTTAATTTGTCGGTGTTTAGTCACCATTTAGTCACTAATTGCATAGGTCGGTATTTTGTATAATATATATATGGCGACCAAATGGTCGCTAATTAGCTAGGCCAAATTTTTTTATTATGGAATTGGCGACCAAATGGTTTCTAAATCTACAAGTAAATTTTTTTATTAAGATTTAGGCGACCAAGTGGTCGCTAATTCCCCAAATTAAATCGTATTTTTTCTTACGTCTAGGCTTTCGGTATATTTTTTTTCATTATGTGTGATAATATATGACATACAAGGTTGTGCTTATATTGATGGCATTAACGTTATAATTTTGAGTAGAGTAAAAGGTATTTAGCTACCACATGGAAGCTAATTGGCGACGACTTGGAAGCCAATTACCATAGGTTATGTAATTAGCTACCATATGTACGCTAGTTTCCTACCATGTGGAAGCTAACTCCTCCAATTTAATCGTAAGATGGGGTATTTTTCATATGTGTTGTGATCTCATGTTCGGCGATGACGGTTGAACACATGCAATTGCATGAAACAAAAACACAAGAAGATCGGGATGCGACACCCTTCAGATAGTCTAGAGTGGATACATTTGAATGCAATGTACTTGGATTTAGCTGCAGAATCACGCAACGTCAGACTGGATTTATCAACGCACGGTTTCAATCCTTTCGGATCTTCAGGGAAACCAAACTCTTCATGGCCGGTGATTTTAACAACATACATCCTCCCGCCGTCTATTTGTATTTGAGATGAGGTTATGTTTCGAGTAACGATCGTCCCAGGACCCAAATGCCCTAAACAAAAATTGGGCATTTTCTTGCAACCATTGATATACGAGTTTTGTTTTTCGCAACAGCCTTATCACCATCTTCTAAAATATATTTTGGTGGGAATTTTTTAATGAGCTTAAACTTTAATTTGTCGGTGTTTAGTCACCATTTAGTCACTAATTGCATAGGTCGGTATTTTGTATACTATGCATTTGGCGACCAAATGGTCGCTAATTAGCTAGGCCAAATTTTTTTATTATAGAATTGGCGACCAAATGGTTTCTAAATCTACAAGAAAAATTTTTTATTAAGATTTAGGCGACCAAGTGGTCGCTAATTCCCCAAATTAAATCGTATTTTTTCTTACGTCTAGTCTTTTGGTATATTTTTTTCATTATCTGTGATAATATATGACATACAAGGTTGTGCTTATATCGATGGCATTAACGTTATAATCTTGAGTAGATTAAAAGTTATTTAGCTACCACATGGAAGCTAATTGGCGACCACTTGGAAGCCAATTACCAAAGGTTATGTAATTAGATACCATATGGACGCTAGTTTGCTACCATGTGGAAGCTAACTCCTCCAATTTAATCGTAAGATGGGGTATTTTTCATATGTGTTATGATCTCATGTTCGGCGATGACGGTTGAACACATGCAATTGCATGAAACAAAAACACAAGAAGATCGGGATGCGACACCCTTCAGATAGTCTAGAGTCGATACATTTGAATGCAATGTACTTGGATTTAGCTGCAGAATCGCGCAACGTCAGACTGGATTTATCAACGCACGGTTTCAATCCTTTCGGATCTTCAGGGAAACCAAACTCTTCATGGCCGGTGATTTTAACAACATACATCCTCCCGCCGTCTATTTGTATTTGAGATGAGGTTGTGTTTCGAGTAACGATCGTCCCAGGACCCAAATGCCCTAAACAAAAATTGGGCATTTTCTTGCAACCATTGATATACGAGTTTTGTTTTTCGCAACAGCCTTATCACCATATTCTAAAATATATTTTGGTGGGAATTTTTTAATGAGCTTAAACTTTAATTTGTCGGTGTTTAGTCACCATTTAGTCACTAATTGCATAGGTCGGTATTTTGTATACTATGCATTTGGCGACCAAATGGTCGCTAATTAGCTAGGCCAAATTTTTTTATTATGGAATTGGCGACCAAATGGTTTCTAAATCTACAAGAAAATTTTTTTATTAAGATTTAGGCGACCAAGTGGTCGCTAATTCCCCAAATTAAATCGTATTTTTTCTTACGTCTAGTCTTTTGGTATATTTTTTTCATTATCTGTGATAATATATGACATACAAGGTTGTGCTTATATCGATGGCATTAACGTTATAATCTTGAGTAGATTAAAAGTTATTTAGCTACCACATGGAAGCTAATTGGCGACCACTTGGAAGCCAATTACCAAAGGTTATGTAATTAGATACCATATGGACGCTAGTTTGCTACCATGTGGAAGCTAACTCCTCCAATTTAATCGTAAGATGGGGTATTTTTCATATGTGTTATGATCTCATGTTCGGCGATGACGGTTGAACACATGCAATTGCATGAAACAAAAACACAAGAAGATCGGGATGAGACACCCTTCAGATAGTCTAGAGTCGATACATTTGAATGCAATGTACTTGGATTTAGCTGCAGAATCGCGCAACGTCAGACTGGATTTATCAACGCACGGTTTCAATCCTTTCGGATCTTCAGGGAAACCAAACTCTTCATGGCCGGTGATTTTAACAACATACATCCTCCCGCCGTCTATTTGTATTTGAGATGAGGTTGTGTTTCGAGTAACGATCGTCCCAGGACCCAAATGCCCTAAACAAAAATTGGGCATTTTCTTGCAACCATTGATATACGAGTTTTGTTTTTCGCAACAGCCTTATCACCATCTTCTAAAATATATTTTGGTGGGAATTTTTTAATGAGCTTAAACTTTAATTTGTCGGTGTTTAGTCACCATTTAGTCACTAATTGCATAGGTCGGTATTTTGTATAATATATATATGGCGACCAAATGGTCGCTAATTAGCTAGGCCAAATTTTTTTATTATGGAATTGGCGACCAAATGGTTTCTAAATCTACAAGTAAATTTTTTTATTAAGATTTAGGCGACCAAGTGGTCGCTAATTCCCCAAATTAAATCGTATTTTTTCTTACGTCTAGTCTTTTGGTATATTTTTTTCATTATATGTGATAATATATGACATACAAGGTTGTGCTTATATCGATGGCATTAACGTTATAATCTTGAGTAGATTAAAAGTTATTTAGCTACCAGATGGAAGCTAATTGGCGACCACTTGGAAGCCAATTACCAAAGGTTATGTAATTAGATACCATATGGACGCTAGTTTGCTACCATGTGGAAGCTAACTCCTCCAATTTAATCGTAAGATGGGGTATTTTTCATATGTGTTGTGATCTCATGTTCGGCGATGACGGTTGAACACATGCAATTGCATGAAACAAAAACACAAGAAGATCGGGATGCGACACCCTTCAGATAGTCTAGAGTGGATACATTTGAATGCAATGTACTTGGATTTAGCTGCAGAATCACGCAACGTCAGACTGGATTTATCAACGCACGGTTTCAATCCTTTCGGATCTTCAGGGAAACCAAACTCTTCATGGCCGGTGATTTTAACAACATACATCCTCCCGCCGTCTATTTGTATTTGAGATGAGGTTGTGTTTCGAGTAACGATCGTCCCAGGACCCAAATGCCCTAAACAAAAATTGGGCATTTTCTTGCAACCATTGATATACGAGTTTTGTTTTTCGCAACAGCCTTATCACCATCTTCTAAAATATATTTTGGTGGGAATTTTTTAATGAGCTTAAACTTTAATTTGTCGGTGTTTAGTCACCATTTAGTCACTAATTGCATAGGTCGGTATTTTGTATAATATATATATGGCGACCAAATGGTCGCTAATTAGCTAGGCCAAATTTTTTTATTATGGAATTGGCGACCAAATGGTTTCTAAATCTACAAGTAAATTTTTTTATTAAGATTTAGGCGACCAAGTGGTCGCTAATTCCCCAAATTAAATCGTATTTTTTCTTACGTCTAGTCTTTCGGTATATTTTTTTTCATTATGTGTGATAATATATGATATACAAGGTTGTGCTTATATTGATGGCATTAACGTTATAATTTTGAGTAGAGTAAAAGGTATTTAGCTACCACATGGAAGCTAATTGGCGAGCACTTGGAAGCCAATTACCATAGGTTATGTAATTAGCTACCATATGTACGCTAGTTTGCTACCATGTGGAAGCTAACTCCTCCAATTTAATCGTAAGATGGGGTATTTTTCATATGTGTTGTGATCTCATGTTCGGCGATGACGGTTGAACACATGCAATTGCATGAAACAAAAACACAAGAAGATCGGGATGCGACACCCTTCAGATAGTCTAGAGTGGATACATTTGAATGCAATGTACTTGGATTTAGCTGCAGAATCACGCAACGTCAGACTGGATTTATCAACGCACGGTTTCAATCCTTTCGGATCTTCAGGGAAACCAAACTCTTCATGGCCGGTGATTTTAACAACATACATCCTCCCGCCGTCTATTTGTATTTGAGATGAGGTTGTGTTTCGAGTAACGATCGTCCCAGGACCCAAATGCCCTAAACAAAAATTGGGCATTTTCTTGCAACCATTGATATACGAGTTTTGTTTTTCGCAACAGCCTTATCACCATCTTCTAAAATATATTTTGGTGGGAATTTTTTAATGAGCTTAAACTTTAATTTGTCGGTGTTTAGTGACCATTTAGTCACTAATTGCATAGGTCGGTATTTTGTATAATATATATATGGCGACCAAATGGTCGCTAATTAGCTAACCCAAATTTTTTTATTATGGAATTGGCAACCAAATGGTCTCTAAATCTACAAGTAAATTTTTTTATTAAGATTTAGGCGACCAAGTGGTCGCTAATTCCCCAAATTAAATCGTATTTTTTCTTACGTCTAGTCTTTCGGTATATTTTTTTTCATTATATGTGATAATATATGACATACAAGGTGGTGCTTATATTGATGGCATTAACGTTATAATTTTGAGTAGAGTAAAAGGTATTTAGCTACCACATGGAAGCTAATTGGCGACCACTTGGAAGCCAATTACCATAGGTTATGTAATTAGCTACCATATGTACGCTAGTTTGCTACCATGTGGAAGCTAACTCCTCCAATTTAATCGTAAGATGGGGTATTTTTCATATGTGTTATGATCTCATGTTCAGTGATAACGGTTGAACACATGCAATGGCATGAACCACAAACACAATAAGATCGGGTGATGCGACACCCTTCAGTTAGTCTAGAATGGATACATTTGAATGCAATGTACTTGGATTTAGCTGCAGAATCGAATAACGTCAGACTGGATTTATCAACGGACGGTTTTAATCCTTTCGGATCTTCAGGGAAACCAAACTCTTCATTGCCGGTGATTTTAACAACTTACAGCCTCTCGCCGTCTATGTGTATTTGAGATGAGGTTATGTTTCTAGTAACGATCGTCCCAGGACCCAAATGTCCTAAACAGAATTTGGGCATTTTCTTGCAACCATTGATATACGAGTTTTGTTTTTCGCAACAGCCTTATCACCATCTTCTAAAATATATTTTGGTGGGAATTTTTGAACGAGCGCAAATTTTAATTTGTCGGTGTTTAGTCACCATTTAGTCACTAATTGCATAGATCGGTATTTCGTATACTATGCATTTGGCGACCAAATGGTTGCTAATTAGCTAGGCCAAATTTTTTTATTATGGAATTGGCGACCAAATGGTCTCTAAATCTACAAGTAAATTTTTTTTATTAAGATTTAGGCGACCAAGTGGTCGCTAATTCCCCAAATTAAATCATATTTTTTCTTACGTCTAGTCTTTTGGTATATTTTTTTTCATTATATGTGATAATATATGACATACAAGGTTGTGCTTATATCGATGGCATTAATGTAATAATTTTGAGTAGAGTAAAAGGTATTTAGCTACCACATGGAAGCTAATTGGCGACCACTTGAAAGCCAATTACCAAAGGTTATGTAATTAGCTACCATATGGACGCTAGTTTGCTACCATGTGGAAGCTAACTCCTCCAATTTAATCGTAAGAAGGGGTATTTTTCATATGTGTTATGATCTCATGTTCGGCGATGACGGTTGAACACATGCAATGGCATGAACCACAAACACAAGAAGATCGGGATGCGACACCCTTCAGATAGTCTAGAACGGATACCTTTGAATGCAATGTACTTGGATTTAGCTGCAGAATCGCGCAACGTCAGACTGGATTTATCAACGGACGGTTTCAATACTTTCGATTCTTCAGGGAAACCAAACTATTCATGGCCGGTGATTTAGACAACATACAGCCTCCCGCCGTCTATGTGTGTTTGAGACGAGGTTATGTTTCTAGTAACGATCGTCCCAGGACCCAAATGCCCGAAACAGAAATTGGGCTTTTTTTTGCAACCATTGATATCCGAGTTTTGTTTTTCGCAACAGCCTTCTCACGAACTTCTAAAATATATTTTGGTGGGAATTTTTGAACGAGCGCAAATTTTAATTTGTCGGTGTTTAGTCACCATTTAATCACTAATTGCATAGATCAGTATTTCGTATACTATGCATTCGGCGACCGAATGGTTGCTAATTAGCTAGGACAAATTTTTTTATTATGGAATTGGCGACCAAATGGTCTCTAAATCTACAAGTAAATTTTTTTTATTAAGATTTAGGCGACTAAGTGGTGGCTAATTCCCCAAATTAAATCGTATTTTTTCTTACGTCTAGTCTTTTGATATATTTTTTTTCATTATATGTGATAATATATGACATACAAGTTTGTGCTTATATCGATGGCATTAACGTTATAATTTTGAGTAGAGTAAAAGGTATTTAGCTACCACATGGAAGCTAATTGGCGACCACTTTAAAGCCAATTTCCAAAGGTTATGTAATTAGCTACCATATGGACGCTAGTTTGCTACAATGTGGAAGCTAACTCCTCCAATTTAATCGTAAGGTGGGGTATTTTTCATATGTGTTATGATCTCATGTTCGGCGATCACGGTTGAACACATGCAATGGCATGAACCACAAACACAAGAAGATCGGGATGCGACACCCTTCAGATAGTCTAGAACGGATACCATTGAATGCAATGTACTTGGATTTAGCTGCAGAATCGCACAACGTCAGACTGGATTTATCAACGGACGGTTTCAATCCTTTCGGTTCTTCAGGGAAACCAAACTATTCATGGCCGGTGATTTAGACAACATACAGCCTCCCGCCGTCTATGTGTGATTGAGACGAGGTTATGTTTCTAGTAACGATCATCCCAGGACCCAAATGCCCGAAACAGAAATTGGGCAATTTTTTTTGCAACCATTGATATCCGAGTTTTGTTTTTCGCAACAGCCTTCTCACGATCTTCTAAAATATATTTTGGTGGGAATTTTTGAACGAGCGCAAATTTTAATTTGTCGGTGTTTAGTCACCATTTAGTCACTAATTGCATAGATCGGTATTTCGTATACTATGCATTCGGCGACCAAATGGTTGCTAATTAGCTAGGACAAATTTTTTTATTATGGAATTGGCGACCAAATGGTCTCTAAATCTACAAGTAAATTTTTTTTATTAAGATTTAGGCGACTAAGTGGTGGCTAATTCCCCAAATTAAATCGTATTTTTTCTTACGTCTAGTCTTTTGCTATATTTTTTTTCATTATATGTGATAATATATGACATATAAGGTTGTGCTTATATCGATGGCATTAACGTTATAATTTTGAGTAGAGTAAAAGGTATTTAGCTACCACATGAAAGCTAATTGGCGACCACTTGAAAGCCAATTACCAAAGGTTATGTAATTAGCTACCATATGGACGCTAGTTTGCTACCATGTGGAAGCTAACTCCTCCAATTTAATCGTAAGAAGGGGTATTTTTCATATGTGTTATGATCTCATGTTCGGCGATGACGGTTGAACACATGCAATGGCATGAACCACAAACACAAGAAGATCGGGATGCGACACCCTTCAGATAGTCTAGAACGGATACCTTTGAATGCAATGTACTTGGATTTAGCTGCAGAATCGCGCAACGACAGACTGGATTTATCAACGGACGGTTTTCATCCTTCCGGATCTTCAGGGAAACCAAACTCTTCATGACCGGTGATTTGAACAACATACAGCCTCCCGCCGTCTATGTGTATTTGAGATGAGGTTATGTTTCTAGTAACGATCGTCCCACGACCCAAATGTCCTAAACAGAAATTGGGCATTTTCTTGCAACCATTGATATACGAGTTTTGTTTTTCGCAACAGCCTTATCACCATCTTCTAATATATATTTTTGTGGGAATTTTTTTATGAGCGCAAATTTTAATTTGTCGGTGTTTAGTCACCATTTAGTCACTAATTGCATAGGTCGGTATTTTGTATACTATGCATTTGGCGACCAAATGGTCGCTAATTAGCTAGGCCAAATTTTTTTATTATGGAATTGGCGACCAAATGGTTTCTAAATCTACAAGTAAATTTTTTTATTAAGATTTAGGCGACCAAGTGGTCGCTAATTCCCCAAATTAAATCGTATTTTTTCTTACGTCTAGTCTTTTGGTATATTTTTTTCATTATATGTGATAATATATGACATACAAGGTTGTGCTTATATCGATGGCATTAACGTTATAATCTTGAGTAGATTAAAAGTTATTTAGCTACCACATGGAAGCTAATTGGCGACCACTTGGAAGCCAATTACCAAAGGTTATGTAATTAGATACCATATGGACGCTAGTTTGCTACCATGTGGAAGCTAACTCCTCCAATTTAATCGTAAGATGGGGTATTTTTCATATGTGTTGTGATCTCATGTTCGGCGATGACGGTTGAACACATGCAATTGCATGAAACAAAAACACAAGAAGATCGGGATGCGACACCCTTCAGATAGTCTAGAGTGGATACATTTGAATACAAGGTACTTGGATTTAGCTGCAGAATCGCGCAACGTCAGACTGGATTTATCAACGCACGGTTTCAATCCTTTCGGATCTTCAGGGAAACCAAACTCTTCATGGCCGGTGATTTTAACAACATACATCCTCCCGCCGTCTATTTGTATTTGAGATGAGGTTGTGTTTCGAGTAACGATCGTCCCAGGACCCAAATGCCCTAAACAAAAATTGGGCATTTTCTTGCAACCATTGATATACGAGTTTTGTTTTTCGCAACAGCCTTATCACCATCTTCTAATATATATTTTTGTGGGAATTTTTTTATGAGCGCAAATTTTAATTTGTCGGTGTTTAGTCACCATTTAGTCACTAATTGCATAGGTCGGTATTTTGTATACTATGCATTTGGCGACCAAATGGTCGCTAATTAGCTAGGCCAAATTTTTTTATTATGGAATTGGCGACCAAATGGTTTCTAAATCTACAAGTAAATTTTTTTATTAAGATTTAGGCGACCAAGTGGTCGCTAATTCCCCAAATTAAATCGTATTTTTTCTTACGTCTAGTCTTTTGGTATATTTTTTTCATTATATGTGATAATATATGACATACAAGGTTGTGCTTATATCGATGGCATTAACGTTATAATCTTGAGTAGATTAAAAGTTATTTAGCTACCACATGGAAGCTAATTGGCGACCACTTGGAAGCCAATTACCAAAGGTTATGTAATTAGATACCATATGGACGCTAGTTTGCTACCATGTGGAAGCTAACTCCTCCAATTTAATCGTAAGATGGGGTATTTTTCATATGTGTTGTGATCTCATGTTCGGCGATGACGGTTGAACACATGCAATTGCATGAAACAAAAACACAAGAAGATCGGGATGCGACACCCTTCAGATAGTCTAGAGTGGATACATTTGAATACAAGGTACTTGGATTTAGCTGCAGAATCGCGCAACGTCAGACTGGATTTATCAACGCACGGTTTCAATCCTTTCGGATCTTCAGGGAAACCAAACTCTTCATGGCCGGTGATTTTAACAACATACATCCTCCCGCCGTCTATTTGTATTTGAGATGAGGTTGTGTTTCGAGTAACGATCGTCCCAGGACCCAAATGCCCTAAACAAAAATTGGGCATTTTCTTGCAACCATTGATATACGAGTTTTGTTTTTCGCAACAGCCTTATCACCATCTTCTAATATATATTTTTGTGGGAATTTTTTTATGAGCGCAAATTTTAATTTGTCGGTGTTTAGTCACCATTTAGTCACTAATTGCATAGGTCGGTATTTTGTATACTATGCATTTGGCGACCAAATGGTCGCTAATTAGCTAGGCCAAATTTTTTTATTATGGAATTGGCGACCAAATGGTTTCTAAATCTACAAGTAAATTTTTTTATTAAGATTTAGGCGACCAAGTGGTCGCTAATTCCCCAAATTAAATCGTATTTTTTCTTACGTCTAGTCTTTTGGTATATTTTTTTCATTATATGTGATAATATATGACATACAAGGTTGTGCTTATATCGATGGCATTAACGTTATAATCTTGAGTAGATTAAAATTTATTTAGCTACCACATGGAAGCTAATTGGCGACCACTTGGAAGCCAATTACCAAAGGTTATGTAATTAGATACCATATGGACGCTAGTTTGCTACCATGTGGAAGCTAACTCCTCCAATTTAATCGTAAGATGGGGTATTTTTCATATGTGTTGTGATCTCATGTTCGGCGATGACGGTTGAACACATGCAATTGCATGAAACAAAAACACAAGAAGATCGGGATGCGACACCCTTCAGATAGTCTAGAGTGGATGCATTTGAATGCAAGGTACTTGGATTTAGCTGCAGAATCGCGCAACGTCAGACTGGATTTATCAACGCACGGTTTCAATCCTTTCGGATCTTCAGGGAAACCAAACTCTTCATGGCCGGTGATTTTAACAACATACATCCTCCCGCCGTCTATTTGTATTTGAGATGAGGTTGTGTTTCGAGTAACGATCGTCCCAGGACCCAAATGCCCTAAACAAAAATTGGGCATTTTCTTGCAACCATTGATATACGAGTTTTGTTTTTCGCAACAGCCTTATCACCATCTTCTAAAATATATTTTGGTGGGAATTTTTTAATGAGCTTAAACTTTAATTTGTTGGTGTTTAGTCACCATTTAGTCACTAATTGCATAGGTCGGTATTTTGTATAATATATATATGGCGACCAAATGGTCGCTAATTAGCTAGGCCAAATTTTTTTATTATGGAATTGGCGACCAAATGGTTTCTAAATCTACAAGTAAATTTTTTTATTAAGATTTAGGCGACCAAGTGGTCGCTAATTCCTCAAATTAAATCGTATTTTTTCTTACGTCTAGTCTTTCGGTAAATTTTTTTTCATTATGTGTGATAATGTATGACATACAAGGTTGTGCTTATATTGATGGCATTAACGTTATAATTTTGAGTAGAGTAAAAGGTATTTAGCTACCACATGGAAGCTAATTGGCGACCACTTGGAAGCCAATTACCATAGGTTATGTAATTAGCTACCATATGTACGCTAGTTTGCTACCATGTGGAAGCTAACTCCTCCAATTTAATCGTAAGATGGGGTATTTTTCATATGTGTTGTGATCTCATGTTCGGCGATGACGGTTGAACACATGCAATTGCATGAAACAAAAACACAAGAAGATCGGGATGCGACACCCTTCAGATAGTCTAGAGTGGATACATTTGAATGCAATGTACTTGGATTTAGCTGCAGAATCACGCAACGTCAGACTGGATTTATCAACGCACGGTTTCAATCCTTTCGGATCTTCAGGGAAACCAAACTCTTCATGGCCGGTGATTTTAACAACATACATCCTCCCGCCGTCTATTTGTATTTGAGATGAGGTTGTGTTTCGAGTAACGATCGTCCCAGGACCCAAATGCCCTAAACAAAAATTGGGCATTTTCTTGCTACCATTGATATACGAGTTTTGTTTTTCGCTACAGCCTTATCACCATCTTCTAAAATATATTTTGGTGGGATTTTTTAATGAGCACAAACATTAGTTTGTCGGTATTTGGTCACCATTTACTCAATAATTGCATAGGTCGGTATTTTGTATACTATATATATGGCGACCAAATGGTCGCTAATTAGCTAGGCCAAATTTTTTTATTATTGAATTGGCGACCAAATGGTGTTTAAATCTACAAGTAAATTTTTTGATTAAGATTTAGGCGACCATGTGGTCGCTAATTCCCCAAATTAAATCGTATTTTTTCTTACGTCTAGTCTTTCGGTATATTTTTTTTCATTATATGTGATAATATATGACATACAAGGTTATGCTTATATCGATGGCATTAACGTTATAATTTTGAGTAGAGTAAAAGGTATTTAGCTACCACATGGAAGCTAATTGGCGACCACTTGGAAGCCAATTACCATAGGTTATGTAATTAGATACCATATGGACGCTAGTTTGCTACCATGTGGAAGCTAACTCCTCCAATTTAATCGTAAGATGGGGTATTTTTCATATGTGTTATGATCTCATGTTCGGCGATGACGGTTGAACACATGCAATTGCATGAAACAAAAACACAAGAAGATCGGGATGAGACACCCTTCAGATAGTCTAGAGTCGATACATTTGAATGCAATGTACTTGGATTTAGCTGCAGAATCGCGCAACGTCAGACTGGATTTATCAACGCACGGTTTCAATCCTTTCGGATCTTCAGGGAAACCAAACTCTTCATGGCCGGTGATTTTAACAACATACATCCTCCCGCCGTCTATTTGTATTTGAGATGAGGTTGTGTTTCGAGTAACGATCGTCCCAGGACCCAAATGCCCTAAACAAAAATTGGGCATTTTCTTGCAACCATTGATATACGAGTTTTGTTTTTCGCAACAGCCTTATCACCATCTTCTAAAATATATTTTGGTGGGAATTTTTTAATGAGCTTAAACTTTAATTTGTCGGTGTTTAGTCACCATTTAGTCACTAATTGCATAGGTCGGTATTTTGTATAATATATATATGGCGACCAAATGGTCGCTAATTAGCTAGGCCAAATTTTTTTATTATGGAATTGGCGACCAAATGGTTTCTAAATCTACAAGTAAATTTTTTTATTAAGATTTAGGCGACCAAGTGGTCGCTAATTCCCCAAATTAAATCGTATTTTTTCTTACGTCTAGTCTTTTGGTATATTTTTTTCATTATATGTGATAATATATGACATACAAGGTTGTGCTTATATCGATGGCATTAACGTTATAATCTTGAGTAGATTAAAAGTTATTTAGCTACCAGATGGAAGCTAATTGGCGACCACTTGGAAGCCAATTACCAAAGGTTATGTAATTAGATACCATATGGACGCTAGTTTGCTACCATGTGGAAGCTAACTCCTCCAATTTAATCGTAAGATGGGGTATTTTTCATATGTGTTGTGATCTCATGTTCGGCGATGACGGTTGAACACATGCAATTGCATGAAACAAAAACACAAGAAGATCGGGATGCGACACCCTTCAGATAGTCTAGAGTGGATACATTTGAATGCAATGTACTTGGATTTAGCTGCAGAATCACGCAACGTCAGACTGGATTTATCAACGCACGGTTTCAATCCTTTCGGATCTTCAGGGAAACCAAACTCTTCATGGCCGGTGATTTTAACAACATACATCCTCCCGCCGTCTATTTGTATTTGAGATGAGGTTGTGTTTCGAGTAACGATCGTCCCAGGACCCAAATGCCCTAAACAAAAATTGGGCATTTTCTTGCAACCATTGATATACGAGTTTTGTTTTTCGCAACAGCCTTATCACCATCTTCTAAAATATATTTTGGTGGGAATTTTTTAATGAGCTTAAACTTTAATTTGTCGGTGTTTAGTCACCATTTAGTCACTAATTGCATAGGTCGGTATTTTGTATAATATATATATGGCGACCAAATGGTCGCTAATTAGCTAGGCCAAATTTTTTTATTATGGAATTGGCGACCAAATGGTTTCTAAATCTACAAGTAAATTTTTTTATTAAGATTTAGGCGACCAAGTGGTCGCTAATTCCCCAAATTAAATCGTATTTTTTCTTACGTCTAGTCTTTCGGTATATTTTTTTTCATTATGTGTGATAATATATGATATACAAGGTTGTGCTTATATTGATGGCATTAACGTTATAATTTTGAGTAGAGTAAAAGGTATTTAGCTACCACATGGAAGCTAATTGGCGAGCACTTGGAAGCCAATTACCATAGGTTATGTAATTAGCTACCATATGTACGCTAGTTTGCTACCATGTGGAAGCTAACTCCTCCAATTTAATCGTAAGATGGGGTATTTTTCATATGTGTTGTGATCTCATGTTCGGCGATGACGGTTGAACACATGCAATTGCATGAAACAAAAACACAAGAAGATCGGGATGCGACACCCTTCAGATAGTCTAGAGTGGATACATTTGAATGCAATGTACTTGGATTTAGCTGCAGAATCACGCAACGTCAGACTGGATTTATCAACGCACGGTTTCAATCCTTTCGGATCTTCAGGGAAACCAAACTCTTCATGGCCGGTGATTTTAACAACATACATCCTCCCGCCGTCTATTTGTATTTGAGATGAGGTTGTGTTTCGAGTAACGATCGTCCCAGGACCCAAATGCCCTAAACAAAAATTGGGCATTTTCTTGCAACCATTGATATACGAGTTTTGTTTTTCGCAACAGCCTTATCACCATCTTCTAAAATATATTTTGGTGGGAATTTTTTAATGAGCTTAAACTTTAATTTGTCGGTGTTTAGTGACCATTTAGTCACTAATTGCATAGGTCGGTATTTTGTATAATATATATATGGCGACCAAATGGTCGCTAATTAGCTAACCCAAATTTTTTTATTATGGAATTGGCAACCAAATGGTCTCTAAATCTACAAGTAAATTTTTTTATTAAGATTTAGGCGACCAAGTGGTCGCTAATTCCCCAAATTAAATCGTATTTTTTCTTACGTCTAGTCTTTCGGTATATTTTTTTTCATTATATGTGATAATATATGACATACAAGGTGGTGCTTATATTGATGGCATTAACGTTATAATTTTGAGTAGAGTAAAAGGTATTTAGCTACCACATGGAAGCTAATTGGCGACCACTTGGAAGCCAATTACCATAGGTTATGTAATTAGCTACCATATGTACGCTAGTTTGCTACCATGTGGAAGCTAACTCCTCCAATTTAATCGTAAGATGGGGTATTTTTCATATGTGTTATGATCTCATGTTCAGTGATAACGGTTGAACACATGCAATGGCATGAACCACAAACACAATAAGATCGGGTGATGCGACACCCTTCAGTTAGTCTAGAATGGATACATTTGAATGCAATGTACTTGGATTTAGCTGCAGAATCGAATAACGTCAGACTGGATTTATCAACGGACGGTTTTAATCCTTTCGGATCTTCAGGGAAACCAAACTCTTCATTGCCGGTGATTTTAACAACTTACAGCCTCTCGCCGTCTATGTGTATTTGAGATGAGGTTATGTTTCTAGTAACGATCGTCCCAGGACCCAAATGTCCTAAACAGAATTTGGGCATTTTCTTGCAACCATTGATATACGAGTTTTGTTTTTCGCAACAGCCTTATCACCATCTTCTAAAATATATTTTGGTGGGAATTTTTGAACGAGCGCAAATTTTAATTTGTCGGTGTTTAGTCACCATTTAGTCACTAATTGCATAGATCGGTATTTCGTATACTATGCATTTGGCGACCAAATGGTTGCTAATTAGCTAGGCCAAATTTTTTTATTATGGAATTGGCGACCAAATGGTCTCTAAATCTACAAGTAAATTTTTTTTATTAAGATTTAGGCGACCAAGTGGTCGCTAATTCCCCAAATTAAATCGTATTTTTTCTTACGTCTAGTCTTTTGGTATATTTTTTTTCATTATATGTGATAATATATGACATACAAGGTTGTGCTTATATCGATGGCATTAATGTAATAATTTTGAGTAGAGTAAAAGGTATTTAGCTACCACATGGAAGCTAATTGGCGACCACTTGAAAGCCAATTACCAAAGGTTATGTAATTAGCTACCATATGGACGCTAGTTTGCTACCATGTGGAAGCTAACTCCTCCAATTTAATCGTAAGAAGGGGTATTTTTCATATGTGTTATGATCTCATGTTCGGCGATGACGGTTGAACACATGCAATGGCATGAACCACAAACACAAGAAGATCGGGATGCGACACCCTTCAGATAGTCTAGAACGGATACCTTTGAATGCAATGTACTTGGATTTAGCTGCAGAATCGCGCAACGTCAGACTGGATTTATCAACGGACGGTTTCAATACTTTCGATTCTTCAGGGAAACCAAACTATTCATGGCCGGTGATTTAGACAACATACAGCCTCCCGCCGTCTATGTGTGTTTGAGACGAGGTTATGTTTCTAGTAACGATCGTCCCAGGACCCAAATGCCCGAAACAGAAATTGGGCTTTTTTTTGCAACCATTGATATCCGAGTTTTGTTTTTCGCAACAGCCTTCTCACGAACTTCTAAAATATATTTTGGTGGGAATTTTTGAACGAGCGCAAATTTTAATTTGTCGGTGTTTAGTCACCATTTAATCACTAATTGCATAGATCAGTATTTCGTATACTATGCATTCGGCGACCGAATGGTTGCTAATTAGCTAGGACAAATTTTTTTATTATGGAATTGGCGACCAAATGGTCTCTAAATCTACAAGTAAATTTTTTTTATTAAGATTTAGGCGACTAAGTGGTGGCTAATTCCCCAAATTAAATCGTATTTTTTCTTACGTCTAGTCTTTTGATATATTTTTTTTCATTATATGTGATAATATATGACATACAAGTTTGTGCTTATATCGATGGCATTAACGTTATAATTTTGAGTAGAGTAAAAGGTATTTAGCTACCACATGGAAGCTAATTGGCGACCACTTTAAAGCCAATTTCCAAAGGTTATGTAATTAGCTACCATATGGACGCTAGTTTGCTACAATGTGGAAGCTAACTCCTCCAATTTAATCGTAAGGTGGGGTATTTTTCATATGTGTTATGATCTCATGTTCGGCGATCACGGTTGAACACATGCAATGGCATGAACCACAAACACAAGAAGATCGGGATGCGACACCCTTCATATAGTCTAGAACGGATACCATTGAATGCAATGTACTTGGATTTAGCTGCAGAATCGCACAACGTCAGACTGGATTTATCAACGGACGGTTTCAATCCTTTCGGTTCTTCAGGGAAACCAAACTATTCATGGCCGGTGATTTAGACAACATACAGCCTCCCGCCGTCTATGTGTGATTGAGACGAGGTTATGTTTCTAGTAACGATCATCCCAGGACCCAAATGCCCGAAACAGAAATTGGGCAATTTTTTTTGCAACCATTGATATCCGAGTTTTGTTTTTCGCAACAGCCTTCTCACGATCTTCTAAAATATATTTTGGTGGGAATTTTTGAACGAGCGCAAATTTTAATTTGTCGGTGTTTAGTCACCATTTAGTCACTAATTGCATAGATCGGTATTTCGTATACTATGCATTCGGCGACCAAATGGTTGCTAATTAGCTAGGACAAATTTTTTTATTATGGAATTGGCGACCAAATGGTCTCTAAATCTACAAGTAAATTTTTTTTATTAAGATTTAGGCGACTAAGTGGTGGCTAATTCCCCAAATTAAATCGTATTTTTTCTTACGTCTAGTCTTTTGCTATATTTTTTTTCATTATATGTGATAATATATGACATATAAGGTTGTGCTTATATCGATGGCATTAACGTTATAATTTTGAGTAGAGTAAAAGGTATTTAGCTACCACATGAAAGCTAATTGGCGACCACTTGAAAGCCAATTACCAAAGGTTATGTAATTAGCTACCATATGGACGCTAGTTTGCTACCATGTGGAAGCTAACTCCTCCAATTTAATCGTAAGAAGGGGTATTTTTCATATGTGTTATGATCTCATGTTCGGCGATGACGGTTGAACACATGCAATGGCATGAACCACAAACACAAGAAGATCGGGATGCGACACCCTTCAGATAGTCTAGAACGGATACCTTTGAATGCAATGTACTTGGATTTAGCTGCAGAATCGCGCAACGACAGACTGGATTTATCAACGGACGGTTTTCATCCTTCCGGATCTTCAGGGAAACCAAACTCTTCATGACCGGTGATTTGAACAACATACAGCCTCCCGCCGTC